>WOVY01013660.1:0-49787 GCA_013436015.1 Rhipicephalus annulatus
TTGTGATAGCGGCTGTATAAGGGGGGGCCATAAAAATTCCTCGCAGTAAGGCGGGTAAAAACATACAAGTAATAAAATCATGACCATGCCGTGAAAGGTGTGTGTGGTGTGAATAGGTGACAAAAGTTGGTGATAATAAAAACGATGGTGGACATGTATGGCATTAGCACAAGTGCCTCACTCGTTCATACCCTTGCGTCCAAGGGCCGTGAGGCAAGTGCTTTCCTGTGTAGCCACCGCAGCAAAAACCTCTCTGGAGAGGTCGTGCTACGGAATGCCCGGGTATATGATATGAAAATTATGAATTTCTTTAAAAACGCTAACAATGATTTATGACTAAAAAGCGGTTCCCTACCGACGAACATTGCAGGGTGTAAAGGTATATGTTGTCGGTAGGGTAATGGAAAATGTTTTCTTAGAGTTTCTAAGTGTTTGCACTGGATTAACATGTGAAGGACTGTTAATGCTTCACCACATCTGTCACACAATGGTGGATCGCCACCGGACAAAAGATATGTGTGTGTCGTGTATGTGTGTCCTATCCTGAGTCTCGTTAGTATTACCTCTGTATGACGCGATTTCGATACGGGCAGCCAATGACCAAGGTGTGGCTTAATAGTGTGTAGTTTGTTTTGTGTGTGTGTATCCCACTTGCTCTGCCAGTAGTCCCTGAGGTTTCGTTTGAGAGACGGCTTAAGATCAAGGGCCGGGATTGATATGGGTGTAGGGGCAGTGCTTTTGTGGACGGATGCAGCGAGCTGATCCGCCCTCACGTTGCCTTGATCTCACGGTGCCCTGGCACCCAGCACACTACAACATGTTGTTTGAGTGTGTAGAGTGTGCACAAAAATGGAGTAAAGTGAGACAAGGACTGGGTTTTTTTGTTTTAAGAGTGTGCAGAGCCGTTACCACACTGAGGGAGTCTGTATAAATTACTGCTTTTTGTATTTGTAATTGTTTGATGTGTTTAGCTGCCACAAGTATCGCGTAAGCTTCCGCTGTGAAGATACTTGTGCCTGGATGTAGAGGGCCAGCATCCGAAAAGGATGGGCCGACAGCAGCGTAGGACACAGAGGAGTTAGACTTGGAGGCATCTGTGAAGAACTCAGGACGTGTGTATTTGTGTTGAAGTTCCAGGAAGTATGTTCGGATATGGGCAATAGGCGCATGTTTTGTAACTTCTAGAAAAGACACATCGCAGTCTATAGTCTGCCACTGCCACGGTGGGGGGTATGCTACAGCAGCCATTAAACTGTGTTCGAGTGACATTCCAGTTTCCTCAGCTAGACCCTTCAGGCGAATTGAAAAGGGCTGCCTCATCGAAGGCCTGTTTTGAACAGAATGGAGCTCGACAAATCATTAATAGTAGGGTATGAGGGGTGCTTCTTGTCTGCTTTCACCTTAAGGAAATAAACAAAGGACATGTAAGTTCTCTGCAAATGAAGCGACCACTCATTTGACTCAACATAAGGCTTTCTACGGGGCTTGTGCGAAAAGCACCCGTAGAAAGGCGGATGCCCAAATGGTGCACGGGGTCCAGCATCTTCAAAGCACTTTGAGTCGCAGACTGATAAACAACGGCCCCATAATCTAAGCGGGTGCGAATGAGGGTTCTATATAGGTCCATGAGACTTACCTGTCACTACCCACGTAGTACGTGACAACACTTTTAAAACATTCATGGCTTTTAAAACAGTTTGTTTTTAAATACTTGATGTGCGGTACGAAGGTCAACTTGTTGTCGAATATTAATCCTAAGAATTTATGCTCCGCATTAACAGACAAACGTTGACCTGTTCAGTTAAATGTCGGGTTCTAAGTGCATGCCTCTCTTTCGGGAGAACAAGACACACGTGCTTTTTTGTGCGTTCAGTCGCAATCCGTTTTCCTCTGCCCATTTGGACACCTTGTTTAAACTTAACTGAACCTGCCGCTCACACATTGCCAGATTGCAAGACCTAAAGCCAAGCTGGACGTCATCGACATATGTACAATAAAACATATTGCGAGGGATGGTCAAGCGCAAGGAATTCATTTTTATGAGAAAAAGTGTGCAGCTAAGTACTACACCTTGTGACCACGCCTGGTTCCTGGACAAATGTTTGGGAAAGAACCGCGCCCACTCGGACACCGGAATGTCCGGTTTGACAGGTAACTTTTGATTATGTGAAACATTCTTCCGCGCACGCCAAGGTGGGACAGGTCTCCTTAGAATTCCAAAAACGCCATGTTTGTATAACAAGCCTTTTCGATATCGAGGAACACAGAGAGAAAATATTGTTTATGGACGAAGGCGTCTCTGATCTGTGCCTCGATACGAACAATTTGGTCTGTGGTGGATCTACTTTCTCGAAACACGCACTGAAATGGGTCGAGCAAATGGTGTGTTTCAAGAAAATGTACAAGTCGGCAGTTATCATTTTTTCGAAGACTTTGCACAAGCAGCTTGTAAGTGCAATACGCCTATAACTCGAAGCTAAAGAAGGGTCCTTGCCCTCTTCAAAATGGGAATAATAATAGCCTCTTTGCAGGAGGTAGGGATAGTGCCAGAAAACCAGATAGCATTGTACAAACAAAGTAAGGTTTTTCGTGTTTCGATTGGTAGGTTTTTTAACATTTCATACACCACACGGTCAGAACCTGGGGCAGAAGTACTGCAGGAGTTTAGAGACGTTCGGAGCTCAGCTAGACTGAAAGCTTGGTTATATGCCTCGTATCTAGTGCATTTGTGTTCGAGTTTCTGCTTTTCTATTCTTGTTCTGTATTTTTGGAAAGTGTCAGTATAGTGGGATGAGCTGGACACCTGTTCGAAGTGTGCTCCGAGGAAAGTTTGCCTGATCTTCCAAGGTATCACCCTGAATGTTTACGAGTGGAAGTGTGTTGTCCTTGTTTTCCTGCTATCCTACCGACCATGTTCCAGACTTTAGCCTCCTGTGTGTATGAATTTATCCCTGACAAAAACTTCTGCCAGCTTTCTCTTCTGGCCTGCCGACGCGTTCTCCTGCCTTGAGACTTTATTTTCTTGAAGGTGTCAAGATTTTCGGCTGTCGGTGAGTTCCGAAGCAGCCTCCAAGCTCTGTTTTGCCTGTTTGCGCTCGTTTCGGCATTCAGAGTTCCACCATGGCAACACGCCGTTTTCCTGGGTGTCCATTTGTTTGCGGGATGCATTTTGTTGCAGCATCAATCAAAAAAGCTGTGAAGTAGTCGACAGCAACATCAATGCTTAAAGTACATATGTCACTCCAATCTATACGAGCGATGGTATAAAACTGTTCCCAGTCGGCTCTGTTTATGAGCCATTTGGGAACACGGGGTGAACACTCAGTTGCTGTAGTTGTGCTCAAAACTACGGGGAAGTGGTCACTTCCGTACAAATTACTGACGACTTTCCTCTGGAGTAGAGGCACAAGAGATGGAGATACTATGCTTAGGTCTATGGAGGAGTAGGTGTTATTGGCGAGATTATAATAGGTTGGTTCTTTTCGATTTAGGAGACACGCGCTCGACGAGAGAAGAAAACTGTTCGATCAGTCGACCTCGCACGTCATACCAAGAGTCACCCCATAGCCTGTTATGCGCATTAAAGTCTCCAAGGAGAACATAAGGCTCCGGAAATTCATCAATTAGAGAGTTTCAAATCACGTTTTTGCAGGTGATAGCTAGGAGGAATGTAAATAGTGCAGATTGTAATCAGTTGATCAAAAAGAACTGCTCGAACAGCCACTGCCTTAAGGAATGTTTGGAGTTGTAAGTGTCTGCATGTAATTCCTTGACTCACTATGATGGCAACACCTCCGGATGATGTCATGGCATCAACACGGTACTTTCGGAAAATAACGTATTTACGAATAAAATTTCTGTGTTTTAAATTAAGGTGTGTTTCTTGTACACACAGCACTTTTGGTGAGTGTTTGTGTAAGAGTTCTTGGATGTCGTCAAGGTTTCTGAGCAGGTCCCTGACGTTCCATTGTATAATTTGAGTGTTCATGGTGAATGTAAAATAGTGCTGTGTGTACCAAAAGCGAGTGGCTGTTTAGACAGGGAGTTTCAGTTCACTTAACCGGGCCGTCACCAGGCCTGTTATGTGCTTTTTTGTTTCTTGGCGCGCTCCAAGGAGTCACGCCGCTCTTTCGGCACCAAGGGTACCGACGTATCCATTGCCTCCTCGGAGGCACTGGATGCCCGCACGTGCGGGCTGTTAGTTCGAATTTCGGGCCTCGCCTGGTGAGGTGAGGCCTTGAGACCCGAGGACTCTGGAGTCTCCGGTCTCTGTTTTGGAGTAGGCGGTGTAGCCTGGGCTACAGCCACCTTGAGGGCAGGTGCCACAACCACCGGCTCGGTATGCGCGGGCCGAAGGAATGGTGAGGGCTGGTGCGGCGGTGCCCCCTGACGCGCCGCATCAGCGTATGTAGGTCCATAGAATGGAGCAACTCTTCGCCGTGCTTCCTTAAATGTAATGTTCTCCTTCACCTTCAACGTAATTATTTCTTTTTCTTTTTTGCAGTATGTGCAGGAGCGTGAATATGTGGCATGGTTTCCTTCGCAGTTTACACAGTGTGGCGGTTGTTTGCAGTTCTCAGACACGTGGTCTAGGACTCCACATTGTGCACAAGTCTGGCGACCACGCCATGGCCATACCTCTGGCATTGGAAGCAACGACGAGGGTTTGGTATGTACGGCCTGATGTCTTCGTGTACCGTGTTTGAATAGATTCCGGTAGTTTACTGGATGCAAACGTGAGTATTAAGTGTTTTGTCGGTGTTTTCTTATTATCTTTTCTGATGATGATTCTCTGTACATTAGTGACATTTTGGCTCTTGAACCCCTCCAAAAGTTCAGTCTCAGTCAAGTAAGTCCATGTCAGATACCACTCCGCGAGTTGTGTTCATTTATCTATGTGGTGTTATGGTTATGGTATGCCACCAAAATCTGAAAGACGGTCTAGCTTTCAAATTGTTCTTGTCACGGATTTCGAGGAGAAGGTCCCCACTAGCCATTTTGGTTACCTTGTATCCTGTGACAAGAGTTTCGGTAAGACATCTAGAAACTAGGAAAGGAGAGACGGTCCTGGCTTGCTTTTCAGATTTTTCACAGTGGATAACATGAAAGTGAGGATATGTTTCTTTTGGCTGGTTGAATAAATTTATATCATCGGTGCGTACCCGCTTTAAGCCGGTACGATCAGACAGTATGGGGGATGCTCTATGCATGCCTGTCTTATTTTTATTCAGCAGCGTTGGCGGCCACCCACCACGGAGCCCAACGAGGGGACGCTACAAGTTTGCGGATGCTGACACCTGCAGACGCCAGCCGTACAACGCCACTATAACCCAATGCGCCTAGACCAAGGTAGGCTATTTGCACAGGGTTAACCCTAGCCGCCAGGAAGTTTGGAATTAAACGGAAGAGAGTAGAAGACAGCACAGATAAATAGTAAGAGATAAAGACGAAGATGTAGGGAGAGAGAGATAGGAAAAGGCGACTGCCGATTTCCCCTGGGTGGGTCAGCCCAGGGGTGCCGTCTACGTGAAGCCGGGGACAAAGGGGTGTGTTGCCTCTGCCGGGGGGCCTTAAAGGTCCAATCACCCAGCGTCGGCTCAACCCCCAGGGTCCCCTTTTCCCGGACACGGCAAAGCCACGCACGGCTAGGCGTGGGAGGGAGTAGAAATTCCCCCGTTAGCTCGGGTCCGTGGTGTCGCTACACACCAAACGCCTACTTGCGCAGGCGCCCATGCGGGGAAAAGTGACAGAGGACACCCCTGCCTAAACCCCCGTTTGACCTCTGCAGGCTTGGATACCTGTTTTTCCCACTTTATAACTACCTTGTTACCTTTATAGATATCCTTTAAAAGATTAGTGACTACATGTTCCACGCGTAGTGTATCCAGTATTCCCCACAATTCTTCTTGAACCACGCTAGGCAGAAACTTGCGACAGCGCCCACCGGTGGCAACCCTTGTCACGCTCCGGCGCTGCCATTGGCTGCGGCCGCCAAACCTGCGCGGCTGCCGTGCGGCTACATTCAGCAAGTTGGATGCGAATGCTGTTGGATGCGGCTGTTGGCACGAACAGCCGTACGGCAAGTCGCATCCGAATTCGCACCATGTGTCTCCCGCTTATGTGTGTCCGTTCGTCTATCTATTCAACACTCCAAGTACCACCATCTCGCATTTTTTCATCAGATATTCCCCATATAAAAGCACCGCCATCCAGTGGACATTCCAAGAACTGAACGAGAGGCGGCACACGCACACTGTCGTACGGCTTGCGCTTCGTATCTACTTCCAACCTTTAACCACCTCGAGTTCATGGAATGTACTAGTTCATTGTATCCATGGCACTGCGGCTCAACGCTCGCTAAACCTTTCAAAACTAAGAAGGTTACACCCAGCGAGTACAACGTAGGAACCCTTTCTTGTCAGATAGTGCTCAATGTACATACATGCCAAAGGCTGCTAATGGGGAATGAGAGACAGGAGCATTCGGCTTTTAGTTAACGCGCACGCCGCGAACTTTTTATTGTTCAAGAAAGCACAGGAGAAATCTCCTACCGGCACCACCTTGCAGGTTGAAATGTAACACTGGTTACACTCTACGATTACGACTATGAGGGACGAATGGGTACCGCTATAATCCACGCACTAATCACTTGTTTATTCGAAGCTCTCCCGTCCGCCAGAACCGCAGTCCACCGAGCAAGTACCCGCGCGTGGGCGGCACGTGGGTCGTCACCATGCCCCCACCTAAGGAAAATTTCTTCAATGTCCGGACGCCACCGGGAACATCGGTGGACGAGGTCATCGATGCCCTGGAAACCCTGGTCGGACTCCAAGAAATTACCAGTGTCCAACATCACGGCGGCTTCGATTTCCAAGTCGGGGAATTCGACCCGAGCAGTCCAGGTCCTACTTTAATGTGGCAATCTCCGCCTCGGAACCAAAGCAGTCCCACTCGTACCAATAGCACAGCAGGTCGCAAGCGTCACTTGCCTCTACCTGCCCTGCTACGTGCCAGACCGTGAGGTCGTGACGGGCCTGAAGTCCTACGGAACCACATTGAGAATTGAAGAGGCACGCTACAAGGATCGTCCAAGTATCCGCACTGGAACAAGGTACAATAAAATATACATGCGGCCGGAAAACCAGCTGCCAAGCTTTGCTCGAGTCGGCGGCCATAGGGCCACTTTTGAATACCGCGGCGTGAGACGCCTCTGTCGCCGTTGTAACCAGGAGGGCCACTTTAAGGCCCAGTGCGACACCCCCCACTGCGCAAGGTGCGAAGTCTTCGGACACCGCACGGATACTTGCATCGAACCGTGCCGACGTTGTGGCGGCGCCCACGCGAGCGTCGACTTCAACGCGAAGAAGACATACAGCATGGCGGCAGCCATCGAAGTAGACGAGTTCCCGACACTCGCCACGGCGTCAGCTACCGGGCAGTCGCAGCGGAGGCTAACCACCCTGCGTCCGGCGAAGAGACCAAAACCGAACGATGCAGAGGACGGCAATGAATCGCATCTCCCCGAAAAAGTATCGGCGCAAGTGGCGGCCATTACGTCGCAGGAGGGGCGGCAAGCAGCCAGCCAGGCAGAGGCGCCGACGCAAGTGAGCATGTGCCGAGAAGAGCGTCAGGAGGAGGGAGGCAGCCACATTGGCCACGTTTTGCTGGCGGCGCCCAGCCAAGCTGCTGCCACCGAAGCAGAGAGGGTCGCAGACAGCGGCGAGAGAGGGAAGCAAGCGGAACACAGTGCAAGAAGCACGAGCGGTGACGACAAGACGGAAGACGACGCAGCCAGTGCTGTCAGTTGGGCTAGCATCGAGGAAATGACCGTTGGGGAGAGCTGCCTCGAACGAGGTCGCTGCGACGGGAAGAAAAACCAGGAGGACCGCGTCGAGGCGCGCAAAGGACCACAGGGAGAACGGAGGCTTAGCTTCAAGGCACAGTCCGGGCAAGAAACCAGCGCCGCAACATGCAGCGAGTGGTGGAACAAGAAAGGGGACAAAGACGACGCGCGGCACGGCCGTGAGGCCCTGCAGTTCGCAGGTGACAAGACCCCCAGCAGCCCCGTCGAACAGCACATGTCCAAGAAGACGTCAGGAGGAGAAGGCGCGCCAAATCACACCGAACCATCCAGTCTCAGCTGGAGGCAACAGCAGTCCGAACCTGCGTCACAACATGGTGACGCGACGCAGCGGCGTGGCCGGGAGGAAAGCCAACATGGCGCCGTGGGGATGAAGCCGAGCCGAGAGATGGCGGCCGACGTGTTGGAGGCGCAGAAAGCAGCAGCATCGTCAGACGAGTTGGAGCCCGGTGAGCTCGTCATCGACGAGCGGGCACTGACACACGAAACTCCAAACCATACTCCACAGGAAGCTTTCTCGATGCCGGCAGGCGTCGGCCGTGGGCGGAACAGCCGGAGTCGTGACCCCGAGGCCGCCCATGGTAGCATCTTCTCCCTGTCGCTCAGGCCCTCGGGCCCGGGCGCTCACACGGCGACCGACGAGAAGCGTACTCAACACAGCACTAAGAAGGCGCGACGTGACGTCGCAGGGCGCCGGAGAGACCTCACTCCGGGAAGTGAACACGAGGAGGCGACGTCAAAGCAACACTCAAGCCAGCAGTCGGCTACGGGCGACGTGGACACAGACAGCGATTTCTACTGATAGGTGGGTTTATTCCATGACTTACCCACCACCACGTGTTTTCAGAGCTGCCCTCATCAGCGAGGCGCCGGAAAACTGAATGAGTATTCCCTGAAATGTGCTACCAGTAGCTCCTGGAAACTGACATAACTGTCACGCAGTCTTTTTTTTTGTCCCGACTGTCATGTTAAGCTGCGCAATGCTTGTGATTATTTTCAATAAGCGCGCTGTAACAGAGTTTAGCGCTCTAACTTGCTGTTTGACTTTTTGTCTTTGAAAAGCAGGCCCCGCCGCGGTGGTCTAGTGGCTAAAGTACTCGGCTGCTGACCCGCAGGTCGCGGGATCAAATCCCGGCTGCGGCGGTTGCGTTTCGGATGGAGGCGGAAACGTTGTAGGCCCGTGTGCTCAGATTTGGGCGCACGTTAAAGAACCCCAGGTGGTCGAAATTTCCGGAGCCCTCCACTACGGCGTCTCTCGTAATCATATGGTGGTTTTGGGACGTTAAACCTCATATATCAATCAAATCTTTGAAAAGCTGTCTGAACACATGTCGAGTCCCGTCCCCCCCCCTTTTTTTTTTGCTAGTCTTTAGCAATTTATATGCCCAAAATATGTACAGTCGGGTGCGATATGAAGGTAATCGCGCGAGCGTCGACCATGAACAAGAACAGCGCCACACGGCCCAGAATTTTTTTTCAGGAAAGGGAAGCAGTAGGCAAGCTTCCCTCACTCTTTTTGCTGTTCCTGAAGCTGCGGTCACTTCCGTCCGAGGAAGGTGTTTTTTTCTTTTTTTTTCTTTACTGGCTTCCGATAACAGGAGGGGATGGTATTTCATGCAACGCATTCTTCGCTATTATCAGTAATCGGACGGCATGAAGGCTGCATCTAGCGTGTGCATTACGTCACTGCTGCCGTGGCAAACACTGCCCGTGATGACTACATAAGGTGCGGACTCTCTTCAGTTGTAATTTTGCTTTTTGTTTCGCAGAGTCGCGTATTTGACAAAAAATAGAAAGAAGGAATGTTTGAAACATGATTTATTTTTGGTTCACGGTCGTCGAGAAGCTTGAGGGACTCAGAGCATCGCGGTTTTCGGACGAGAGAGCATGACTTATCTTATATCATCATAACACAGGAACATCTGAAAATGAGATGTTTTTTTGCAGACACTACAGAAATTAATATCCAATATTCTTTATTGGAGACGAAAAAAACTCGGGGGTCTCTTTAAACTCACTGTTACAGTACAATTAGTGCTTACAACTTAATCAATACTTCGATAAGCCGCCCGAACTCTCCTTCACGTCGTTTAGCCTTTTCGGGATAGATGCAAACAGAGATTTCACCAAATCAGGGTCTTGTCTGAGAGCATTCCACTCCACCTCAACATGTTTCCACAAAGTGTCTGTGTCATTGTTTGGCGCGAGCCGATCGTGCCTTCATTAGTCCCCAAACATTCTGGATAATATTGAAGTCGGGGCTTTTAGGAGGCCAGCAGAGCTGTGCAATGCCAGAAGCATTTAAATTTTCTAGCACTGCGGATGCATTGTGAACAGGGCAGCCATCATGTTGGAAATAAAAGCATCCGTCAGGAAATAGTTCATTGATGGCGAAAGGTAGGAGAACATCGTCGATGATCTCATTGTAGACTTCGGCCGTAAGTCTTCCGGGGATGCGGAAGAGCGGACCCATACCGGCATATGCTATAGCGCCCCAGACGTTGACCGATACACGCCCGCTTGCACCGACACTGCGAATGTTTTCATGCTTGTACCTGCAATGAAAGCGATAAATCCGTTTTCTACGCACAACATTGACAGCGTGGTAACATATATGTAAAAACCCTTTCGTCGAGCCACAGAAATGGCATAGTGGGTCAGAGAAAAACGTGAGTTACTGACTAGTCGAAATGGGGAAGTGGGCCGAACATGAAATGGGAGAGAAGGATAATCAATTGTAATTAATGGTAGCAGAGTGGATTGCAAGAAAAGGCAAGCACAGCTCGGCACGGCAGAAAATCAGTTCGTGGGATGAAATTAAGAAGCTCGAGTGAATTACGTGACCATGGCCGGCAACAGGACCGGGTTATCTAGAGTAGTATGGGAGAGACCTTTGCTGCAGTTAGGTTAGTCAGGGTGATGCTGCTGCGGATTATGATGATTATGAGTACGCTCCTAAACCTAAGAGCGGTGCCAAACCGCTGTCTGTGTGAAATGATACACAAGCAATATAAACCTCATCGGCTGCCACGGACTCTCCAAACACGAAGTCGCTGGTTCCAGCAAGAGGTGAACGTCGATTCATCACTGAAGATGACCTGCTGCCAGTCTTCAGCCCTCCAATGTTCGTGCTCACGTACGAAATCCGAACGTTTCCTTCGATGTTCACTGGTCAAAGAAAGCCACGTGGCTTTTTCAGACCGGCAGCACGAAGTCTTCTTTGGATAGCCGAAAGACTGAGGGAAAGGCCAAGTTCTTCTTTAATTTTCTTTGTTGTCGAGAAAGGGTCTTTGACCACGGCAGCTATTATCAAGGTATCTTCAACCTCAGTTGTTTTTCTAGGCCTCCTTTGATGTGGTGCATCTTCCAAGCGGTTTTCCTGGTAAAATGCTCGAAGAATGCGGTTGATTGTCTTCTGTGGCCGGTTCAGCTTACGGGAAATCTCTCGCTGGGACATAAACCTTCCCAAAGAAATAATTTCACGGCGTTCCTCTTATGTAAGCCGTCGAGGCATTTTCTTGCGACATGTGGTCTGGGGTCACATCCTGCATTGCAGCATTGACACCCCTGAGCGAAAACGTTTGACACAATTCTATTGGCTGGTGAAGTCAGTATTACGATGCGATGCTTATATTTTGTGCGACATAGCACGTCACTCAAATGAAGGTTAACATGAGCTTTCCCACCAACGTTGTTGTCGTACGGAAAGATAACAGCCTACCAAGTTACGCTTGATCGCAACGAATGGAACACTTAGAATAGATAGGGGAGGACGAAGAGGGTACTGGTTAGAAGATGAGAAAAGGTACCTAATTTCTGCAACCCGGTCGGGAGCACGGCGCAGTGGGGGGGGGGGGGGACGAGTTCGTCAATGGGGTGATTGTCGTAGCATAGAACAGCCAAGAAGGGAGAGAAGAAAGCAAAATCTCGATTTTTATTCTTCCTAAACGTTCCGCTAGGGCCTCTGGATGCTTGGCCGGTCGATACTCGCGTGATAACCTTCAAATCGCACCCGACTATACCTCATTATCCGTGCCGCGAGTGTACCGCTTTCCGGTCGGTTTGTCGCCTCCAAAGTTCCTATCGGCTCACTCTGCGCCAAGTGTGTCTGCACCTGCCCTGTTAAGGCGTGCAATGTATTTCTTGCAATTTTGTATTCAATGCGTTTGGGCATTTTTTTCATGTCAGCACGACGGCCTTATCGCCCGCCCGTCTGAAAATGTGTGCTGTAGGCGCACGACCGCGCAGTGTTGCTACTAGGAGTGGTACGGCTGTTTGCCTGAATACTCGTCCGCGCCATATGGGTGGTGGTTTTTTTTTTCTTTCTTTTTTTTTCTTTGTGACATTGGGTCACGCATAGCAGTTTGTTAGGTCGTGCACTTAAGTTAATTTATTGAACCATTTCTTGTGTCGAATGAGTGTGAATATATCATGCATTCCATGTCCTTTGTGCGGAGCGGTCACCTGCGTTTTAGGTGATGATTGGCAGTTGGCCGATTCCGTGCCGCGTAAGTTTAGTGTGAATTTCCCAGTGGTAAGGACATTTTTGATCATTCGAGTGCATTTCAAGATTAGCGTCACGGTGACAGTGATGGAGTGGGCGAGTTTTGGCACTTGACGCGGTTGTGGTTTTTCGTTCTCCTTTTTTTTTCCCTCTTTATTGTTTTGTCTCGAGGGAGACGTATGATAGTGATGTGTGAGTGCAATTTGTTTCTGTCCACAGTCGGGTAGCCATATAGCGAAGTGGAATATTGCCCAAACATTCGAGTGTCTTATGTGTTATGTCTTGCTTTATTTTGAGGATAGGGTATCCTCCCCAGCATACCGGTACCCCATGTATGATGACCCCGCAAGGAGCATATCTAGTCCCGCCCTACCAGGTGTTGATGAGGGCCTACTGTTAACTGTGAGTGTGACACTTGCCGTCTTACAGCCTTTCGCTTCACGGGGTTGTCCATACAGTTCTGCCGTTGTGTTTCGTACCACTTAGTGAATATTATGCCACTCCATAAGCTACTGTTCGTTTGGTTCCTAGAATAGTTTAGACACTTGCATTAAGGTGCAGGGAAAAAAATCACCATGCCATTTTTTGTTGATCAACAAACATAAATGCCTCTAAAAATAGTCACATGGAACGTTCGGGGCCTGAGCACCCCACAGAAACAAAAGCTAGTAGTTAAAGCCGCTAGGAAACTACAGTGTGACATTTTGTGCTTACAGGAGACAAATATAGATTGTTTAAGTAAGGCCAGAGAGCTACAACGGCAGTTCTCTGCCCGCGGTTTTTTCTCATTCCCCACGCACCAAGCGTGTGGTACAGCCATAGTAGTGTTCAATTGGTCCATCCTTAACGGGGGCCATTTCACTTTCGACACGGACGGCAGTATGGTCGTATTGGACTTTGAGTTTCAAAAGAAACAATTTAGATTAATTAGCGTGTATGCACCTGTTAAAAGCCAAGCCATGGCGAGCTTTTATGGACAACTTAATCTGCTGCTTCTGGAAAGGAAGCACTTAATCGAAACAGGGGACTTTAATTGTGTTTTAAATAATTTAACTGATAGGACAGGGCCGGGTAGAGAAAAAAGCATATATAGCTCAGAATTAAGAAAAATAGTAGAACAGTTTAATTTATTAGATGCTTATGTACTCCGTCATGGACAGACTTTCCAGCACACCTGGTCGCGAAGTAGCTGGCAGGCCCGATTAGACCACGTATATGTAACCTCGTCCTTACAGGCAGCGGTCGTAGACTGCCAGGCGGTAGACCCGCCTTTGTACGCCCTCGGTATTTCCGACCACAAGCCGGTGGTCGTGTCGCTGAAGCTTAAGGACAGATCGCCTTATCGCCAACCGTGGCGAGCCTACGCAACCACCTGACAGCTTCTATAAGAAACTGCAGCTGGGACGGTCGTAAGCAGGAGTGGCGGGAAATTTTCATGGGCGAAGGGGAAAAGTTGAAACATCGGTACTCTGGTCAGGTGAGAGCAACGCTGCAGCGCATCAGAATAGTGGAAAGAGGGAAACCCACCTCTCTACTAATGAAGACTTATGCTAACGACTTGTAACTAATACCTGTGTCACACGGGCGCACAAAAAGTCTTTTAAGCAAGTAGTCTTTTTACGAAGTTGAAAGACTTTTAACAAGGAGGTGTTGCGGCGCAGACACACGGCAGCAACGATCTCCTTTTAGTGTTTTCGTTCGAAGACGCTAGCGAAAGCGTGGCGCTAGCAGTTAAAAGAGAAGCAATGAAAGTAAACGATATATCACGATGTACAAATTAAAGACTTGTTGCACTGCTCGTTTCTTCAAATAAATTTAAGAATAAGAGATGAAGAAACACCAATGTGAAAGTTTGTTGCACTAGTTAAGGAAGCATTCCCATAACTAGCGACGTGCACAAGTCTGGCACCACTGGGCTTTTATTTACCGTATTTGTTTTTTGCTGCTCTCGACTGCTCTCGACACGTTATGGGCGACCGTACGGAAGAAAAAGCGAGGATCGCAAGCCTCAGGGCTTGCCTTCTCGCTCTGGAAAGCGAGGCAGAGGCTGCAAAAGCCACCAAGAAGAGGATCAAGCAGCAACTGCTGTTCAGCTATTCCTTGCTTTGCGCACTAGAGCTGTCGGAGAAGGCCTGCGATCGATCGATCTAGGCCTTCAGACGAAACGAGAGGTGGTTCGAGGGAACTGTACCTCACCTCGGTGAGCAGAACTTCAAGCAATCTTTTCGAGTGTACCCGTCCACCTTTCGTTTCAATGTGGAGAGCTTGCGCAGTGAGCTCGAAAGACAGTGCACCAGCATGCGTGAAACCATCACTCCTGAGAAGCGAGTCGGCATTGCCCTATACAAGCTTGACCACTTGAATGACGGGCAAACACACAACTGCCACGCTTTCCTCGCTTGTGCAAAATGACGCGGCGCGAGACCGAGCGTCACCACGTGATATTGCCGACGCGTTGTAGCTGCTTACGAGAGTAGAAAAGGAAATAACCATTAAAAGAAATAATACACCTTCTGCAGGATATTAAATTTGTTTTTACAAAGAGTTTTGGTGACAGAAAAATAAGTATTCGCTCTTTTTTTCCCACCACTCGAAAATTGCTGGCGCCCACTGGTTTCGAGGCTACTCATTCGGAGCCGTAAAAGAGATCGACGAACTCCGTTTACGAAAAAGACCGCTTCTGAAAAGGAGTTCGCTCTGTGCCGTGTGTCTGCTGTCAGGAACTCCTTTTCGGAAAAAGACCGCTTACTTAAAAGACCTTTAAGTGCCCGTGTGACAGGAGTATTAGGTTGGCACGGCTGAGGACGCTGACGCCCACCACAGCGTGCTCCTACCAGGCTGGACATTTACCGAGTTCCCACCCGGAAGTTCTTAAATATACTAACAGTACCAGACTCGGTCAGTTGAAAAATCGCGGCAATTTAAATAGGCAAGACACAGTTAGGTTTTGTACACACTTTGAGAACATGTGCACTCATGAGCTGCAACTTGACTTGGACTCGCTTATGAATCATCTTTTTTAGGTAACCTCCCGCAACTCTCCTCAGAGGAATATTGTAGTTTGGTTGCACCCATAAGCTTAGAGGAACTTACATTGGCAATGTGCCGCCTCCACCGCGGTTCGGCGCCGGGAAGTGACGGTTTTACTATTGAATTTTATAATGCAATTTGGGACGTAATAGGATTCGCCTTCTGTGAGGTCTTGAATGTCTTCACGAGCAGGCACACGCTGCCCCCGTCATTTAGGAACAGCAGAATTATTCTGCTTCAAAAAATGCAAGAAAACTTTGAGAACCCACGCAACTGGCGTGCAATCACATTGTTAGGCACTGATTAAAAAATGTTAACCACTGTCTTAACCCTACGTCTACAGGGAGTCATGCCGTCCCTCAAGTCCTGGCAGTCCTGTTCAGTTGTGGGACGTAAAGTCCAAACCCTGAACATGCTGAACAGAGATATAATAGATTACACGAGGCATCGGCAAGCGAAGGCATGGCTTACATGCCTAGACCAGCCTCAAGCATTCGATAGGGTAGAACATAAATATATTTTCGCCACTCTATTGGCATTTGGTTTTCCTAGACAGTTCGTGTACCTTATCATGGAACTGTATAGTGACATTCATAGTGACTTAACAATAAATAATGACACGGTAGCTTCTTTTCCGGAAACGCGAGGCGTGCGACAGGGCTGCCCCCTTTCCCCTCTGTTGTTTGCGCTGACAGTTGAGCCTTTCCTTGTCCAGGTAGAAAGACACACGAGTGTCCTCAGGTTGTAGACCCCAGGTAATGGTTCACTTAAGGTAGCTGCCTATGCAGACGACATCACGATATATCACAGGGATGAGGACAGCCTCGCCGCCGTC
Source organism: Rhipicephalus annulatus (assembly GCA_013436015.1). Classification (NCBI taxonomy): domain Eukaryota; kingdom Metazoa; phylum Arthropoda; class Arachnida; order Ixodida; family Ixodidae; genus Rhipicephalus; species Rhipicephalus annulatus. The sequence continues at coordinate 16,231 of WOVY01013660.1, forward strand.
CTTCAAGTTTTCAAAACCTATGCAGAGCTCTCTGGAGCGAAACTTAATTTGCATAAATGCAAGTCTTGTTCTCCATGTATCTCCAGTAACGCGTCTACACGGAATATCCATCGTAGACAATGTAACTATCCTAGGAATAAATTACAGGGCCACTGGCGTTACCAGCCAGAGTTGGGAGGAGGAGGTGAACACACTGAAACAGGAAATAACCAGGGCACTTGAATTTACCTTTCCGTACTACGTACGTCGATATCTACTCATGGGCGTTTTTACTGGGCGCCTGTGTTTTTTGACAAACTCGGTAGTCATGCCGTAGTACCAAATCGCGCGTAAGGTCAAGTCCCAAATAATTAGGTTTTTCTGGAATGCCAAAACGGCCCTCGTTAAATACGAGCAGTTAGGATTGCCTCGCGAAAAGGGCGGATGGAACATCCCTTCAGTAGTCGCCCTCGCGGACACGTATGCTATTGAAGACGACCCTCAAGGTCCTGCAACTTCAGGAGGAAACCCCGCCAGGAAACTGGCAACGTATTTCTTGGGAGTGCAGGGTCGTTTATTCCTGCCGACGCAACCCGCGGAGCCGAAGGCGATGAACCCTACGCCCTTCTACAGGCATGTAGAATATAAGCGTATAGCCGCGCTAAATTTGGACATCCCCATCTTGGATGTGCGCAACACGGAGCTCACTCAAGAGCTACTTGTAAATTCGGGCTGCGAGGCCAAAAACCTAGGTTTTCCGTGGGTGTTGCTGACGCCCAGTTGGCTGCCGGGCAGCATCCAGGATGTGGTGTGGCGTTACGGGTGGTCTGTCCTGCCCACGGTGAACCGAATGTACAAGTGGCACTACGTACGGTCCGAGCAGTGCGTGCAATGCGGCATGTACGAGGACAACGAACACGCTTTGTTAACTTGTCGAGTGGCCAATACCTTTTGGTCCCTCGTGGACAGGGTGCTCCACCTGTTGGGTGTAGAAAGATTTGTCAATAGGAAGAGAGGTCCAAACGGCGCGCTGGCACGTTTAGTGCTGACCGCTGGTATGTACGTGTTGTGGGAAAACAGGGGTTTGGCTGTGCATCAACCAAAGGCCCGTTAAAATCAATGGCCTCTGCTGGTGCGGTGGTATAATATTGTAACGGACCATTTGGAATCGGAATTTTTTTCACTGGTAGAGGAGGACTTCCTGAAACGATGGTCCTGTGCTTTCATTAAAATCATCAACAACCGGGTTGTCTTGGCGTGTTCGCCGATTCAAGGCTTGAGAACTACCTAAAAAACCAATCTTCGTTGTGTTGGGTGCCAAAACAATTGAGTGCAAAGGTGTGATACATTGATTGTGAACACAAATTCCAAGTGCCATAATCCTGTGAGACTGAATTTGTATGTGTAACCGAATTTGTATGTGTTTGTGGAACCGAATTTGTGTGTAACGTGGTGAACAATAAATTTTTTTTTCGCCCCTAAAACTTTATTTTGAAGAAACTGCGCAGGTGGCCAAGAAGCACGGGGGTCCCATTGCCTGCAAGCAGGTGGCTTATCTTTGGTCCAAAAGTCTCGGCGGTGATTCGGCTATACGGCTGCTCACAAAGCTGGGCCTGCTTGTTAGCACAATTTATTATGCCACCGAAAACGGGTAATAAAACCAGCTCCGTTGCATCGGTGGGCTCACAAAAACTCGATACAACCGCAAAAAAGGCAGAATATCGAAGGAGTGAATGATGGATAGTGGGGCGAAGCATCCATCCGTCCATTCGTTCTTGCTTCCGTCCATCTATACGTGCGTCTGTGTGGCCGCCCGTGCGTCCATCCGCTCGTCCGTGCGTGCGTCTGTTCGTGCGTCCACACGTTCATCTGTGCGTCCGTCCCTGCTTTCGTCCATGCATCCGCTCCTGCGTCAGTCCATGCGTCCATCCGTCCGTGCAGCCATCCGTGCGCCCGCCCATGCATCTGTGTGTCCGTTAGTCCACCTATTCAACACTCCAAGTACCACCATCTCGCATATTTTCATCATATATTCCTCATATAGAAGCACCGCCATCCATCAGACATTCCAAGGACTGAACGAGAGAAGGCACACGCACACTTTCTTACGGCTTGTGCTTCGTGTCTACTTCCCACCTTTAACCACCTCAAGTTCATGGTATGTACTAGTTCACTGTATTCATGGCACTGCGGATCAACGCTCGATAAACCTTTCTAAAACCTAGGAGGTTACGCCCAGCGAGTATAACGTAGCAACCCTTTCTTGTCTTCTGTGCGTTGTTGGGCAATAGAAAATTCGCAGCGTGCGCGCTAACTAAAAGCCAGATTCTCCCGTCTCTCATTCCCCCTTAGCAGCCATTGGTATGTACATTCAGCACTATCTTGTATTGTTCGACAACGCACAGAAGAAATCGCTCACCGGCACCACCTTGGAGGTCAAAATGTTATACTTGTTACACACTACTAGAACGGCTACGAGAGACGAATGAGTGCCGCTACAAAGAGCTTCGCCCATAAAAAGGAGATCGGTTCATGCACATTCCGCCGTTCATTGTTTAGCGTCATTGGCTACAGGGGGTCTCTGTTATGGCAGATTGATGCTGGGTTAGTCATCTTGGATTCGACTCCAACTCCGCCACCGCTTTCCAATCCGACGCTGAAACAGAAAAAGTCACACCTATGCCGTAAAGGCGAAGCAATGAACGCGATAGCAACAAACTGGAGGGTCACGCGCCGAAGGGAAATCAGATCAAAACGTGCCCCGCGTTTCTCACCCATAAATGACACACGAAACGTACTCGGGTACAGATGAACGTGAATAAGCGTTTCAGTTGTTACTTCACTGCGTCTGAAAAGCGCGCCCTTTTCGCAAACAGAGACTGTGCGATGATTGCAGTGACCTTTGTACCCCTGGGAACTATAACAGAATCATTCTGGTGAAAGCTTAAGGCTAGCCAAGACGTACGATCCTCCCCACTGCGGGATAAGGGTGCGCGAGTGAGCGTAAACCCACCTCCTCTCCGCGGGGCAAAGTATGCGCGGGAGATGTGAGCGCACGCCACCGCGTCGTGACGATGTGGCGACGCGCGCTTATTGCGACATCTTGCTGGTAATGGTGAAAACACGATTGTTTCCTCCGAGATGTCTGTCAATAGCGGTAAGTGGTAGACATAAATAGCTTACAGTTTGAACGTTGGCGCACATTCCTCTCCGTGACTCTGTGGTTAAAGGGACATAAAAGGCAGTTACTAAGTCAACGTTAATTGTTAAAATAGCGGTCCGAAAACCTCGTAGTGTTATTTTTGGGTCAAGGAAGGGCCTATTTTGAAATAACATTACGTTCAAGTGGTCCACATCGGGTTAGCGCACTTCAAATTACCCGCCTCAAAAAGCGGACAGACGGGACCGACTCAGGTCACTGTGGCCGTTCACAACGTTGCCCGGCTTTGCTGCTCTAGTAGCAGCAAATCGAAAGTAGCGGGAGCCACAGCAGCAACAACGGTCATTGATCAGTTTCCCACCATTGGCTCCGAGATTGCAGAAAGATTTTATTCAAATCCGCCCCGCTAGATGGCACCACCCGTCCAGTTTAACTACGCGAAAATGGAATTTTCGGACCACTCGCGCTATTCCCCATAGTAACTACCGGCAGTTCTTTTTTCATGAATCAAACAGAAACGAACAGGCAGCCTTTCATTGCATTTCTTGATGCACGTAAGAATCTTTATTTAGTGCAGCTAGATGAATTACTAGCGATTAGTTGTAGGCCGTCCATCTGATGTCATCACGATCGTTTCTAGAATGTAATATTGTGGCCCATGTGTTATTTTGCATTTACCTAATTTCTCAGTAAGTAGGGCAGGGTTGTTAAATAATAATATTCGTTTTAGATGTTGTAAAACATTAAGCTATCACTATGACGTAATTTTTTACTTTAATGTTATTTCAAATTTATTGTTATTGAAATGTTATTTTTATTTAGTGAAATTTTAGCTAAATTGTTATTTTGGCTAAGGCCTCGCACTCCTGTTTCAGAAGTATGAAGTTTGATTCCGCGTGCCGGAGTATTTTTCTCGGTTATTTTTCTTTCTTGCATTTTCACATATATAGATACACATACATGCACGGTGAATGACGGCGACGCCGGTGACAAAATCCAGCCGAGAGTGTTCATGTAACTGCTATCGCAATAAAAAAAACCTACTACCAAGGGCACAGTGGGCTTGAACCAGGGTCCGCTGCGTACGAGCCCAGTATTCTACCAATGAGCCTCGCCGGTGCTTCGGACTTGTTCACAAGGTTGCCTTAGGTAGGCTTGATCTCGGGAAACGAATAGCGTTATTATGACTAATAAAGCGCTTTAGAAAACCAAAAGAACAACCAGGCGTCGCACAATGCGAATAGCGTAAGGAGTGGTTCGTCCAATGCTCCAACCCATTACAAAAGCTAGTTCTTATCAACTATTAGCTGTGGCGCATACCCACTTCAGGCATAATTCCTCATCGTCGTAAGCCACTGCATCAACGGTACAAAATTCCGTGCAAGTGTTCAGCGGACACCACGCTTCTCAGAAAAATGACAAAAAATAGCATAGCGAATGCTGGCTTACTGCCCAGAAATTATTAAAAATGCGTTGTTGGTACCAAGCAAGTGTGCTTGCAGCAGTTACCCAGTGAGCGTTGAGAAAATGCTTTGAAAGGCCACTCTTGTAGCTTCCGCTGTGACTGTGCTGCACCTGCCGCGCAGCCCTGGTATTTTTTTAAGCTGACCTGTTTTAACAAACATTTTCTTCAATACAAATAAGCCCTAAACAGCTAGGTCTACCTCATTAGGCTGCTCAACAATGTCTTCCAAATACATAAAAAATAAGCCCTTCTACCTGGCCCGTCCCCATTCCTAGCCCCCACCCTTCGCATCTGAACTGTCCTTTTTCTTTGACTCGCTTTCATAGTCGTAATTATGGACATTCCAGTACAGGATCTCCACACCCTTCGTCACTGTTCAAAGCTGGCCTCACATATTACATGTACTCGTCAACCAGAATATGTGGGCATGTCATTGATAAACACCACCATTGGAACTGCCATTGACCGGGGTTCTCTTAACCGCAGTGAGCTCGCAAGTAGCTTAAAATATACCTTAAAGCGGAATACATCACTGTATTTCCTCATTTTTAAGAGCACTTATTTTTTTAGTCCAGGTATTAACTTGTAGTGGCAGGCGAACGAATTGCGATGCGTTTGTGAAGTGGGCATAATTAAGAAAGAACAGTGTATTTACTGGTGGCAGAAGGTGCAGAATAAACGTAGGTTAGCTGGAAAAAAAATCTATTTAAATGACGCGCCAATTGCGCCGAGAGTAAAGGTCCGCGGCGGCGGTGGCGCGCAATTCAGTAGGCGTCGGCGGCGTATCAAAAACTGTCGGCGGCGGCGCACCGAAGCCCCGGCGTACGAGCCTTTCTTTTCTCACAGAATCTATCCGGGTAACTTGAATCTGGGGACGCTTTCGCCCCACTTGTTGGTTAAAGATTTTTATATGCTTAGGTATTGCCTAGGGACACGCATGATGACATTTTATCTCTAAGCGAGCTTGTTGCTATCTATCTGGGGTTGGCGTGCGAGGTTTTTTGATGATCTGCCGACGAGATGTGTAGCCCTGCCGAGCCGTCACTTAACGTCCGTGCTTGTTTTTATTTCCGTCTACCGCTTCAAGAGCTTGCAAAGGCGGCACCAGATGTGTTTTCTTGTCACTATGTATCAGTGTTCAGCAAATTGGCATGAACGAAAGCATTTCGCTTATCGTCGTGCCATATGGGCAAATTTTATCGCGATCAGGTTCTATTTGTATTGTGTGTTGATTCATGTACATTATTAATCGTGATATGCGCACTGTGATCTAGCTCCCGGATCGCGATTTGAAGGACTGCTGCACCAAACTCGATCTGGATTAGTTGAACCGAGTAGCAGAAATGATTATATATCGTGATCAAATAATCCGGTCTAGGTCGACCCTTATCGTTATCAAAAGTAGCTATCCTGCCCGTGCCTATAATTGTAATGCAAAAAATATAGGGCACGTGATCTAAATGTAAATGAAATGTCAATGATTCAATTAAAATAAAAAACAAAAACTGAGTAGGTCCTTAGATGCCAGCTGGTAATTTAAAATAATTCCAAGTGCTGGTAACAAGATCACAGCGACAAGAATACATCCTCGCAGAGAAGAAATAATGTTTTGAGTAGCAAGGCTTCTTTCGTTCATGTTAAGGACGTATGTTTGTCAGTGGTGTGAATACATAATGTACGCTGGATTTGACCCCCAACAGCCCACTGCGCCAGCACTAATTCCGCTGCGTGTTCACTTGTAAACACCTGTCGCGGGGTCCCGGACGCAAGCTTGCCTCGTTCAGATCCGCTACTTATTTCAAGTGCATACCCACATGCAAGGAGTTCACCTACGCGATCGACTTCAGAAATTGCGAGGCCCTTCAAATAAAGCAAGGAAGCAACCAGCCATTGATGGTCGTAAAAACCGGAACTAGACATCAGTGAACTAGTGACCTGCTATTCCGTGTTCCTTATTCTGTTTTGGCCCCCATTGGCGCTCCATTATTGGTCGTTCAAGTTGTCAGTCAAGTGACGAGCCAGAAGCCCAAATTGTGGTGACGTCGAAATTGCAAGCGCGCGTTCATTATGAAAAAATAAACGTTCTCTGATTGGTCATTCAAGCTGTCAATTAAGTGACGATTTGGAGGCCCCAATTCAGGTGACTTCAAAATGACAAGTATGCGCCTAAATAAACGGAATCGGTTCCGTGCTACGGCGGAACAGCCAGCGAGTGGGCCCATCGCAAACGGAATAGGAAAAATTGCGGTGCCGGCTGAGTTAGCGACCTTCGCTGTAACATTTGGCTACATAAACGTTGCCTACAACAAGCGCCGGAGGGATGCTGAGGTTGCGTTTGACATGCAAGACGAACAGTTTAGGCCTCACTTTCGCTGAGTAAAGAAACGGTGTTGTGATTGCGCGACGCAGTCGCCGATGGACTCACGGGCCGCGCTCTCGGTGGAGCGGCAAAAGTGTGCGCCCCTCGTTTCTTCGCCACCAAATCCTTCCAGTCGGCGGTGAGAGGTGAGGAGACCGTAGCGCTGATGCAGCCCGCGGTCAGCATCTGTGTGCCACGTGTGACTCGAGCGATCGTCAATGCCGAGACCCGCTAAAAGTGGGTTCGATTCCCGAAAACGGCGGAGGAGAAGTCAGCCGTGAAGGAGGAATTTCTTCGGTTTGGACCCCTACCCGTCGAGATCGGATGCGTTGACGGCACCTCCGTTGCATTGAGGAGTGAGCAGAAGGCGCCCTTCTGGCGCCGCGAAGGTTATTTTGCCCTCAACGTCATGTTCGTAAGTAGCGGTGTTCCCGTTTTCTCGTGCGTTTTTTTAGGGGCGAAGCTCCTGAAGGCGTGGGCTATGCGTCACCTGTATGACGCCACTTCTCGTTTAGTTCTTGCAGTGTTCACTAGATGGCGGTACTTGTAGCTGATGATGTTCAGTTTGGACTGTCACGGTGGATGGACGTGTTTTTTACCGCTCCGAATCAACTGCGCAGATAAGTGTTTTTGCATGTTTTGAGCTTGTCTTTATAATTATAAGGACGCGGTTGAAATCTTCGTAGCATTTATTTTATGATACGGCTTTTTCGGGGGCCAGTCACCAGGTATTTATTAGTTAGTGCGGGTGTGTGTGTTTGAAATTTTTGTTGTTGTTTTTTTCTTTTGCCACCCCGTGGGGGAGGTGCGCGTACATAGAACACGCAAATTTTTGTAGCAGAGCTTAGACTTTCTTTTGTTTCGTAGTGCAGGGCTCAAGTTTAGTAATTATCGTGTATAGGGACAATTGGTTGTCAGAAAGACATGGTTAAAAAGACTGTAAAGTGTTCAGGATGCGGAGTGGGTTTGAAAGTGGACCCAAGCGTAGAAGCGGATGGAGTAGAGGCTGAGGCGAAGTGTAGGCAATGTGAGGTCGAGGAAAAAATGGAGAAAATGATGGTTGCCCAGGGTGAACTGCTGATGAGAATCGCCGAGCTCGAGACTGAGTTGGCGACAGAGCAAGAGAAAACGAGGGCAATGGGAGAAAGACTGAAGTCCGCCGAGGAAGCACTAGCGAAGCTGAACAAAGAAGCGGCCTACGTAGAGAACAGTAGGGAACCGGCAACCAGAACGGTGGAGAAGGAAGAGCAAGCAAGTTTGGAAAAAAACAGGTTTAGCCGGTTCAACTGTCGCAAGGCCCAGCTTCAGCGAGGTAGTGGTGGGGCTGGGAGGGGACAAAGCAGCCGGCGTCACAGGTGCAAGTAACCCCCAGGTGCAGGACGCGCCAGCCGAAAAGTCACAGCATGTGATAATCACCGGGGACTCGAATTTAAATCGATGCACAGAAGCCATCAAAGAGAGGGTAAGAGGTGACAAGAGGGTTGCAGTAGGGGCGTTCCCAGGACGCAAGCTTGAAGCAGTCATGAGGCAAGCGAGCGCAAAGCTCAAAACGACAGCTGATAGACAAAACCTCGTGATAATTTCAGGCGGTTTAAACGATGTCTTAAATGAAGATGCAGCAGGACTAGCAGCCACACTGGAGAAAGGCGTCGATGACATGCGCGCCACTTCTCCTAAGGTACAGGTAGTGATATGCACGATACCGGAGGTACCGGTGCGTGATAGCAACCTGCAAAGAGCGGTGGTCAACGCAAACCAAGAGATATGGCGGATGAGTCGAGAGAAAGGCTTTGAGGTGGTGGAAATAAACAGAGAGGTGCATAGGTGGGGTGGTTTTCAACGAGACAGAATTCACTTCGATGGGCGGCTAGCTCATGAGGTGGGTTGGCGACTTGCAGGACGCGCAGTAGCTTTTTGGGGGGGCAAACGAGCCCTTCGGGGAGCAGGATAGCTAGTAACAAGGAAAACAACCAGGGATACTCTTCGACAAGTTGTATGGACAGATACGATTCAAAAGTGGCACCAATATTTAAGATAGGTAGAGTCCGGGGCAGAAACAGACGTAGCCACGAGTGCCGAGCCAATTCAGACATAGGGTATATTAACATGCAGGGTGGTAGGAACAGGCTGAAGTTGGAAGAGATAGAAGAACAGCTAAGGGAAGAGAGGCCGATGGTGTACGGTTTTGTAGAGACACATCTCAGGGACATAGAACAACCTCCGAACAATCCGGACTACGCGTGGGAAAATTGTAATAGAACAGAAGGCAGCAGAAAGAGGGTGGTATTAGGGCATTCATTCATAAAAGTACAGACTGGCAAATTGTCAAGCAGGAGTGCAAGGAACATTTATGGCTAAAAGGGAAAGTGGCAGGTCAAATGACACTCCTTGGTTTCGTGTATTTGTGGACGGGAGCAAAGGGCAGAGAGGAAAACCAGGCAATGGTAGAGTGTATATCAAAGGACATTCAGGAGTTAGGAAGAGAGTGCGAGATAATTATACTAGGAGACATGAATGCGCACATAGAAGATATAGATGGGTATACCGACCCTACAGGCAAAATGATCATGGATATGTGTGAAAGGCTTGATTTGATCATTTGCAACAGTACCAAGAAGTGTGAAGGGCAAATAACATGGGAGGTAGGAAGGCTGCAGTCGACGATAGATTATGCACTGATGTCATATAGGATGTATGAAAAGCTCAGGGGAATGCACATAGATGAAGGTGGCTCCAGAAGTCTGGGTAGTGATCACAAACGTATCAAGCTAAGTTTTGGAAGAGCAGTGAAAGTGTGAAGGAGACAAGATCAGACTACAGAAAAATTTTTATCCAGAAAGGCAAATTGAAATAGCCACTAAACAAATTGAGAAAGTAATCACGGAGGATAATAAGATGGCGTGGACATCAACATCATCATCATCATCAGCCTGACTACGTCCACTGCAGGACAAAGGCCTCTCCCATGTTCCGCCAGTTAACCCGGTCCTGTGCTTGCTGCTGCCAGTTTATACCCGCAAACTTCTTAATCTCATCTGCCCACCTAACCTTCTGTCTCCCCCTAACCCGCTTCCCTTCTCTGGTAATCCAGTCAGTTACCCTTAATGACCAGCGGTTATCCTGTCTACGCGCTACATGCCCTGCCCATGTCCATTTCTTCTTCTTGATTTCAGCTATGATATCCTTAACCCCCGTTTGTTCCCTAATCCACTCTGCTCTCTTCTTGTCTCTTAAGGTTACACCTACCATTTTTCTTTCCATTGCTCGCTGCGTCGTCCTCAATTTAAGCTGAACCCTCTTTGTAAGTCTCCAGGTTTCTGCCCCGTAGCTAAGTACTGGCAAGATACAGCTGTTATATACCTTCCTCTTGAGGGATAGTGGCAATCTACCTGTCATGATTTGAGAGTGCTTGCCGAATGTGCTCCACCCCATTCTTATTCTTCTAGTTACTTCAATCTCGTGGTTAGGCTCTGCGGTTATTACCTGCCCTAAGTAGACATAGTCTTTTACAATTTCAAGTGCAGTATTACCTATCTCGAAGCGCTGCTCCTTGCCGAGGTTGTTGTACATTACTTTCGTTTTCTGCAGATTAATTTTAAGACCCACCTTTCTGCTCTCCTTGTCTAACTCCGTAATCATGAGTTGCAATTCGTCCCCCGAGTTACTCAGCAATGCAATGTCATCGGCGAAGCGCAGGTTACTAAGGTATTCTCCATTCACTCTTATCCCTAACTGTTCCCATTCTAGGCTTCTGAAAACCTCCTGTAAGCACGCGGTAAATAGCATTGGGGAAATTGTGTCCCCCTGCCTTACACCCTTCTTGATTGGTATTCTGTTGCTTTCTTTATGAAGCACTATGATAGCAGTTGATCCCCTGTAGATTTCTTCCAGAATGTTTATATACACCTCATCTACGCCCTGATTCCGCAGTGTTTGCATGACAGCTGATATTTCTATTGAATCAAACGCCTTCTCGTAATCTATGAAGGCTATGTATAGTGGTTGGTTATACTCTGAGCATTTCTCTATTACCTGATTGATAGTATGAATGTGGTCAATTGTTGAGTAGCCTGTTCGAAATCCTGCTTGTTCCTTTGGTTGATTGAATTCTAATGTTTTCTTTACTCTGCTAGCAATTACCTTTGTAAATAGCTTGTATACTACAGAAAGCAAGCTGATCGACCTGTAATTCTTTAAGTCCTTGTTATCTCCTTTCTTATGTATTAAGATGATATTAGCGTTCTTCCAAGAATCTGGTACTCTTCCCGTCAGAGACACCTCGTAAACAGGGTGGCTAGTTTTTCTAACACAATCTGTCCTCCATCTTTCAGCATATCTGATGTTACCTGATCCTCACCAGCAGCTTTGCCCCTTTGCATGCTCTCCAAAGCTTTTCTGACTTCTTCTATCATTACTGGTGGGGTGTAATCTGGGTTACTGCTAGTTCTTATAGTATTAAGGTCGTGGTTGTCTCGGCTACTGTACAGATCTCTGTAAAACTCCTCCGCTATTTTAACTATCCTATCCATATTGGTAGTTATTTTGCCTTCTTTGTCCCTTAGTGCATACATCCGACTTTTGCCTATCCCAAGTTTCTTCTTCAATGCTTGGACACTTCCTCCGTTTTTCAGAGCGTGTTCAATTCTCACCATGTTATACCTTCTTACATCGCATACCTTACGTCTATTAATCAACTTCGAAAGCTCTGCCAGTTCTATTTTGTCTGTTGTACTTGACACTTTCATGATTTGACGCTTCCTAATTAGGTTCTTCGTTTCCTGGGAAAGCTTGCCAGTGTCCTGTCTAACTACCCTGCCTCCAACTTCCACTGCACACTCCGTAATGATACTCGTCAGATTATCATTCATTGTATCTACGCTAAGGTTGGTTTCCTTACTAAGAGCCGAGTACCTGTTCTGCAGCGACACTCTGAATTCCTGTACTTTCCCTCTCAGTGCTAGCTGATTGATTGGCTTCTTGCGTATCAGTTTCTGTCGTTCCTTCTTCGTGGACATACACCAATCTAATAAGACTCTTTGAGCTAGAGCTTGCTAAGACGCGTGACAAGTCACCCCGGAAAAGAAGACACAAACCCAAAAGTTGGTGGGATGAGGAAGTTAAGAGAGCCATAGCAAAACGTCAGGAAGCCTTTAGGTAAACACAGACATGCTAAGCAGCGGGGTGAACCGACAGATGATGTTGAAAGAAAATGGGAAAATTTTCTAAGATGTAGAAGGAATGCATCCCTTCTGATCAATGAAAAGATTAGAAGAAAGGGAGCTCAGTGGCTGGCAGAAGTACATAAAAAAGATAGAAAAGCAGCTGCGAAATTTCGGAACCATCTAAACTCCCTAAGAAATTAGACGAGCCTAGAGCAGAGTTTTACAACTACAGCCCAAGGTTCTAGGCTAGAAGGGGACGAAGCTATTGAATATATAGGAACAAGGGTGACAGAAAAATTTCAACAAAGAAGTACTTTATGCACCGCAATATACAAGGACGAATCAAGTGGTGCAATGGCTCCATTTTCACAACGAGAGTGGGAAAGGGCTGAGAAAAGGGTTCCTAGTAGTACATCAACAGGCCCAGATGGCATTCCAATTAGGCTGATAAAGATATTAGGTCCGAAGTCTAAGCAGGCTTTGAGAAAGGCAGTGAGCAAAATAATAATCGATGGTGAAGTTCCCGATGGATGGAAACTTAGCAGGATGAGCATGATCTATAAAGGAAAGGGGGACAAAGCTGACATAAACAACTACCGTCCTATAACAGTGACATCAGTGGTCTACAGGCTGGCGGTGCAGATTATAAAGGAAAGACTGCAGGCATGGATAGAGGATGAGGGGGTGCTGGGGGAACTGCAGAATGGGTTTCGGAAACACAGGAGGTTGAAAGACAATCTGTTTTCACTGACGCAGTGCATCCAAATAGCAGAAAAGGAACACAGGCCCCTGTGGCTAGCATTTTTGGATATCAAGGGAGCGTACGTTAGCGTGGTTCAAGAGAAATTGTGGGGAATACTGGACACACTAGGCGTGGAACATGTAGTCACTAATCTTTAAAGGGTATCTATAAAGGTAACAAGGTAGATATAAAGTGGGAAAAACAGGTATCCAAGCCTGCAGCGGTAAAACGGGGGCTTAGACAGGGGTGCCCCCTGTCAACCTTATTATTCATGATGTACCTACAAGGATTAGAGGCAAAATTAGAGGGAAGTGGACTGGGCTTCATCCTCTCTTTAGTGAAACAAGGAAAACTTATTGATCAGGCACTACCAGCATTAATGTACGCAGATGATATAGTGCTAATGGCCAACAACAGGGAAAATTTGCAGAGATTGATGGACATCTGCGGTAATGAGGGAGATAGGTTAGATTTTAGATTCAGTAAGGAAAAATTAGTAGTCATGATTTTCAATGACAACGAAGGTTGTGAGCTTAGAATACAGGAGGTCACGCTAGAGATAACAGATAAATACAAATATCTGGGCGTATGGATAAGCAATGGGACCGAGTACCTGAAGGGAACACGAAATATACGTGACGACTAAAGGTAACAGAAATGCAGCAGTGATGAAAAATAGGGCACTGTGGAATTACAATAGGTATGATGTTGTGAGAGGAATATGGAAAGGGGTCATGGTTCCGGGGCTGACGTTCTGCAATGCGGTCTTGTGCATGAGATCAGAAGTTCAAGCAAGATTAAAAATTAAGCAACGTGGAATAGGAAGGCTTGTTTTAGGAGCTCACGGGAATACACCGAATCAGGGAGTACAAGGTATGGGATAGACATCATTTGAGGGCAGGGAAGCTAGCAGCAAGATAAAATTTGAGAAGCGATTGAGAGAAATGGGGGAGGAGCGTTGGGCTAGGAAGGTTTTCAGCTACTTGTACATGAAGAATGTCGATACAAAATGGAGAAAGCGAACCAGGAAGTTGACTGGTAAATACTTGGAAAACAGCAGGTGGCCAAACCAAAAAGAACTATCGGTTAAGAAGAAAGTGAAGGAAACGGAGACTGACATGTGGAGAATTGGCATGATTAAGACGTCCACACTAGAGATCTATCGAACTTTTAAGCAGGAAATTGCCAAGGAAAGGATCTATGATAATACTCGGGGTAGTTCTCTACTGTTTGAGGCCAGGACGGGAGTACTGCGAACCAAGACATATCTGGCCAAATACGAAGGGGTAGACACAGTATGCAGTGCGTGTGGAGAGGAAGAAGAAACTGCCGAACACTTGATAATGTTCTGTAAAGGGCTTCACCCTATAGTTCAGGATGATGGCGTAGAGTTTTTCAAAGCACTGGGGTTTAGGGACCGGGAGGGCAAAATAGACTTTAAGCGGGTAGGCTTAACTAGAAGGAGGTTATGTGATTGGTGGCTAAAGTCAAGGCACGAGTGAAAATTAAACTCTTCACTGCAAAGTACGAATCCTCAAACTCACTGTTTAAGGAAAAAAATATAGTTTTTGGTTCATTAAGTATTACGGCTTGGTGGCGCTAGCCACCGCCCGATCTAAAGGGGACAGCCATATCTATCCATCCATCCATCCGATGAAAAGATGCAAGATGTTATAAACTAGACGGCGGGTACTTGTAGTTGATGATGAAAGATGCGAGATTTCATAAAATAGGAATGATATCACATATGGCGCGATGTCATTGCTGGAAGGCAATAGTTCGAGTTAGTGCGGCGACGTACGCTAGGGGGAGCGTTTTAATGAAATCGAGTGGTGAAAATGTACGCAGTATTCATGGTTTACCAGGTTTCCCTCCGGAGCTTCGCCCACTCATCTTCATTCACTTCGTGGATATGGCGACACTTTTTTTTTATTTGTCGTAGTGCAACGTGGCTCATATTGCTCTTGATTTTCCCAGATTTGCATCGCGGACATACCGATCCTCGCTGTGGACCTGCTTCGACCGGGATTGGATGACGACAGCCACATCTGCGTGGGTCCATGAATCTGAATGGCGAGTACCTTCTCAGTAAGAAGTAAATATATTCTCTTCCTTTTATGTTTGACACCGCTTTTTTGTACACCAAAAGATTTGCTCGCAGTATTGATAAAACTTCAGTGCACTGACAAGTGGCATTATGTCGCATGCTACCGTTGCACAATCTCTCAGCTGTGGCTTAACTGCTGCAGAATTAGAGAGTTTTAGTGCTGGGTACCCAAGCTCTTGGGGCACTGCGGGCTTGGGGGCGTGCGGCGTTGCGTACCCAACCCATACCCATCTGGAATGCCTTACAGAGGCGCGCACGCAAACGCAAGCCGCACAAAGGTCACACGCGCTTGCAGCGCGATAGCGTCTTGTCGCGTAAGTATTATTTAATCATTTTTACGATTAAAAATGTTAAATTAACCATACAAAGTGACATAAAGTAAACTAATCTCAATAAATCATTCAAAATAATATGACAGTTATCAATAATATGATAACCAATAATATGACAGATGGCTGGTCGTAGTCCAACAAGCGCGACGACAGAGTAACGGTGTAACGTTCAACTCTGTGTAACTCTTAGCTTGTACGTATACTTCTTTACGTTAATGTGTTGCCGGATGCCAGTTTGTGTGTACCGTCTTACCGGAACGCGCCTCTTCCAACGTTTTGAGCTCCTCATAAGTAAACATGTATGCCTTTACGTTTTCGCAAACCATATGTGGTGATGCTAACTGCATTTAAGCTGCATTTAACTTAAATAAGAATGAATCACCGTTGCGGACAAAATCACGATACTTTTTTATCGTGTAGAGTATCCTGGTATGCGCAAAAAAAGTGAAAAATACAAGGTCACTGTAACGATAGTGCCGACATTTTGTGACACTTCGTGCAACCACAGTGATGGACATGTTGGCTTACGCGTATTGTTTTTGAGGTGAAAATGAATAAAAAAGGTTACTCAATTGTAATAACGCCGCTGCGTGGTTCTGCACAAGATGTACAATGCACAATGTTTCTGCAATCACAATGTTGAGATTGTCTGGTTCACTATGGCCGTGCTAGATGGCGCCAACTATTCAGCTGGTCTGGGGCTGGCATATTTGTTAGTTTCTATGTTCCAGGCCATTCTAGCTATAGTAATCTGGTTGAAACACTGTAATCGCTATTGATTCTTGCACTTAGGCTGATTTTAACTCAACGGCTACAGTATCTGCAGTGCGGATACCGTGAGTTCCTGCGAAGGTGAACCTTACAAGGCGGCCGATCCATGCTGTCCGAGATTTCGCGCCTATGTGCCATGGTATTTGTATAGTGGGTAGCCACTATATTATTTGCGCTCAAAACTATGGCCAGCCTCGGCATTGCTCGCCGTGAAGGTAACATGATGCGCCAGGGCAGCTTATCTCCGCTAGGAGGCCAGTAGCGACAGAGTTGTTTATGGCTGCGCGGATGCATATGCGCAAAAAAAGTGAAATTGCCCCAGCGATCTTGCGACGCATCTGTTTGAGGTTTCGCGCATGCGCAATACCGCCACTTCAACGTCCTGGGTACGCAAGCCGCTTGGGTACCCAGCACTAAAACTCGCTATTGTTAAATGATGCGCTATGTCATGACAACCTCATCGTAGTAGCCATGTTTTGCATAATACGGGGTCGATGTCAGGCTAGTCAGGTACCACAGATTCAGTTTTTTGTATTCTATGGTCAACGAGCCTCAAGAGATCATGGTCATTTTAGCAGTATTTACAACACAATTCATATTTCTGCAGGTGACGATGGCTACCCCCTCGAGCCTTGGCTTGCGGTCCTGGTGAATGGTCGTCCTCACATGGATAGTGCAGAAGTCAAGTACAACTCTGCACATGCTTCATTGCGTTCCATAGTAGGGCTTTGTATTGGGCTACTGAAGAGCTGTTTTCGCTGCATTCAGTGGTACCGTAACTCCACTACTCACCGGAATGTTCTTCCAGTAATTTCGTTGCATGCACAGTGTTGCACAACCTTTGTTCTGAAGGTGACATAGGCTTTGACAGTCCCAGCGATAACATTGGTGACGAGAACAGCGAGCATGACAGCTCTCTTAATGATGACCTCCAATCTCGATTTAGACAGAGAAAGTCAGCACACTGAGTCAACTGCCCCGCCGCGGTGGTCTAGTGGCTAAGGTACTCGGCTGCTGACCCGCAGGTCACGGGTTCGTATCCCGGCTGTGGCGGCTGCGTTTCCGATGGAGGCGGCAAATGTTGTAGGCCCGTGTGCTCAGATTTGGGTGCACGTTAAAGAACCTCAGGTGGTCGAAATTTCCGGAGCCCTCCACTACGGCGTCTCTCATAATCATATGGTGGTTTTGGGACGTTAAACCCAACATATCTATCTATCTATCTACACTGAGTGAACTTGCGTGGGCAAGCTGTCCATAACTGTGTTATCAGCTTGTTTGGCATGACAATGCAGCAACACCTGCAGTATTTAAGAAGAGTTTGCAGGGGATTGCACCGCCTGCAGCAGCAACCGCAGTGTTAAAATATTTGTGCTGCATTGCAAGAGCTTGACCATCCGTGGTTTTGCCCCGCCGCGGTGGTCTAGTGGCTAAGGTACTCGGCTGCTGACCCGCAGGTCGCGGGTTCGAATCCCGGCTGCGGCGGCTGCATTTCTTATGAAGGCGGAAATGTTGTAGGCCCGTGTGCTCAGATTTCGGTGCATGTTAAAGAACCCCGGGCGGTCGAAATTTCCGGAGCCCTCCACTACGGCATCTCTCATAATCATATAGTGGTTTGGGGACGTTGAACCCCGCATATCAATCAATCAATCATCCGTGGTTCTTTAACATCCACCTATTATGAAGTAAACCTATGTTTCTGCATTTTTCCCTCAAGTGCTCTCGTAACCACAGCTGTCAGCAGTAATGGGACAGATGTGCACATGTCTAGTAATGTGACATCTTATGCGATCAGCTGCCATGGTGTTTTCAGAAACTTGGCAAGGAATTGTGAAGCAGCAACAGAGTCTAACCCACTCACTGGGAAGGAGTCATTTTGGTAAAGTTTTTTTTGTAATTAAAATTATTGTGTAGGTTCTGCTGAGCTGAAACTACAATATGATTACAAGGCACACTTCACTTCACGTCTTTGGAAAGCTCGAACACCTCAGGTTTTTTAATGTGCATGTAAAGACTATGCAGGCCTCTTGAATTCCACCTTCATCGAAGTATACACCTCAAAAACTTGGATCATGCCCATGTGATCCGGGTCCACAGTCTAGCACTGTAGCCACAGTGCACCAATATAATTTTTGTCGCTGCTGCCATCCTGCAGTTACTGACAATAGCTTTCGTCGTCTGCATCATGCCTGCGCACTGTCTTCTTGTTTCTTGTCTAAGCAACGAACACCAACAACACTAGGTGACCGCCCCGCCGCGGTGGTCTAGTGGCTAAGGTACTCGGCTGCTGACCCGCAGTGCGCGGATTCGAATCCCGGCTGCGGCGGCTGCATTTTCCGATGGAGGCGGAAATGTTGTAGGCCCGTGTGCTCAGATTTGGGTGCACGTTAAAGAACCCCAGGTGGTCTAAATTTCCGGAGCCCTCCACTACGGCGTCTCTCATAATCATATAGTGATTTTGGGACGTTAAACCCCAGTTATCATCATCATCATCATCAACACTAGGTGACCTTCTGCGGCACACTCACCACACTATTCCTTTGGAATGGGACAACCCATACTTAAACAGATAGTCTAGCTTTTCAAGTACATTTTGCTCATTTGTAAATGCTGAAGTAATGTGAAAGAAATAGTCCGCAGTCTTTTTTTCAAGTCTGAACTTTGTAAAAAGAATTATTCTATTTATGCTCAAGCCAATGCTAAGATGGCATACACTTTTTGTAAATAAATGCACGTTGTGAAACCACGGTGTCATGTTTTCAAAGCAGAGATTTATAACGTTGCACACATAACAAGAAACATCATGCTGAATAAAACACTGCATCAAATGGGTTAATTATTAGTAGAACACTATATATATACATGATGCCAGGCTTGTCTGATGAAATGAAGCCATGTGATATCTGTTGTGTGCATAATTTCAGAAGGCTGACGAGCACACGTCAAAGTAATTTGTGAAGATACCTTCGCATTACTGTGAAAAGGTGAATAATTGAACACAGTTATACACCACACTTGTATTGAGAAGCTGACTTGTAAGTAAAACAACACCAAAGGAACAGAAGTTAAAAGTGAAGAAATGATGATGCCCATGGTCGTTACTTTGGTGGTGACAGCAAAGACTGAGGAGTTCCTGGCACGACAGCCAGGGTAGCCGAACGCAAGCCCCTCACTTAATTTACAAGCTCTAGATGATGTAAACAAATGTTTTGATGTATTGCAGACTCTGTAATGCAAAAATATACAGAAAACAAGTGATGCTCCACCAGTTCGAGTTGTACAGGCAGCGAAACGTGGCATTTGTGATTGATTCAGAAAAGAAAGTTACTTATGAAGATAAAAAACCCAACCTTTTTTTGCCCATTTATACACAGCTCAACCACAAGAGGTCAAACAGATTGGCTTCACTTGGCTTCTTCCAAATCTTGGCACAAGCCCTTAAATGTAGCATTGTTAAGTATGACCTTGCACTTCAGCCTCATCTACAAAGTAAAAGGATTGCAGAATTCTTAGGTGTACAGCATGAATCCATAAGCATGTTGTTAATCAATTTATCACTAGCAGCAGTAAACACAGCAAAGTTGTAGGGAGTAGGTAACCTGTGTCGTTCGGATGTTGCACCAATTTCGGGCCACCAATGATGTTTTTTTTTTTTGTTTTGCCTATTGAAAAGTATGCTCCACCTGTAAATGGCGGCCATTATTTCACTTATGAGGTCATTTCACTCAGCAGTCATCCAGAGAGGCTACAATTTCTTAATGGTTGTCGAGTAATCATGCAGAAGTGTGGTGCCTAGCTAATTCAGTAACACAACACAATAGTAACAGTGTATGAAATGCAGGCTGCAATGTGCGACGTGCATTGCAATGACCACTGTAAATGTGATTTTTTGATTCAGTGATCACCACTATTTTTATGCCAACAATATTGTCCCTTTCCTTACACTTTGAATACATATGTAAGAAGCTGGGGCTTTGGCAATGTTCTACCCTGTATAGCAACAGTGGTCATTCTTTGTTATCTGTCTTTACCGTGCATTAGTTTACTGTCTGTCTAAAAATTATTTTTTCATGCCAATAATGCAAGCCAAATAAATAATCAAGTGATTTCTGAGGTACGCTATGTAGGCACATCATACTTCTCTCTTGGATCCACCTCCTGGATAACCAACGTGTACCCAGAATAGACCAATTAGCTAAGACATCTCCACTTCAAAACCACGGTGCATCGAACATGATGGCAACTGTACGCAGTGCTGCTCTGTCAACAGCACCCATAACTTGCCAACGAAGTCGTAGCCCTTCTGCTCAATAAGCACAAAAAACAGGCTCGCCGCTGCTGGAAAACCCTACCGAGTGGCTTCGTAAATGTTTTCCCCTTTTTTCTTTCCAGTTCTCGCCGCAACGCGGTAAAAAACCAATGGCCAGCATATATAATACAACTCATTAGCAGGTTAAAACAATTATGCTCATCAAATCTAATTGTTAAACTATTAAAAATGAAACACCGTGGCCTGCAGATAAACGTAAATGTTTTACGCAACAACTTTCTTCAGCGAGAGTTCAATTAGGCAAAAATGTACGTAAGCTGCAGTGGGTAAACACATGAATACGCACTTCCGTGTCATGCATCGTGCGCTGTAACGACGCTCGCCCACGGACGATCGTTCCTTAAATGAAAAAAGTGTTGCTTACCTGTTATTAGAAGACAAAAGTGCAGGCTTCTCCGGTTTACACTTTGTTGTTTCTTACCTGTAAGAACAAAAGCGAAGTAAATATATCGCGATCGCAGTATGTTTGCCTTTGTTTACTCACATTACGACAAGAATGGCACGATTTATCCTTGTTCTTCGCAGCTTGCCATATCCTTCAGCGACAAAAATACTCCCCAGTAGTCGCGATTACATTCTTCTCGCAGATTTAAATGCCATAGAACGCAAAACGCGGCTAGCAGAGACGATCAGCTATTTTTTACACACACAGCGGCCATTATATGACTTGGATTGGATGCAAAAACAACTAACATTAAGCTTCAACTTAAATAAATAAACAACTTTAAGCAATAGAATTCATTCATGTCAGCGCTAGAAGACCATAAACCAAACTTTTTAAAATTTACTTGGAATGTTTTTGTGACTTGCTCACAATTAAAATAAATAGAATATACGACCCCTTTCCGCCACTCAACCAGAAAGTCGCTAAATACCTAAGACCCAAGGACACGGAGGAAGGAAAGGTGCCCAAGGACGTTCTATAGAACCACTGGAGTGACAATCCTGGCGCCACCAACGGGAGCAAGTGAATCCAACAGCGGCCATATTGCTAGAGGAAAAACAGTGCGGAACCGCCATAGACCACAATCGTTTTGCAGTTCCACCATAAAAAACTTGAGATGGAAACCACTTTTAGGTTACACCAACGAATAAATGCCTCTTCTTGTTTATTAAAGAAACTATTTCATGCACCCATTGTCAGCTGCACGCTTTCGATCAATCTGTCGTTGAGGGATGCTTCGCATATCGAGCTTGCTGGCGCACTATTGCGGTACAAAAGGGTTGTAGTATACATTGGGGTTTTAAGAAATGTGCCTGCAGATACTCAAGATCAAGGGGAACGCGACATTTGCTCACCTCTTTCATATATGTGCTTGTGTGTGTGTGTCGGCAGATTAACACACAATATATATAAGGAAGTTGAAAAAATTAAGGCTAAAGTTAGAAAATAGAGGTAATTAAGTAAACGATGTCACCAGCAATTTTTCTAGAGTTATCGAATTCTAACCAATTTACAGGCGGAACCAAAACCGAAGCACCGATGTCGCGTGCAACCGACAAACTTCAGGAGACGTACCCCAAATGAACCGTTCATAAGAACGATTGCTGTGACGTTAGTTATGCATACCATTTATCAACTTCCGTTGGCGACATGTGGTGCCATGGCAAGCGCAGGCTTCAGAGCCTAGAAACGATGTAGCTCGATGTTTGATATAACGCCACTCACTCATTTTGGCAACTTCGTCTATCGGCATTTTGGTTCCGGTTTCTTCGGCGAGATAGAACGAATTTCAAAGGTGTCTAACCTTGTTTTAGACGCAATTGCTTATTATTGTGACTACATTCTATTAAAGCTACTTCAAGGAGGCAGAAACTAACAGGTTTTCGCAGATGCGCTTGGAAAGCAGGAAAAATCGAAGGTGCACTGCTAGGACACAGTCTGGTGGTCTGCCCCATTCTGTCGAAGCAGCATTCTTCGAAGTGAATAGAACAGAGGTGGTCACCGTCCGTAGCCTTCCAACTATTTCTTCGAACGGCACGTCCCAGGCAGAATGAAGCGCACTGTCTTTTGGAAGCCTGTAACGCGAATATACACGGCATGGATATTGTTCTCTACGTTTGCGAATTCCTTGCTAAGCATGCACCAAATTCAATATGCACCAAGTCGATAACGCGAAGAGACACTCCCGAGTGTCTCTTCGCGTTATCGACGACGCTGTCACGTTACCACCCCGTACAACTGTTCTGGTTCAGGTGGCGTGGGACGGAGTGATGCACGGTGAAGCAGTCGTAGAAAGCAATCACTCGCTTTTGCTGTCTCAGGGTGTCTGCGTAGCGAGAAGCCTTGTTGACCTTCATGATGATCACTGCAACGTTTTTGTCACAAACTTCAGCTACGAGCACCGGCACCTTTTTCCTGGAACTGTCATCACCTACGCCGACCCAGTCGCCAATGTCTCCGAGTGTTTTGCTTCCGAGACCATCGGCACTGCTGAAGCGCCTTTCCGCAGCGTCGACATCAATTCAACCTGCATTTCCGATGGAGGCGGAAATGTTGTAGGCCCGTGTGCTCAGATTTGGGTGCACGTTAAAGAACCCCAGGTGGTCTAAATTTCCGGAGCCCTCCACTACGGCGTCTCTCATAATCATATAGTGGTTTTGGGACGTTAAACCCCACATATCAATCAATCAATCAACATCAATTCAACGCTTTCTGAAGTGAACAAGCAGCGTTTGAGCGAGCTGTTGCTGGAATTCCACACATGCTTTGCACGTTCTTCAAAAATACGTCAAACACCGATTACGAAACACCCTATCACCTACGACGACGCGCAGCCCATACGGCAGCAGCCTGATCGTGTTTCGTCAACTGAATGGCACGCGATTCAAACGCAGGTTAAGGAAATGCTTCAGGATGGCGTGATACAGCCTTCAAGCAGCCCTTGGTCATCACCAGTCGTTCTTGTAAAAAAGAAAGATGGCACGCTTCGCTTTTGTGTCGACTACATGAAGTTGAACAATGTCACAAAGAAAGACGTGTACCCGTTGCCTAGAGTGGATGATTTTGTGGACAGGCTGCGCCACGCGAAGTATTTTTCGTCCGTCGACTTGAAGAGTGGTTATTGGCAAATAGAGGTCGATGAACGTGACCGGGAGCATACCGCTTTTTTTAAAGCCGGATGGCCTTTATGAATTCAAAGTGTTCCCTTTCGGCCTCTGTTCCGCTCCAGCCACATTCCAGCGAATGATGGACATTGTCCTGGCAGACCTCAAGTGGAAAAGCTATCTCGTCTACCTCGATGACGTCGTTGTGTTTTCAGAAACGTTTGATGAGCATCTTCGTCGCCTTCGGAATGTGCTCGAAGCCATTAGATCGGCCAATCTCAAACTCAAGCCTGAGAAATGTCATTTCGGCTATGAAGAATTAAAGTTTCTTGGTCACGTCGTCAGCGCCGTTGGTGTTCCGCCTGATCCTGACAAAACTGCTGCCGTCACCACTTTTCCAACTCCAACGGACAAGAAAAGTCTTAGACGATTTCTGGGTCTGTGCGCATATTACCGGCGCTTTATTGAAAATTTCCCCAACATCGCGGAGCCACTATTACGCCTCACGCGTGATGACACACCATTTGTATGGGCTGACGAACAGCAGACTGCCTTTGCGGAGCTACAGCACCGGCTCTCTTCCCCTCCCGTGCTAGGCCACTTCGATAAGATGCTGACACAGAAGTACGCACTGATGCCAGCAATATTGGTCTTGGAGCTATTTCGGTACAACGGCAAGGCGGCATTGAACGGGTAATAGCCTACGCAAGTCGCACACTGTCTCGCGCAGAATCTATTCTACATCAGAGAAAGATGTCTTGCGGTCATTTGGGCAATTACAAGTTTCGGCCATATCTCTACGGAAGCCCATTTAAAGTGGTGACTGATCATCATGCTTTGTGCTGGTTGACCAATCTACGAGACCCTTCAGGACGATTAGCACGATGGAGTCTGCGCCTACAGGAATTTGATTGCACCATCGTGTACAAGTCAGGGAAAAAGCACGAAGATACCGACACGCTATCACGAGCACATTTTCAATCTGCCAGTACAAGCGCAGAAGAAGACGGCGCCTTCGTGGCAACGCTGAGCGGGCCGGATCTGATGTCTCAGCAACGAAATGACGCCGATCTAAGAATGATTATAGATCCCTTAGAAGGTGGCACCGCGCCCATCCCTCGTCCGATGTCGCGAACGTTGCCATCATTTTGCCTACGAAATGGCGTCTTATACAAAAAGAACACTGGTGCTGGTGACAGATCGCATCTTCTCGTCGTGCCTGAAGCACTCCGCGATGACGTCTTATTAGCTTGCCATGACGAGCCTGCATCCGGCCATCTGGGCTACTCGAGAACTATGGATCGGGTGCGACAACACTACTACTGGCCTAAAATGTCTGCCTGTGTCAAACGCTACGTGAAGGGATGCCGTGAATGCCAGCGTCGCAAGACACCACCCTGAAAGCCTGCAGGCCATCTACAAACCGATCGATCTACCCCCCTACACCGTTTTATCAAGTGGAAATGGACATCCTAGGCCCTTTTGCTTTGTCTTCTTCCGGCAACAAATGCATTATTGTCGCAATCAATTATTTGACGCGTTATGCTGAGACGAAGGCATTGCCACCAGGGACCGCAGCTGAAGTTCCTAGTTTTTTCATGCATCAAATTGTGCTACGGCATAGCGCCACGTCATATGTCATCACTGATCGAGGGACATCATTCACAGCGAAAAGCTCTTGGATTGATATCTTCAGATTGAGTTATACAACCCATCGAAAGACCACTGCGTATCACACTCAGAGTAATGATTTAACAGAAAAACTGAACAAAACGCTAGCCGACATGGATGTGCAGCACAAAACGTGGGACGACATCTTGCCGTACGTAACATTTGCATACAACACTGCAACGCAGGAAACTACACGCTTCCCGCCATTTCGGCTCGTTTATGGTCGAGGTGTCAGAACTACGCTAGACGCCATGATCCCGTATGAGGACATCGACGAGCTCGACCAATTAGCCCCCGAAATCAATGAGTACATTCAGCACGCTGAGGAAGCACGTCAACTGGCCCGTGTGCACATAAGAACTCAACAGTGCGCAGATGCACAGCGGTACTACATCCGCCATCTAGAAGTTAATTATGAACCTGGTGACCAAGTTTGGGTTTGGACACCCATTAGGCGGCGAGGTCTCAGTGAGAAACTGTTGAGGAAGTACTTTGAACCTTACAAAGTACTCAGGCGTGTGAGCGACGTCAACAGAGAAGTGGTTCCAGACGGACGCTCACCATCATCCCAGCGCAGGTTACCACGCGCAGAGACTGTACACGTCGTCCGCTTAAAACCATACTTTACGCAGTGATGCGAATTTTCTTCGTTTGCCAGTGAATTTTTTATGTGAACAGTGAAAGCCGTTTATTTCTGATTGCCGGGCTCAGGACGCATTTTATGTCGTGCGCCACTTTATTTAATGTTTGTTTATGTTGCCTACTTTGACCCACTACTATGCACACTTTTCTTGAGCATCGGGTCGATGCCCATTTGGGGGGAGGGGTAATGCCACCTGGTGTTCTGTGCCGGCGAACAGTGAGCCAGTTCTGTGCCAGTGAACGAAGAAGACGAAGAAGAGCAACCCGTGCCAGCGGATACGTCCTTCTTTGTGCCTCAAATTTTGACAGTCGCGTCTCCCTTGTACGTTTCTTTGCTCCTAGAGCGTGACAATATTCACTCGCCAAAAAATTATGCATGCACGCCGTCAGTCTTGCCTTGTAAAAAAACATCAGAAAACTTGGGATTCAAAGGGCATTCAGACATCCTACTCGTTCAAATGTTTGATACGTGCAGCCACAGACCGCCAAGTCCTTCGTCCATAAACTTTAAACTCAGAGACAACGGTCGTGTCAGCGAACATATAAAACTTCAAGTTATCTTCCATACAGCTATACGCATGTATGACACGCATGCGCACCTTTGATATTGTTTCTAATTTAACAAAATACGCGAAAAAACAGGCGATCCTCAGCGAACGAAGCGAGAATACTTACACGTGAAAAGTGATCCCAGGCGTATTCTTGATGCGATTTGTGCAGCTATAAGCGACGCACGAAGTCACCATGGCCTTGTAACATCTTTAACTGCTTTACAAAAGCTTGTCACAGTCTCCAAACTCCACAGTGAGGGCGGAGCTACGAAGCGCACTTTGTCGTGTGCTTCCGAGTCTTTCCTTTTCCAATACGACGGCGACTGGCGTCACTTATCGGGGTGCACCTCCAAGACATAGTATAGAACCTCCTTGTAAGGTCCTTATATTTTCCTCTTCAAAATAACCAGAAAATACTAGAGATTTCTCTAAATTTCTACGTAATAGGCCAACTGCCATAGTTGTCTTTTTTACACACTATGGGCGGTAACGAGCGCTTTTCATCGGCCAAATTCGAAAAACGTAGAAGCTTTCGGCGTGGGTGGCCCTTCAAGCGTGACGTAACAGGGAAAACGGAATACTGAATGGAAGTACGTTATACCGTCACTGGAGTACACGATCATACACACCTCGTGCTCATACGACTTCACGGACAACACACGCGCCACGAAGCAGCAGGCTTTCCTGGGGATAAACAACTTAACACGAGTTCCTTGGTAGTACCACTGTGGTAGTACCTAAACATTGGTAGATCTTTACGGAGCAAGCGAGGCGATAGCTTCTCCAAATCCAAGTTGCCTGGATAGATCCTGTGAGAAAAGAAACACTCGTTTGGCGCCCACTTCTAACCCGGGCGTGCTACGAGGCTATAGGAAAAGTGTAGTCTTTACAGGCAACTACTAAATTTTGCACCACAAAATGGCAACTATTGCGATAAAAGATCAGCTTAGCATATCAAAATCAGCTGAAATCGATAAATTTTTTATAAAAAAATACAATACTTTCCGAAAAAGACGCGTCATAACACCGAAGATAGCGGGCGCGCACTGGATGGCCGCATTTTTAAGGTTTTGCGGGGCCGGGTGAATGCGCTATTCTGTATTCAATAAGCACTCAACTTGAAGCATTTTTGTGTGGGGCACTGAGGCCCACGGGACGGCTTGAAGCTCTCCCATAGTAGAGTACCCAGTACTCTAAATCGTTACCCATTCTTTCAAACCCCCCATATATGCCCGCGGAGGGCTTCACGCTCTCTCATTGTAGAGTACCATCATAGAAAAAGAAAAATACAAGAGAGGACACCACAGAACACCTGAGGACACTACGCGAAACCTGGCCTCAAGAAGTGCGTCACGACTACGTAACGAACTAGTGCTGTCACCAAACGTCAGAGGACGCAAGCGGAAAAAAACAGTTATAATCAATGTAACAGATTGTTTTTACAAAATAATAATTATACGCCGAAATCTGGTATGTTCTTTATACATAAAACAATTTATTCAACACACCTTACGCGATTATTGTTCTTCAGCCGTACTGTCATAAACACCATCCACCCAGCGACAAGCCCATGCATGACTAACAGCGGGAAGCTTTCGTCGCTTTCGTCAACGTCGGCTGCGTCGGCGTTTTCGTGCGTGAGATAACAGGTGAGGCCCGTTTTCAAGCGAAGCTTGTTAAATATTTATTTATTTATTTATTTATTTATACCTCAAAGGCCCCAGTCGGGGTATTACATGAGGGATGGGCATAATTAGCAACATATTAACGATTCAATCACGGTCTTGAATACATGTGGGTCGGAGTGGTGCATGGCGAAGGCAGGCAAGTTGTTCCAGTCCCGGGCAGTTGCAACAAAAAAGGAGCGAAGGTGGGCAGTAGTTTGTGCTGGCGGTGGATAAACGGCTCGGGGATGGTTTGTACGGCTGGATAATCGATGAGCAGGCAATATGGCTGGAACGTGGAAAGGAGCGTGATAAAATTTATGAAAAAGACAGAGCCGAGATATATGACGACGTGATTCTAGGTTGTTGAGGTGGCCACGAGTTTTAAGTTCGGAAACGCTGGAATGATAAGAGTACGCGGAGTAGATGAACCGGGCTGCGCGATTTTGTACAGATTCGAGAAGGTTAGATAGATTAGATTGATGAGGGTCCCAAACCGAGCATGCGTACTCCAATTTAGGACGAACAAATGTGGTGTAAGCTAACAACTTCACTGATGAGGGAGCAAGTTTAAGATTCCTACGAAGAAAACCCAGCGCACGATTAGCAGAGGATGCTACGTTGTTAACGTGAGTGGACCAGGTGAGGTTGCTTGAGAATGTTACGCCGAGGTATTTATAGGATTCTGCTGTTAAGATTGTAGAGCCCGAAATGGTGTAGGTCGCTTGCTGGTAATGTTGCTTACGGTGAAATGATATTAGCGATGTCTTATTACGTTTAAAGACATTAGCCAGTCGTTACACCAGGATGCAATAAGGTTAAGGTCGTTTTGAAGTATAGCAATATCGGTAGGGTTTTTTATTGGACGGTACACGACGCAATCATCTGCAAACAGGCGAATGTTTGATGAAATGTTAGCTGGGAGGTCATTTATATAAATTAAGAAAAGTAGGGGTCCGAGTACTGTGCCCTGTGGGACGCCAGAGATTACGGGAAGATGGTTAGATGAATGGTTGTTAGCGTACACAAATTGTTGCCGATTAGTCAGAAAACTACGAATCCAGTTGAACGTCGATGTATTAATGTTTAAGCAAGAAAGCTTGAGGAGTAGCCGTTGATGTGGAACTTTGTCAAATGCTTTTTCAAAGTCTAAAAAGAGGGCATCGGTGGGTATATTTAGGTCAGCGTTAGAACTGATGTCATTGTAGAATGAAGCAAGTTGAGTGTCGCAGGATAATCCTGAGCGAAACCCATGTTGACTATGATGAAAGAAGTTGTGACGGTTTAAGAACTTGACGGTGTTAGAGTAGATCACATGTTCCATTAGTTTAGAGCAAATGCTAGTGAGCGAGATGGGACGATAGCTGCGATAAATGACATGTTGTTGGGCTTGTTGGGTCATTTTTTCAGAAACGGTTACATCTGCGCGAATAAGACATCATTCAACAAACATAGAAAGATGCACACACACACACACGTTGCGCTTCGTGTGTGCGAGTTTGTTTCTTACGTGGCGTCTCATTCACGCAGTTGTAACCTTTTTCTGAAGCTTGTAAAGACGGGGGAGGTTCGCTAAAAAGAACGTTTACGGCTCTATGCGGTGGCTGGACGGGAACATTGTGCAACCTATGCAGTATAGCAAAGGCGGCACGGCGTCAAGCCGAGGCGACGCGTGCTGCGTCTGCCACGGACGCGAGCGTCTGTGCGCTGAGCATAGCTGGGCAGCTAGGTCATAGGCTCGGTGCAAAATATTGAGAAGCGTTCGCTGGGCCTCGCATGCTTCACGACGCGTTTCCCGAAGGCTCGGAACACGAATAATTCTTGGTGTGCCGGAGGCAAATCTGGACTAGCCAAGTGGCCATCATCTTCGTTTCTTCGCTAGCCTTGTGCCACTAGTGCAAGCTGCCCACAAATTTTTTGACGTTTCCAATATAATTTTACCGCACAAATTTCAACTACGATTTTCTTCCAATGTACTGCTGATACTGCGTATGCACGAAGGTGTTCTAAAGTTCCCAGGCCGCGATACCATTGCATTACAAGGGATAGCGGCTGGAAACTTCTGAAGATCTTTGTACGTGGTCTTGACGTCTATCTTTGCAAGTCAGAGTTTTATGGGTCAGAGATGTATCACTGGTTTTGTATTGTGTATCGATTAGCTAATCATTCAAAGGGGTTTGCTGGTACACTTATGACGTGCACATCTGTTTTGTAATTTGACAGCGAAGCATCTACTTACCAACATTTTCAGACCGCGCTGATGCCATGCCGTCCGGCGGTCCAAGCTACGGCAGCTACTGCTGTGTATCGTGGTGCTTCAACAATGGCAGAACCCACAAGAAGCCGGGACGAGTTTCTTCCCGCATACCACGGGACGGCAGGTGTGTTAAAGCTTTGGTATGGTTTGCATGTCTTTAGACTTTACTGTTCGTACTTGCTCAGTGAGGGTAAACAATAAAAAATCACTATTCAAGCACTTCCCCTTTCAGCTGATAGTTCATTGCCAATGCAGGATGAAAGCATGGATGCAGTATGCTGGACGGATGATCTCCGGCTAGCCTATTGTACGCAACGTACAGGGTTTGTAGCGACCATTTTACTGCTCAAAGTTTCATGGACCTTGGCACACAAGGCTTACAAGAATGGCTGTTCCCAGTGTGCAAACCTGCTGCACCACGTAAGTGATTGACTGAAACTCAAATATGTGCAATAGCAGCCACTTGTATTGAATCAGTGGCGACAGTTATCGCGAAGATCTTTGTAGCCGATGGAGAAACCTCACTATAGAAGTAACACTTGGAAAGTCTTAAATTTGTGAATTGTGGGCTATTACCTTTCTAACAGCAGCTTTATATTTCTGTCGTTTGTTGATGCTGTTGACCTGCGCAACTTGTTTTAGAAGACTTTAAAGGGCTATTTCACGTTATCTTCAAGCCTGAGTGCACATGTACATATACGTTTCATCAGTGAAAGCTGGCACTGTTGATATTCCAAAAATCACAAATTACTTGTTTCCTAGTTGGTGCCTTCTCTTTTCTTCCACGTTCGACCAATTTATGCGTTTGAAAGAGCTGTTTAAGTTTCCCCACGCTACAAGCTTTGTAACTTGTACCAACTGCACATATATGCAGGTTCTCTGAGCGTCGCTTCAAATAGTGACTGACATGACTGCAGAAGCTGCACTGCAAGGTGCGGATGAGCTTCAGTTTGTCTAATTTTAAGCTTCTTACTGACACATTGTCGTAATTTTCGTTTCTTCAGGACCTGCGGTAGAGGCTTCAAAAAGCGGCTCCCACACATTGAGGTGCCCGGATGAGCTGGGTGCGTTCAGTGTCGCGATTATTTTTTTTTACCCAAATTGACTGTTGACCAACCTCTGCAGGTGGCAGCTCCCTTGTAGCTGGTGAAATAATTTCTGCTGACTCGTCTTGCCGGAGAAACCTTAACCAGTCGTTCAGCTCTCACAATGGAACTTGTGTGACCGGTAAGTTGTATGTTCACTTCAACACCAGAGTGGATGATATAGAGACTTCCCGCAGGCCGCTCGCAAGATTGTTCCGACAGCACTGTCCGAGACACTGAACAAGCTTCACAAGACCCTCCAGAAGACTGTCTCCGCCAGCACAGCTCCACGCCTGAGTGCCCTAGAGAAATGGTGACTATGATTTTATTGCAGCTGTTTTTAATGTGCTATTTTATGTTTAGGACATTCTGACGAAACTATCCTCAAAGGGACACTAGGTGTGCACTTACAAAATGTAAGGGTGGGCTTTCAGTGATTTTCATTTTTTTGTGCATTGTCAACAATTGTGAATGGTTTGTTTTTAGGTAGTGGAATCGAAAACTTTGCACCACAGAAGTTGTGCACCTTGTGTTTGAAAGAGCGAGGAAAGTGCTCGTATGGGATTAGTTGTTCTTCGCTTTTACACCCATTTTTTTGTTTATTGCAGTGCGTTCCTGTGTGCCAGCGACAATGTCTCCATCAATGAAGTACAAGCAAACCATTAACATCTGCAAGCCAAAGTAGCAGCACAGCGGAAAACTATCAAAAGACTGCGGGAGACAGCCTCACCAAGCACCATCATCGACTTCAAAGGCCCTTGGAGTTATCCGACTGCATGTCACCGAGGAGGTTTTTAAACTTCTTTCTGCACATGTTCGCTTTAGGCCCAAACGCAAGAGCAAGCGGTTTCCGTGTGGTTCAAGAAATTTGATTTACTTAAACTTCCGAGGTCCGCGAGCATACCGATTTCTGGCTCCATATTTTTTTCCACCTCCCGGTGTTCATTAAGGATGTAGCTAGCTAATGTAAAGATGACTCCAGGCATAATTCCGGAATCCTTTCTCTATGCAACAAATTCTCAAGCTTGGAATGAACGGGACCGAGTGTGTGCTTTAGTTTTCAACGAAATAGCACTCAAAAAGAATTTGTACTATGATGCTGCAAGAGACGTTGTCCGGGGTTTTACAGATGATGGCACTCATCGCACTTCAACCATCGCTGATCGAGCACTGGTTTTTCTTCTTGATGGTGTTTCGAGAATGGGGTCAACAACCGGTTGCTTTTACTATAGGGCACATAACAACACCATCATCTGTTATGCATAACTTGCTGGTGCACTCATTTTGGAGCTTAGGAGCATTATATTGCAGTGAAAGCAGTCATTTGTGACCAGGGCAGTTCAAATGTAAGTCTCGCTAACCAACTAAGAGTGACTGTAGCAAAGCCTTTTTTTGAAGTTAATGGTGAGCGGTGTATTACATTTTTGATGTTCCGCATTAAGGTGGCGGTTCTACTGTCGCCATATTGCGGGTAGTTCTGGAAAAACACCAGACGGCGCCACCAAGTCAGGACTGGAAGGCCAACATTTCGGAGGTGAAACTGCCACACGTGTGCCGGCGCGCCACACTGCATGACGAGGGGTTGCAAATCGCGCTGACACGTTCGAAGAAATGAGGCACTGAGCAGGGGCTTTTTTTTTCTCTCCCTTCAACGACACCCTCCATCTCTCTCATGCTCACTAGCCCCTGACCCCTGCGGTCGCTGCTTTCAAGAGATCCCTCTTGTAGGCTGCGTAGCCTGCTTGGCCAGCTGCTTACTTCATACAGTGCCGGAATGCGGGTTGAGTGAAAAACTCTAAAGCGGAAGTCACAACAAGTATACAACGGAGATCAAAACTTGGACTATGAGTATTCATCGAGGTTCAACGGAACAGTTCGTTCTACAAATAATTGGGGTGCTGGAGCATGATGCGGTTCGGGGACAGAGAAGGCAAATAAATTTGACTATGTATACTTCCTTCCCAGTATGACCTAAGCTTCCGAATTTTCGAATTAACAAAAAAACGGGTAGTTAGGCAAATCGCGTGCTAAGAAGTTCGGCCGCTGTTGGACTCACGTGCCACACGTGCCGACTGCATAATCATTAGTTTTTCCCTACTATACGTAGCGTAATTTATTTCATTAGAATTGAAACTTCAGCAGGCTAGTATGAATTCATGTTTGGTTGATGAAGCGTTTATTTCATCACGTTGCCGTACGCAAAGCCATCGGACTAGTCGACAAACTATTTTTATG
>WOVY01013661.1:0-152361 GCA_013436015.1 Rhipicephalus annulatus
ACAAGCATTTTAAAATTTTATAGCTTACGGCAAGAGAATCTCATTAGCTTTTTATCGCAAACCCAGACGCCTTCTTTCTTGCTCATTGGCCACGGTTTCACCACACCTCAGATAATGTTTGTACAAAAAAATCTAGAAAGTATAAATGTGAACACTAAATGTAATTGAGACTAATGACTCGAATTTTGTCATTTATTATTGAGTATGATGATATATTCCCCCAAAACGACCAACGCCAAATTACAATCCCTCAAATTTTTAAATAACATATTATTAGATTACTTGGGGCATGCAAAAACTAAAAATATAATAGCCACAGATGCTTCCGTAAATAATCAAAAGGCAGGTGTAGGCATTGCGTCTGATTTGCTTGACTGGTCCTTTACAGTGAGACTGCCTGATTTTACTCCAGTTTTTGAAGCGGAGCTCTTGGCGATTATTTTAGCTCTTCGAAAACTTCCATCAAATCAAAACAGCAGTAATAAGAAGATTCTCTTTCAGTTTTGTGCAGCTCTGACGGCTTCAGAGAACTCTCGAATTCTAAGCACATTCAAAACATTAGTACCCCCGCAGTTGAGACTCCTGAGATTACTATGGGTTCCGGGACACTGTGGATTAAGATTAAATGAATTGGCCCGATTCCTTAGCACGAGCCGCACTGATGGGCCAGTTTTGTCCATACTGCCAGATGTTGAATATATCACGGCAATAAGATATCGAAAATCAGCAATCTCCACTGATACGATAGAAAAAGTAATTACACGGACAGACTATAACCACCTCATGTTTCCATGGCAACACCACTGGAGTCAGTCCAGAAAGCTCGAAGTCTTAATTACTAAATTTCGATGTCGTGTCTCCCCTCTCTAAACCTGTATCCACACAGAGTGGTCAGACAACATCACCCCTCTGCGCATTCTGGGGAGAAATGGAATCACTAGATCATTATTTTTTGTATTGTCGCCGCTACGAGATACTTAGAAAAAGGTTACTAGTTATGCCATTTCGGAAAATAGGCCTTAGATTAACGGCGGAAACGGCGCTAAGCTTTGGCGCCTCAGCTTTGGGACATTGCCACAGGGATGCTTTCAATGCCGTTTGCAATTAATTTAGGCAACCAAGCGTATACCATTGTGATCTTCAATCAAAAAAAAAATATTTATTACTCCCCAGGGCAGAGTGAAGTAACGCAGCTGAGTGCTAATCATAACACCTCAAATCTCAAAATTGCTCAACTTGATTTTTTTTTTCGTTTGCTCTTTTTATGTTGTTTTTATTTTTACATTAATCTCATTATAATATCAATTCACTAAACATTGTTAAAAATTATTACAGAAAACTGCACTACACTTTCTTGGCCAATCCCCCTGAGTGGGTATGAGCCAGCCTCCCAGGGAAACAAAACAAAAAAAAAACAGCAAGCCACAGCGTTGGCGCACACGCGCGACCCAAGCTTGCGTTGTTTTTGTAATTTCGGCTGTGTTGGCGTTCCTCGCTCTTCTGGCGTTCCTCGGCCTTCGGCCTTCCAGTAGTTCTGTACGTAAATAAACTGCGTGACTCTGGTGGAGGTGTGTGGACTCCCGTACAAACCTGGAACTTCGCTCCCGTAAGCTTCCCCCTCTACGTAACAAAACATGGCCTCCGAGACACCTCTCCAGGTGGGACCTTCGACCGTCCATGTCACTTGCGGCGCCCTGTATCCTCAACGAGACCCTCCTATCTTCACGACATCTACTAAGTTGGACGTCAAGATATTGGTTGGCGAGGTACGACAAAGTCGGCGCAAGTAACAATGGGACACCCAAGTAGGCTGGGCTACGTCCACGTTCTACCTACCGCGACACCGCGCAACAGTGGTTTAATAACCACGCAGATGACATTACTACGTGTGGTCTGCATTCAAGACTTCTGTTACGGACGTCTTTGAACGACCTGCGGCACGCAAACTTCAAGCCGAGCACCGTTTACGTCACCGTGCGCAGCAACCAGGCGAGACCTACACGGGCTACATTGAAGATGTATTGCATCTATGCAACCACATCAACTCTACCACCATGCCTGAGGAAGAAAAAATCAGGCACATTTTGAAAGGCATTGACGGCGGCACCTTTCGGATGTTGCTCGCGAGAAATCTCCCACGATTGCTGTCCTCGTTTCCCTCTGTCAAAGCTTCGACGAATTGCGTAGGCAACGCGCAATTGTTCGTCAAGCCCTCACTACGCCAGACACGCTCGCAAGCTTGCACCTAGCTGTCCATCCTACCGACCAGCAGCCGCTGCTTTCGACAATCAAGAACTTCGTCCGCGAGAAGGTAGCGCGCCAGCTGTCACTGCTGCCAATGACACATGAGCCCACGCAAGCTTTGGCACCGGACCTCCAACAAGTCATTCGGACCCAAGTCGCTGAGGCCCTTCCGCCGGTGCATCAGCAACCACCAGTCTAACTACGCCTCTCCATACATACGCCGCCGTCGCTGTTCGGCCTACGCAACAGCGTATGCCATATTCTCAACCTTCCACAGCACCTCATGTCGTTCCTACAACCCCAATTGCGGCGCCGTATCCCTACGCGAGATCTTCAGCTCCATTTTACCGTCGTCGTCAGACGCTTGGAGGACGCCGGATAATAGGCCCATCAGTTTCGCCTTTGGTATCACTGGACACGTCGCCCGCCACTGTCGCCGAGATCCCCCTCCAGTCGACACCGTGGGCAGGTCAATGGCGTCGTCGTCTAGGACGCCATCATGGTATACCAGTGACGGTCCTCGACCCTACGCAAACATCAGTCACCATCGCCCCGACGACGCTCCCTGTGACCTATGCGTCGCCGACCTGCTACGGAAGAGGGAAACTGATTTCTGCAGCTCCGGAGGCAACAGCTGCATACAATTCGAACTGCTTAAGGCCTCCATCTTTCTCGCCGCTAAACGTTATTGACGTCAATGTTGAGGGCACCGCCGCACAAGCGCTTATCGACACAGGGGCCGCCGTTTCCATAATCTGTGAGACCTTATGCCGCAAGTTGAAAAAGGTGACGACGCCTCTTTCGCGCCTGATGCTCCACACGGCCAACTCGCAGTGCATAGAACCTACAGCTGTGTGCACTGCACGTGTCATTATCCAAGGTGAACTTTATGCCATTGAATATTTTGTGCTGGCATCATGCTCCCACGAAGTCATTCTTGGATGGGACTTTCTTTCGCGTCATCGGGCCATCATAGATTGCTCACGTGCAGAAGTTGCCCTTACAACCTTACACACCCGCTGCCAACCTCTGTTTGGTGGATTCTCTTTCTGAAGCTTAAAAACTTGTCGTTGTTGCAGACACGGAAATAGCACCGAGAACATCCACCCTTGTAGCCCTGACCTGTACGGCCGCTCCTGCAGGAACTGTTTTGTTTACTCCGTCTGACGTATTTACCCGCCGCCGTAGCCTACACCTGCCCTTTGCTCTACTACTCACCGTGGAATCCGGTGCTACCGCCATGCTCGTCACGAACTCGCAATCGGCGCCAGTTACCTTACTTCACGGAGAATGTTTGGGTAACATACAAACGTTTGACCTCTTGCGCCCTCTAGAGTTTGCCGAACACGCACCTCACCTCCAGCTCAATGCTATGACGCCACCTGTGGCCACACTGCCCGCGCCAGACTGATTCCAGTCCTCTGTTGCCGCTGAGTTATCGCCGACACAAAGAAGGGAACTCTTGTCCCTTCTTCAAGAAGTTCCGTTCTGCCTTCGATTGCACTCAAGCATCCTTGGGTCGCACAGCGAACATCACACACACCATTGACACCGCGTACTCATCCTCCTTTACGCCAACGACCATATCGAGTTTCTGCGGAAGAGCGCCGTATTATCAACGAACAAGTCGACAATATGCTCAAGCGTGGTGTCATCCAGCCATCGCAGAGCCCTTGGTCGTCCTCTGTTGTACTTGTGCGCAAAAAGGATGGGTCTATCCGATTCTGTGTCGACTACCGCCGGCTAATAAGATAACTCGGAAGGATGTGTACCCGTTGCCACGTATCACGACGATGCTCTCGATTGCTTGCAAAGAGCAGAATATTTTCTCCTCTTTAGATTTACGCTCAGGATATTGGCAAGTTCCAATGGCTGATTCTGACCAATCAAAGACTGCATTGTAACACCTGATGGGCTGTATGAGTTTAACGTCATGCCGTTTGGACTCTGCAACGCCCCAGCTACCTGCGTACGGATGATGGACACCATCCTTCGCGGCTACAAGTGGAACACGTGCCTCTGCTACCTAGATGACATCGTCGTTTTTTTCGAGACTTTTTGACTCACCTTGTTCGTCTTCGTGCTATTCTCTCACGTGTCTCACCTTCTGGCCTCACTTCTGAACATCACGAAGTGCCATTTTGCCGCATGTTTGCATCTCACTATACTGGGCCACGCGTCGTCTGCAAAGAGGGTGTTCTCTCCGGATCCGGCGAAACTCCGCGCCATGGCCGACTATCCGAAGCCCATTCCATCAAGACGCTTCGAAGTTTTATCGGCCTGTGCTCATACTTCCGTCAATTTGTGCGCAACTTCTCTTCCATCATCGGCCCCTCTTACCAACCTGTTGACAACTTTTAGAGGCATTTCTGCTTGGTCAAAAGAGTGCGACGAATCCTTCACCACGCTTCGTCGGTTATTACTATCACCTCCAATACTACGTCATTTTGACCCTGATGCGCCTACGGAGGTCCACACCGACGCCAGTGGTGTCGGTCTTGGTGCAGTATTGGCTCAACGAAAACCAGGGTACCAAGATACGTTGTCGCTTACGCGAGTCGAACCCCCAAGAAAGCCGAGTGTAATTATTCCGTCACGGAAAAAAGAGTGCCTCGCAATTGTCTGGGCTTTGACGAAGTTCCGCCCATACCTTTATGGCCGCCCTTTCGAAGTCGTCACGGACCACCACGCTCTTTGCTGGCTATCATCGCTCAAAACCCGTCGGGGCGCGCGGGTCGTTGGGCGCTTCGCCTACAGGAATACGACATTCGTGTTGTATACCAATCCGGCCGCGAGCACTCCGACGCTGATGCGCTATCCCGCTCACCGCTACCGGCTGACCCAACCTCCTCGTCACCTTCTTCAGCTGTCATAACACCCAATCGACTTCACAGACATGGCATCGGAACAACGCAAATATGTGTGGATTTCCCAACTCCTCGCTTTTCTGACTGATCCGTTAGCTAATTTGGTCTCAAGAACTATCCGCCGTCAAGCCACACATTTCGCTATTCGAGACGACCTCCTCTATCGGTGGAATTACACGTCTGAAGGTCGGAGGTGGCTGTTAGGGATACCCAACCACATGCGCTCAGAAATCAGAATCTGTACTGCTTTCCAAACGACCCGCAAAGCGCTCACGCCGCCGCTCTCAAAACGTACAACCGTCTACGTCAGCGGTACTACTGGCGTGGCATGTACACATTTGTCCTCAAGTACGTACGTGCTTGTACTGCATATCAGCGACGTAAAGTCCCACCTCAACAACGGCCCGCCGGTACACTTTAGCCTCTGCGTCGTCCAGCGCGTCCGTTTGACCACGTCGGTATCGATTTATACGGACCTTCCTACGTTGTCTTCTGGAAATAGGTGGATAATTGTTGGCGTCGACCACCTCACGCGTTACGCGGAGACGTCAGCACTACCCGCAGCAATCGCGAGGGAAGTTGCGTTTTTCATCTTGCGCAACTTTGTTCTTCGCCATGGCGCTCTCCGCGAAATTTTGAGCGACCGGGGGCGTGTTTTCTTGTCTGACGCCATTCAAGCGTTGCTCACTGAGTGCAACATGGTTCATCGCATGACGACAGCATACAACCCGCAGACGAATGGCCTCCCAGAACAATTTAGTCGTACTCTCGGTGATATGTTGACGATGTACACAGCTTCAGACCAGACCAATAGGGACACTGTCCTTCTATTCGTCACGTATGCGTATAACAGCGATACGCACGTGACAACAGGGTTCTCCCCTTTCTTTCTGTTGTACGACGCGAACCATCGTGCACGCTGGACATTATCCCTCCCATACACACCTGACTCCTCTGAGTATACTGCAAATTCTGATGTTGCTAGGTACGCAGAAGATTGCAGACTATTGGCCCGTTCACTGACAACCGAGGACCAAGGCCACCAGAAGCTATGGCATGACACCGACCAACATCTCTCTTACTTCACGACTGGTGCTCTCGTTTGGCTCTGGATTCCACAGAGCACTCCTGGCCTTTCGTCGAAATTACTGGCACAATACCACGGGCCTACCGCATTTTCGCCCGTACGTCCCCAGTCCATTATGAGACTGATCCTTTGACACAGTGTAAAGACTTACCGCCGTCGTGGCCGAGATTTTGTACATGTGAATCGCCCGAAGCGTATACGACCCCGCTATAGTGACTACGCCCTAAGTCACCAGGTTGGCTACGCTATCCACCGGGGGCCAATGTAGGGGAACTATGCGAAACGACGACGGAAGCAGCAAGAAATAGCAAGCCACAGCGTCGGTGCACACGTGCGACCCGAGCTTGCGTTTGTTTTGTATTTTTTGGCCTGTTGGCGTTCCTCGCTCTTCTGGCGTTCCTCGGCCTTTCAGTAGGTCTGTGCGTAAATAAACTGCGTGACAGTGGCAACTTGTCGAGTGAACATGCCACAAGAAGTACTGTTCACATATGTGGACAATGTGCCTAAATGGGCTACGTCACTCGACTATTAGGTAAAACAAGAAAGTTGTTTATATGGCTTGATAATTTTCCGAACACGTGAAAAATAGAATCAATCGAAAATTTGGAATCGTGCTTTCAAAAAATAGTGCATCACTGAAGAGAACACCTCATGTCCACGTGAACAGAAAAATGCAACCTGTAGAAAACTACAAGTCTGATCTATATAAAACTCAAGAAAGAAAGAAGAAAGAAAAGGTGGTGGCAAGCTGAAGTTTCAATAATTAAAAAAAACGAATAACTGAACTGAGGCCAGCTAAAGAAGTATTTATTGTTTTGGCGCTCACCAGAAGGCTCTGCAGGGTTTCCGTGAACATCTCAGCTTATTTTGCAGAATAAGGGTGAGAGATTTATGTAAATATAACACGAAACGAAAATCGCACAGAAGGAGAGGAAATTTTCTGACAGGTTTAATCACTATTACCAATCAGTGTTCATCAAAAGCCAGGACAATACCGAAGATTATCAGTACCTTCTTCATTGGGATGCGTAGCGGAAGAAATATGGATAACTGAAGAAGGAATAATAAACCAGGTATTACCGCTAGACCAAAAGAAATTTGCCGCACTTGGCAGTATACCGACAGTTTTTTTTTGCCACGATATACAAGGGCAGTAGTCTTATTACCTCACATACTGTTCGAAAAGTCCTTGAATTGTTGCTCTCTACCGCTATACCGGTGCTGTGCGGTAGTTGTTCCACTTTGATAAAGTTTAACTGACTGTTACTAAACAAATATAGGCTTGTAATCTCGGACATCTGTGTGCTGTGAAATGGTTCAACACACGCTTGCGAAACGTAAGCGACAGTTTCTTGATAAAAATAATATATTGTGCCCTTTTCTAGCACGGCTTCACATCCTCTAATTCTACTGTTACACAACCAAATGATAGAATTGATGACTTTCATAATTATCTGGATCCATGCGAGTGAATTGATGTTACATGCATTGCTTTTGCAAAGTTGCGTCTTAAAGTATATCACCATATACTCTTTTTCTAAACATCGCAGTGTACAAATCAGTACGTGGTTGTTTGTATTTCTGCATTTTTATGACACTGCCAACAAGCTCTGAAATAGTAATGGTATATAGTGCAATTGAGAGGTTTATTCAAATGTGTAAAAGAATATGTTGGGCTAGTTGGTAGATCACTAATAAAAAATTGATTTCAGCGCAAACACGCGACACATTTACGCACACACACACCCAGCCATCAAACATGCAGGTAGCGCTGTGCGTGCTTGATGCCTGGGTGTGTGTGCGCAAGAATGTGTCTTGTGTCCACTCAAATTACTGTTTTGAAATTATTCAGAACTTCCGCAGGGCTATGTGCTAGGGCCTCCTTTTTTTCTGATATGTATCAGTGACATTGCATCACTTGTCCCATCACATGTAAAAATTGAGCCCTTTGCTGACTGCTTCTAGTTTATTGCCAAGTTACATGCAGTGACGATGAGTTTAAACTCAACCACTTTTTTAATCGGTAAGTTAGGGCTGCATCTAATGAGCAATGAAAATGAACCAGAAGAAGTTCACTTATACAGACATAACCAAAAAGAAAACTCCGCTTGTTAGAGTTTAAAGTTTTGAACAGAAGGCTGCATAACATGACTAGCTTTGGGTACATCGGTGTAACACTTAGAGAAAAATAAACTGAAGAGATCATGTACACAAGGGCTGCTTCACAGCAAATGAAGATGATGCAGTTAATGTCAACATAGGCAGTATAATAATGTGTCAGTAATCATTCTCGAAAGAAACGGGCCGTCATTTCGATACATATCAACATACCTTAAGCGGTTTGTATCCGAAACTTGTTTGCTTCCCTTTGTCTGGTTCTCATAGATTTTGTGTTCTGAATTGTATTCAGTGCTCTCGGACACGGCTTATTTGTTATCCTACATAAGCCGTGTCCATCGACAACAAGCCTTGAGCTGCAGTACAGCATTTGTGTTTCCGTTATCTTTTGTGCGTGTGATTGCGTCCTCTTGTATGCTGTTTCATCATAAACTATACAGTGTGTTTATTGAACAAGAAAATACCAAAACGAATGAAAAGGGTGATTATAAGCACATACCTTTCAAACGTCCCGTTTTAGAGTACGCACAGTTTGGAAGCACAATCAGAAAGTTCATAAAAAGAATATGATACTTTTCAGAAAATTTCTGCGCGCTTCATTTGTTTGAGATGGAGGCGAACAGATGTAAGATGAACATGTTAAAAGCACGCCATTTGGCACTAAGGGAATCAAGCAGGCACAAGCGCTGATTGAAATTACTCTTCCAATCACCAGAAAGTAATAATAGTTAAAGATATAATAAACAGCAGCTTCAAAAACGGCCTATGTGAACAACTTATCCTCTCACTGCGTAACTGATACGAACCCATAATGATTTGTTAGGTTCTTTCTTTCGTCATGCTATTAACTCGTGCAGCTGTTTGCGAGAGAAAGCTGTGCAAACAAAGGATGTTTTCAGCTTCCAAGTTTTCCCACAGAGATAGTTATACTTTTGATAACTGTAATGTTGCTTGTTAATTGGTCGCTGGCATATGTACGTGGTCGAAGCGTTATTCGTGTGTGAAGCGTTGTTCACAAATAAATAATTGATAGAGAAATACATGATAAACACAATACAATACAACAACAAAAACACAATACAACAGTACTAAACTACCCCATATGTTTCTTTGAAAACATATTGAAACATGAAAGCATGTAGTAGTCATAACGCCAAGGCTATACAAAAATAAGCCAAAAAATGAGAGGCTTACCCTTATGTACACTGAAAGCTAAAATATTTGTGCTACGTGAATGGAAAGATACGCTAGTAAAGAAACATAATCAACTCACATGGACACCTTGCACATGAGAGAAAATAGTGGCTGTGAGGATACCGAGACAGTTGTGTTAGTCCATTCCAGTATATTTCTGTGCTAGGAAAAAATAAATACTCGAAAGAGTTGTAACGCGTTCAAAATTTGTCTTAAGAAGTGCACTGCGCTGAATAATGAAATAGCCAGAAGAATAATAAAGCATATTGGCTACTTTAACTTCACAAGTCCGTTAATCACCTGATAT
Organism: Rhipicephalus annulatus; assembly: GCA_013436015.1. Classification (NCBI taxonomy): domain Eukaryota; kingdom Metazoa; phylum Arthropoda; class Arachnida; order Ixodida; family Ixodidae; genus Rhipicephalus; species Rhipicephalus annulatus. The sequence continues at coordinate 9,818 of WOVY01013661.1, forward strand.
AGGTATTAGGGTTTGACTTATGGTATCTGAAGTACAATCGGGAAAGTTCAGATCCGTTTAGTTGATGCAATATGCTGTTTGAAGTTATACTTGCTCTGATTCGCCAGCGCCAACTATGCCTTTTTAAATGGTTCTAAACTGTTGCGCAAACTCAAGCTTTAACCTAAATTTAAGCTACATGCTACACATGTAGATAAATTATAGAGCTGCGTACAAGTTCGCATCCCCTTTTAAGCAAGCCCGACGAGAACAGAGCCCAAGGAACAAGGGACGTTTTCCGGGACCACCCTTTGCATGCTTTGGACTGAGCGAGAGTCAGAGTGCGGGCAAAGCGGGGATTAAAGGTCACTTCTCGCCGGAAAGGGCGCACGCAAAGCGCAAAGCTTTTCGCCGCTTTATTTATCCTTTTCACCCAGCATTGATATTCGGAAACTCTCGAGCTTATTTTGGAGTGGTGCTCCCGCATTTACATTGCGCAGGTCGGGTGGCTGGGGAAGCCAGGCGAATCCAATCCCGCCCTTTTCATGTCTGAGAGTGCCGTCATCGTTTGCAATAATCTCCGGTTGTGCCATGTTTTTTTGACTGTGCTTGCTGCAATGTAGGATAAATGTGCGTAGCCCGGGCATTCCCCGCTTTATAAATTTCAGAGGTTCAGTTCTTCAGCATTAAAGAGTGTCCTCAGGGGTAATCAAAAAAGATAAAAAGATTGTCATGCCAAATTGAGCCCCATCTCTAAAAACGTTTTTTTCTGTGGGGCTCTGGATAGTATTTCTTCGTAATAAAGAATGAGAAAAGGCATCTACCTGAAAGCAAGGACCAAGTTATAGCACATGTTGAAACTTCGAGACGCAGGAAGGAACCGTGTGATTTTTTTAAACAATGCGTAGAGTCTATATCTCATAATGTTGCATTAGGTGACACGAAAACGCGTAGTTTGCCCGTTTGCCGTTTCAATGTAAGACTGCACATTCGCTTTTATATTGACGAAACCAATCCTTCGGATTTTATTTTAAGCACTGTTTCTAAGTTCATAAGTTGAGACGCGTTCATAAATTCAAGGCTAAATGGTTGAAGCTTAGTATTCATCTAGTATTCAGTACTCTTGATGCTGAAATTTGGCCAACTGCAACTGTCATCTCAATGACCGTGTGCACAAATAGGAAAAAACATCTAACAACTTTTCACAAACCAAGCAGGCTTAAAAAAAGTTAGCTACTAATATTCAGTTATATCATTTTAAATGCGGGGCATTTCTTGGTGAACTTCAGCGACTTTGAGCGTATCTATCTATCTATCTATCTATCTAGCCGCCTATGACCTTTAGCTGTCCTGGCAGTTTTAATGATGTTATCGCTACCAAACTTCGTATAAGATAAGAAGACTGTATGAAGAACATATTGACCAGTCGCATAATAAAAATCATGATATGTATGTCATGCTTGTCATTATTTACATGACCTGGTTCTACAGCTTTCGCGGTGGTTTAGTTCACATGGCATGTTGCAAAATTCCCATGGTATGACATGATTGCATTGCGAACACAAGCGACAGACTCTAACATGAAAATCATGACATGCGTGTCATGTAACAGTGTGACTACATACCACGCTCATGATGTGCTGGCGGCGGTTTCGATAGCTTTACTTATACCAGATTGGGTATTACGAGACGTGGATGGATGACGAAGGTATAGTACTCGTGCAAACATCATAATCACGACATACGTGTCATGTAACAACATCACTATATGACAACCTCGTGATGCACTCACGGCTGTTTCGCTAGCTTTACGTATGCGAAATTCGGTTTTACGTGGCGGCAATGGATGACATAGATAAATGACACATATTCAAACATTATAATCACGACAGTCTTGTCAAAACATGACTCCATGCCGCTCTCTTGATGCGCTTCCGGCTGTTTCACTAGCTTCACATATGCCAAATTTGGCATTACGTGACGCCAATGAATGCCGAAGGTGCAAATATGGTAATCATGAGATGCCTGTCTTTTGAGAACATGACTGCATTCCAAAGTCCAGGCACCAATACAGTTTGACGTGGCTCGGTGCGCGTGCTCGCCGACGTTCATTTTGTCGCGTCACGCCGGCGTTGCCACGCCAGGCGCCGGTCCTGCCATATACTGGCAGGGGCACGCCCCTCGGCGTTGCGTTACTTTGACGCATGTGCGTATGAGCGCGTAAGGCGTCCCTTCGTCACGAAAAGAGGGAGACGCAGTGTTATCTGGGTAATGCATCAGCGTGAAATGCTCCATGTCGCATTCCGCGCTGGTGGCCGTCGGGCCGAGCCGACGGACGCTGGCAGCACCTGGCGTCAGACAACATAGAGCTCGCGTTTTGCTAACGTAGCGTTGCTGCGCCCAGCGTGCGCGCTTCCACGCTACATTGGAGTTCTTGAGCCCTATATAATGCGCTCGCGGCCGTGTTGCTAGCTTCACATATGCCAAATTTGGTGTTACGTGACGTCCAATAATGACGAACTATATGACTGGTGCAAACATGATAATCCAGCTACGCGTGTCATCTAAGAACAAGACAACATACCCTGTTCATGGAGTCCTCTTGGGCGTTTCGCTAGGTTCACATACTAAATTTGGCATCACGTGAAGTGAATAGATGACGAAGGTAAACGACACATCAAAACCAGATAATCATGACACGTAAGTTGTGTACGGCATAATTTGGCTCCACCTCGTAACGTTGTGCTGATTTTAAAGTGACGTATCTACCTCCCTCATTCTTGCTTCGCATATCATAGATTCCCACTGTACGTGGAATCTGCCAATTTTTTAGTGGCGAAGCTCCTTAAAGCGACGCCCGTTCGTCCCTCGTCGTAGTCAAAGTGCGTAACCAGTCTTACATTCTGATCTGCAAGGTGGTGCCGGTGGAACATTTCTCGTGTGCGTTGTTGAAAAATGAAAAATTCGCAGCCTGCGCATTAACTAAAAGCCTAATTCTCCTGTCTCTCATTCCCCGTTAGCAGCTATGGGCATGTACATTGGACACTATCTGACAGGAAAAGGTTGCTACGTTATACTCGCTGGACGTAACCTCCTTGGTTTTAGAAAGGTTTAGCGAGCGTTAGGCCGCAGTGCTATGAATGCAGTGAACTAGTTTATACCATGAACTCGAGGTGGTTCAAGCTGGGTAGTAGACACGAAGCAAAAGCCGAATTCTTCTGTCTGTCATTCCCCATTAGCAGCCTTTGGCATGTACATTGAGCACTATCTCACAAGAAAGGGTTGCTAGGTTATACTCGCTGGACGTAACCTCCTTGGTTTAGAAAGGTTTAGCGAGCGTTGGGCCGCAGTGCCATGATTACAGTGAACTAGTATACATCACGAACTCGAGGTGGTTGAAAGTGGGAAGTAGACACGAAGCGCAAGCCGTAAGAAAGTGTGTGTGTGTCGCCTCTCGTTCAGTCCTTAAAATGTCCGCTGGATGGCGGTGCTTTTGTATGCGGGGTACATGATGAAAGTATGCGAGGTGGCGGTACTTGGAGCGTTGACTAGATAGATGAACCGACACATAGGCAAATGCAGGGACGGACATACGAATAGCTGCAGGGACGGATGGATGCATGGACGGATGCAGGGGTGGATGCAAGGACGAACGCAGGGACAGACGCATGGATGGACGTGTGGACGGGTGAACAGACGCACGCACGGTCGGGCGGATGGACGCGCGTACGGTCACACAGACGGCCGGTAGCGGTTAGAAGATGAGAAAAAAGCACCTAATTTCTGCAACCCGGTCTGGAGCACAGCGCAGTGCCTTACAGACGGACGCATGAATGGACGGAAGCAAGAACGAATGGATAGACGAATGCTTCGCCCCTCTCTCCATCATTCACCCCATGGATATGCTGCCATTTTTAAAAAAGAATTTCTTAGCGAACTTCGGCGACAATAAGGATATCTATCTATCTATCTATCTATCTATCTATCTATCAAGCTGCCTACGGCTTTTAGCTCTTATAGCCGTCTCGATAATGGTATCGATACCAAAATTGGTGTGGATAACATCACTGTATGACGAGCCTAATTAAGTAGGTATACGATGAAAATGATGATACGAATGAAATGAATTTCATGAATTACATTTCATTGTTTTATTTCGCTTGTGAAGGTTCCGTTCACTTTAAATTTTGCAAAACTGTTATTGTATCACATGACTGCATGGCGAACGTGACAGATCCTAGCGTGCAAATCATGAAATGCACGTCATGATTTTTGTGTTAGGAGTAGTCATGACTACACGCCACGCTCATAGTCTTGCGAACTAAATTTTCGGAAGAAGCGGTAGCTGAAGAAAGTTAGTATCTGGTCCCCATGCTAAGAAAACGGCCCATTTTGCAGCCTTGAGGGCGAGCTCGGGACGCGTTGCGCTGGTGTAACCTGACACCGAGGAGCAGCGGCGGGTGGGGAGAAAGGAGAGCATGGGAAATCGTTTGACCACCGAAGGAGGGGTAGAGCAGTGACGATGCCGTGACGCCGTCAGTCGCAAATTGTCCTCCGTATCGAGAAGAACGTTTTTACTCATTGTGTATCTGTGTTGCCATTTTGTTTTTCATAACTAAATAGGTATTTTTTACCGGACCAACACGTGGGTATTTATTTTAACGAACGTGAACGTCAAACTTTCTTGTGCCGAACCCCGAGAATCATCCTGCCGTGGACATTACAGTGTACTTTCCACTTCGACGATTCTACGCCACAACGTCCCTGTGATCGCCTGATGCCGTCCTTCCGGTGAGCTTATCAACGAACTATTCAGTGAACATGGAACGCGGGCGCAAGAAACGCATGATCTTCCGGGTACAAACCACACGTCTAATTAAAGAGTGTGAACAGGGCAGGCAAGTTAGCCTCACACCATACGAAGGAGGAGCGCTGCATGCCCGGTTGACATTAATACGAACAGAGCTCGACGCTGTCAACAATGATATGGAGACCCTGGTCTTACGCGCAAATGTTTGAGTATAACGACCGTGTAGTGCATTGCTTGACACGGCTGGATTAGCGAATGAATGCTTGAAGCAGGCACCTCAAGCTCAACTAGATCAACAAGTCAACAGTGACGTAAACGAAACGACGTCACAAAAAAAACTCAGCGGGCGACGACAGGAGGGGCAGCCCTTCTGGGAGTTGTTCTAACAGGTAGTGGACAGCAACGATCAACTTTCCACTCTAGATATGTTCCGTTACCTGAGGGCATCTCTCACTGGTGAAGCTACTGCTGTGCTTACCTGTCTACCTTCAGCGTCCCGGTGAAGCAACGACGCGAAACAGATTCTGAAGAAACGCTTCGGACACGAAGGGCTTCTAATTCAGCAGATATAAAGAAGCTCGTCGACATCACACCGGTGTGCACTTCGGACGATGTGCGTGGGCTTCGACGTCTGTACGACACTGTGTCAGTGCACATAAGGGGACTCGAGATGCTCGGCCGGAATCTTGATGGTTTTAGCTCCATGCTGCTCCCCATCGTCCAACAAGCGATGCTGAAAGAGATTCTGCTCGACTTCAGTCTTAAGTGCATACTCGAAGCTGGCGGCCCCTTCGATGATCATTAGGCCACCACCAACGGTTCATTGTTAATAACGGAGGAGAAAGAAAGAGGTACTGTAAACACCTTTTCGAGGCTCTTAACCTTCCTCCGATTTGAGGTCCAAAGGTGTGAAAATCTGGTTGCCCAACAGAGCATGGACGTTAGGCATACGCCGAGGTACAGTGGCACACCACTATGTGACTATTCAAAGAAAGAAAGAAGAGAAAAGTGCCACCAGTTACTGTCTCTTGTTGCAATGACACCTCAACCGGTTGGCACAGGAATGACTAGTGGAACTAAAGGGTATAATTAAGAGAAGATTGAGGGAGAAGAAATAAAAAAAGCACTCGATTCTGTCTGCATAACGCGTGCCTGAACAATAGCAAGCCGCAAACTGCCTAGAAAGGCCGCCAAGAAGATCGAGAAAGGAAAATCGGCCGAGTAGGAGTAGCTGTGATGGGCCCTAAGGCGCGAGAGTGGCAGAGAAGCACCCTCACTGCACGAAAAAAAAGGAAAGCATACTCCATCTTCTGAAATGCTGCACCGAAGCGCCCCTCATGCGAAGTGCTTTTTTTGTAACGCGCAAGCCACAGCACGCTAGACTGTGGCGAAAAGAAAACGATAGCAGAAAAGAATACACTTTTACAATCTAACGGGAGTCTTCAGGCGCACGAAGAGAGGCCATCCGGCTAGAAAATGCCGATATAAGATACGATGTGCGAAGTGCGAGAAAAAGCATCCCAGCACAATGTGTGACCCAACGTATGAAAAAACGGACGCGCGGCAGCTGAACGACTTCATCACAAACGCACACGTGGCTCTAGAGGTTACTGTCACAAGCAGCGAAACCGCCCCGAAGAAGACAGTTCTGCTGCAAACCGCGAACGCTTGATGTTGCAGTGAGGTATCCGGGGCTCAACTGCAAATACTATTCGACGGTGGCAGTCAACGCTCGTACATTACGTCAGCTACGTCAAAGCGATTAGGATGTACACTCATCGACAGCGAAAGACTGATGGTGGGGTTCTCCAGAAGTTACCAAAATGAGAGATAGTTCAACAGAGTGTCCGTCAAACTAAAAACAAAAAACCAAGGGGAATTCGAAATGGATGTTTTGGAGACAGATGTTATTTGTGACGGAATTTTACCCTCACCACCGAAAATATGGACCGACCGCCTCACTGCACTTTGCTATGAAGTTGCTGACGGCTACAATGATGATTATATTAGCTCTGTCCAGCTGCTAATTAGTTCAGATCACTTCTGGCGGCTCACGACTGGCCGCACCACTAGGCTTGAAGAAAAGCTGACAGCTGTTGAAATTGTGGTTGGTTGGACCTTTCACGGGCCTTTGGAGGGGAGTAACGAATCATCTCAGTGCGCACAAACAGTAGCGCTTCAAACGTCAGTCATAGAAAAGAAGGTGGCTTACATGGCTACCAAATTCTGGACACTAATATTTATTAGAGTAAATGACCTCGAGAAAACGAAGGAACCTAATTCTACCCAGGAATGTTTCGAAGAAACAATCAAGTGAGTGTATGGCCATTACGAGGTGGCCCTTTTGTGAAAGCCCATAACTTCATTGCACCCCGCTAAAAAGAATGCGATGAAGCGTTTGCATCACTTGACAACGCGCCTTCAAAACGATAAAGACTTGTGTGAAGATTACAATTCAGTGATCAGACACTACGATCAACTGGGAATAGCGTAACTCATCGAAGACAGCATCGGGGAAGCCAATACTGTTTAATATATGCCACACGAGGCTGTAATACGTTACTCCCTCAAGCTCTGAGTGGTTTTTGGCGCTTCTTCACATAGTAACTCCGCAAAGTCACTGAACAACAACTTGGAAAGCGGACCTAACTTGACCACTGATTAGTCGGTTTACCTCTGAACTTTCGCCGAAACAAAGTGGCGCTAGTTACTGACATCGAAGGTTGTTGACATCCTGAAGGTTGTTGTAAGACCTGTATATTGAAATGCGTAGCGTTTTTTTTGTGGTTCGAGAGGATGCATAAAACCGGCGAACAACTTCCGCCAATCGCAACTTGGCGCATTGCTGGAGTTCACTTTGGAACAACTATTAGCACATTTCTGCTTTCCGCAACACTCAAACATCACTTGACGAAATGCCAAGAACAATATCCCCAAACCGCAAGTCCGCTCAAACGCAGTCTATACGTGGATGCCTTGCTGGCGGTAGCTGAAAGCGATGAGGCAGCAGTGAGTCTCTACAATGAAGTAACCAAGATTTTTGAAGCTGCAAAAATTATACTGCACAAATGGTCATCTAAGAGCGAAAAGCTCCGCCAGCTATTCAAGTGGGACTCCCGTGGTGCTATAGATCTCGGCTATTTGTAGGGAGTGTTGAAGGTTTCGGGACTATCATGGGATCCATGTGCTGAGGGGTTGACGTTTTCTGCGTGCACGGATTGTATTCAAGAGGCCATACATGCCACAAAAAGATCCCTGCTTCAAACAATGGCGCAAATATATGACCCACGGGGGTGGCTGTCTCCCTTTATTGTACGCGCCAAGATCCTCTTTCAACAGCTGTGGCGCAGAAACATCGATTGGGACTGCGCTCTACCTGACGACATCGCCACAGACGATAGAAAGTAATTAGAAGGGCTTGACCATTTGCAGGATGTTCAAGTACCCGAATATTACGAATCACAAACGAATGGAGGGATGACTACCTGCCTTCACAATTTCGCTAACGCAAGTCTACTGGCGTAGGGAGCGGTCACCTACCTCACCATGAAGGGTCGCAATGGGGCACATTTGACAATTCTGACGAGTAAATCAAGCGTTGCACAGGTAAAACAAATTACTCTGGCGATATTGGACCTGCTTCCAGCATGTTTGTGCCTCTGCATTTTGGACACCCTGAAGATCAGCCCTCGTCTGCCTGTGGCCGAATTCAACAGTCACGCTCCATTGGATATTTGGAAACGCCGACCGTTTGCAGCAGTTCTTGCGAAACCGCGTCACTGAAATTCAGCATCTGACAGACGGGTTATCGGGGAGACATTGCCCCGGAAAAGAAAAAAGCCGCAGATCAGCTCACACGAAGAGTGCCCGCCGCGCAGCTGGCTACAAACGACCTCTGTTAGAACGGAGCACCGTGGATTTGCCAAGCAGAAGTGTATTAGCCTCGAGAGCCTCGCGACGCAACATTCAACGATGCCGAGCTAGAGGAACCAAGGAAAACAAGTGCTGTGCCGGCTACAATATTGCCACACAATAATTCATCCATTATCAAACTTAAATAGTACATTAAACTGTCAAGTGTTATCAGAGTCACAGCATGAATTTTTCAATTCATCGCAAAAACAAAAGTCCAAAGTCAAGAATTGGGATATGTGACATCGGACGAGCTCAATAAGAGAGGAACAGTATTAGATACGCCGTGAACAGAGAGAGGTATTTCCCAGAGAAATTGCGTGAGTCGTCAACGGGAAGAGAATTTCACTTTACTCACATTTGAGAGCTGTTTCCCCGATGATGGACAGTCGCGGAATTTTAAGAGGGGACGTAAGGCTGCAGCGTAGCCGACTTGACTACAACGAGAGCATCTCGCTGTATTACATAAGAAGAGCAACCTCGCCGAACTTCTCGTCCTACAGTGTCACCAACATGTATTGCACGGAGACATACGGGACACGCCGACGCAGCTGAGGGCGCTGCGCCAAGTGCCAGGGCTTTCATTCCAGGCCAGCAAGCCAAGTGATTGAAGTGACTGTTCCTCTGCCAACCGATCACATCACCCTGGCCTCTCCTTTTGAAGTGACTCGTATTGTCTTTGCTGGCCCTCTTCTCGTCAAGGTGGCAACGACGACGAAGTCATAAATTGCACTCTTCACATGCGGTGTCACTCGGACAATATACCTTGATTGGGTAAGTGATATGTCAGTGGCGTCTTTCTTGCTTTCATTCCGCCAATTCACATCTCGACGAGGACTACCGAGTACTATTCATAATTACAACGCGCTCACTTCAAAAAAGACGATCAAAGATCTGGCCACACTCTGGACAGTTATAAAAAAAAGTGAAAAATTTCGTCGCCAACTCACGCATACAATGGGAATTCATTGTGAAGCGCGCGCCGTTGTAGGGCGAATTTTATGTGCGCTTGGCTGGGCTAACCAAACAGGCTGTAAGAAAAACGCCGGGAAAAGGCAGCCTCGGATTTCAAAAGCTCAGCACAATGCTAAGTGAAGTGAAGACCATGTTGAATTCGCTTCCCCTAACACACGTTTATACGGACACCAACGAGCCCGAATCACTTTGTATGGCCTTATTTTTGACAGGAAGACGGCTGAAGGCGCTGCCTAACCGACATCGACAGGAGATTGCAGCCCTTTCCTCTTCCCACCTTAAGCAGACATTGTCTTATCGAAGTAAACTACTCAACCAGTTCTATAAAAAATGGGCAAGTTACTACCTAAAAGAGCTTCAGAACTATCAGTTGAGAGGAAAGTCTCTAAGGCAGCTGAAGGCCGGCGACTTGGTTTTGTTGAGTGAATCAATGCTACCAAAACAGATGTGAAACATTGGACCTATCAAATCCACATTTCCTGGCTGCGACGGCAAGATTAGGTCGTGCCGAAAGTGAATGCCTGGAGGAACGATGCTTCGACGGCCCGTTCAGATACTGCATTCAGTTGAACTATATAGCCAAAGGCAAATGACGGCGTCAGGCGTCATTTCATTCGGAAATGGGTTGCGAACGAAATTCTCGGAAGAAGCAGAAGCAAAAACAAAAAATCAGTATACGGTTCCCTTGCCCAAGAAAACGGCCCGTTTTACAGCCTCGAGGGTAAGCTCGGGACGTGCTGCGCTGGGTGTAACCTGACACCGAGAGGCAGCTGCGGGTGGAGAGAAAGGAGAACATGGGACAGCGTTTGACCACCGGAGGAGGGGGAGAGCAAAGACGATGCCGTGATGCCGTCGGTCGTAAATTGTCCTCCGTGTCGAGAAGAACTCTTTTACTCATTGAATATCTCTGTCGCCGTTGTGTTTGTTCATAATTACATAGTTATTTGTTACGGGAAGAACGAGTCGGCATTTATTTTAACGAACGTGAACAACAAACTTGGTGCGCTAGTGGTCATCTTCTCGGTCTCAAAAGGACGCGCTTCCCAAAAAGCTTATTCTCGGGAGGCGATAATCTCGGCGTAAGCGCGCCCCTTCTGGCAAGAATACCGTGGTCAATCGCCGCTTCTCGCAACCAGCTAAATGGTCCCCGGAATGCGGATTGCCGGCGGGTGACGGGAGGACAGTGCATAGCCACCCATCCGTCAGGAGTAGAGTCCGCGGGACGGCTGTCATGCGGGACAGCGTAGTCATCTCGCGGTAATGCAGGAGGCCCGCAGCCGAACGGCGCCACCATTGTGTGCGTTCACACAGTTCGCGGAACGTTGTGTGCAGGCCGGTCCTTTCGTCTCTCTCTTACCGACCGAGCGGTCGAGTGCGGGAAGAAGAGAGCGCGAGGAGGGGACGGCAACAAGTGTGTTGTCAGTCCAATATACGGACTTAATTCCTTTGGTTGGCCGTGAGGAGAATCGTGAGGGGCAACCGAGGTATTAAAGCCTGGCTTCCGAGTCCTCGCGGGGGAGTCTGGTCGCAACAAAGAGTGCTCTGCACTATCGGCTCTGCCGAGGCAACATGCGACGGTTCCGACGGTCAAGTCTTGTAAATATGTACATAAGTTTCTGTATATAAAGTCGAGTTGTTGTAACGTTTGAGATGTACTGGCTTCCATCTCCGAACAAGAAGCAGCAGCCACGACAACACAAGACGGACACCGAGAAGCAACCAACCTTCCACTCCCTTCTGTAGCAACAGCCGCTACGCAGCTGGGAGAGCTCTGCTCAAGGGAACAGAGGAAGTGGGTAGAAGGTTGAGTTTTACTGGCGCAGTCGGCAGAATCGAGACGACGACAACAAGGAGCGCTCTGCACAACAAGGAGATCGTCGTGTTGCGGCGAACACGCAAGGCCAAAAGCCAAGACATCCGCTGCTCCAACGAAGAGCTAAGCGACCGAGCTGAGGAGGCGGCAGTGTGGCAGCCATCGACGCGAGGAAGCCAGGGGTGCAGCTACGGTCATCCCAATTCATTATTCCGGTGACATCGAGCAACCAGCGAGCAGAAACTTTAAAAGTGGTGAGTCCTCTAGTGTTCTGACATCTGAGAGGTGCCGCTGCCTTGTTTTTGAGTTTTAAGGCGTCCTATGGACGCGAGGTTCGCCCACTTGAACCCGGACAGGCAAGCGCAGGCCATGAGTCGTCAGTCGGGGGACGAGAGCGACTGGGGAAACCCGGGAGAGGGTAGTGCGCGGGAGAGCCAGAAAGATGACCGTTTTGTAAATCTCACGCCGGAGCGTAGACTGCAGGAATTGCGGTTGGAGATGGAGAGACTGTCGCAGATGATGGGCGGAAGGTCTCGGTGGAGTGGACCCAAGTTCGGCAGGCGGGATCTGTGTAGCGAACTAAGACGCTACTCAAAACTCCTCACGGAGTGTTACCCAAATTTCCAGCCGAGGCTGAAGCACCGGTGTGGTTTGAGTCCGTGGAGAGTGCCCTAGAAGCGTACGAGGTACCGGCTGAGTTTCGGGGACGGTTAGTTTTCCCGTTGGTAGCGGAGAGAGTCCCGTTTTTGTCCACGCGGCTAAGCCTAACAGATCACATGGACTACCAGGTAATCAAGCAAACGGTGCTGGACGAGCTCAGACTTCCAGCCGGAGAATATGTAAAAAGATTTTTAGGGTCAGGCAAGCGTACGAACAAAGAGTGGAGACCTTTTTTGACACGTTTAGAGAGCTACCTCCACTTTTACCTTGAGGCAAGGGGGGTGTTGACATTCGAGGGCTTGGTCAAGCTTTTGGTGGCCGACTAATTAAAGAAACATTTGTCGGAGGGGGCCTTGCGTTATGTGACACTCCGAGAAGGTAGAACGTGGATGTGCGCCCCAGAGATAACCGCGTTCCTGCGAACGTTTGAAGAAGCACAAGGGACGAACAGCGCCGCGAGGCAGGCGAAGCAAAGCGTGGCGGAGACGAAAAGCGCGAGCAGGGCTAGATCCGACGAAGAGACAATGAAGGGCCGCGGGGCTGGAAAAAACCGTATCGTGGAGGGGAAACCAAAGCCCATGCCTGCTACAGTTGCGGCAGTACAGGGCACCAGAAATGGAATTGCCCGCAGCGTCAGAAACAGTCGACGGAGGTGCTTCCGAACAGTATAGAAAACAGCTTAGCGGCGCGTGTTTCGATTGAAGGTCCCCCAGCCGCACACAGTGATTTAATCGCACTATCGCTCGACTGCAAAGACAAACATATAGCAGCAGTGTTGGACACAGGTGCGGAAATTACAGTAGTCCGTGAGAGCGTGGTCCCACCAGAGTTGGTGCAACCGCATGGGATGGTCAACCTGACTTCGGCGTTCGGGGAGAAAGTACAGGCCAAGCTCGCAGTTATTTCACTGACTATGTCACGCGAGCGTTGATTTTTTTCCAACGTTAGGGAACCACTCCCAGTGTTGTGCGCGTTAACGGACCATCTAATGGCACGAACAGATTGCCTACTTTCCGAAGAAGCATGGAAACTACTACACGAGGAGAGCACCCTCGAAGGGGTAGTGGAGGGTACCTCAGAAGTGGGCGGCGCTCGGCTAGAGTTCGAAAGCGAGCCTCAGCACGCCGAGGCCGCATGGCGTCAGGACGAGGTGGACACTCGTGTAAAATTGGTAAAACGACACGCGACCGAGGAGGTGTTGATCAGTGAGGTCGCTGTAGCAAGCCGCGATGAAGGGGATCAGCGGGATGACAGAGTGTTGCGTAACGAAGCCCCGAGCGTCGGCATGAAGGAGAGGTCCGCGTCAGACAAATTTCGCGAGAAACAACGGGGAGTCCCGGCTTTACAGGAAGCGTGGAGAGGAGCGGCGACAGGAAAAGGCAGTATGCTAGTAATCGACGGGTTACTTTATCATAAGGATAAGGTGTTGGGACAATCGGTAACGCAGCTGGTACTGCCGGAATGCCGCAGAGGGGAAGCTTTGCAACTGGCGCACGAGTCAAGCTGGGCCGAGCATTTTGGTTGCCGTAAAACGTGCTCTAGGATCATGTACAGTTTTTATTGGCCAGGCGTAGGAGACGACGTACAACGACCAGGGGAAATGTTTCCGAAATCGGAAGGGCCAGGCAGTGTCACCGAGAGATACCGCGAGCATTCATACTTCGTGCAGATGCCAGCAGGTAATCGGAAACTGGTGCACGCGAGTAAGCTGCGCCCGTATCAGTCCAGGGTTATGTCGGTAGGAGTAATGTTCGAAGTGGAAGGTGATTTCGGTGAAGTAGAGTGCGCCCCAAAGCTAGGGGCAATGCGTAGTGAAAAAGTTTTTCCATCGCGCGATATGGTAGCCCATTTAGTAGAACGGGAACGCGGGGTGATCTGCAAAGTGTTCAAGAGGCATGTGGAGCAGTTCGGCGAGGGGCCGACGGTAGCGGCAGTAAGGCCACACGAGATAAGGTTGCAAGACGGGTTTGTCTGCAGAAGCCCGCATCCGCACAGGGTACCCAAAAGCTTGCAGGCCGAGGTGGGGAGGCAGGTAGACGAGCTGCTCGAATTGGGGTTGATCTTTCCATGCGAGAGCCCGTATGCCCATCCGCTAGTATGCGTTCCGAAGAAAGACGGCAGCATGCGACTCTGTGTCAATTTTCGGGCATTAAACGCGGGGCCGGTGTCGGACGCATACCCAATGAGCCTTCCGCAAGAACTCATAATGAGCGTAGGAAAAGCGAAGTATATAACGCTGCTTGACCTGCGAAGAGGTTATTGGCAGGTACCACTCGAGTGTTCTTCGCGCCTGCTGACAGCGTATGCGTGTCATCGCGTACAGTTTGCCTGGACAGTAATGCCCTTCGGGCTTAAAAACGCTGCTCAAACATTCCTGAGGGCAATGAACGAACTGCTAAGGCCACACAGCGGATACTGCTGTGCATACCTGGATGATAGAGCCGTTTTTAGCGAAACGCTCGAAGAGCACGCGCGACACGTGGGGCAGGTGTTTGAGACCCTAAAGCGGGTTAACCTGAAGGTGAAAAGGGATAAGTGCCAGATAGCTCGTCCATCTATCCGGTATTTAGGACATGTGGTAGGGTCGGGACGGCATGCACCTGACCCTGAGAAGCTTGCAGCGATCAAAGGTTTAAAGGCGCCGGAGACTAAAAGAGAACTACGCAGCGTACTGAGCCTGTGTGGCTACTACCGAAGCTATGTGAAAGATTACGCACAGGTAGCGAGGCCCCTGATAGAGCTAATGGGGATGCGAATCCCGAACCGAATTCCGTGGTACGCGGAAGCTGAAAGGGCGTTTAAGCGGCTTACGATCGCAATGTGTGAGGCAGCAGCATTATCGGCCCCAGATCCCGAGAGGCCGTATTGGCTGTTTACAGACGCGTCCGCGGTCGCGGCTGGAGTCTGCCTGTCGCAACGTGCGGACGATGGTACCGAGATGCCGATCGCATTTGCGAGCCACAAGTTCTCTCCTACTCAAACGCGCTAGTCGACTATTGAGCGAGAGGCCTTTGCAGTCATCTGGGGTCTGAAAACATTTGATTTCAGGCTCTTCGGCGCACAAGTTACCATGGTGATAGACCACAACCTACTAGCTTTTCTCACCCAGGGCACTCTTCTTGGGGCTAAGCTTACCCGTTGGACATTGGCACTTCAGCGGTATCAGGTAGAGGTGCAGCACAGGAAAGGCGTCGAGCATGGCAACGCAGATGCGCTTTCGAGGGTGCCTAATGAGTGCTGGGGAATCTCCAGCGGTGCTCAGGGGGTCGAGACACTAGAGGACTAGGCGCATGCTGTACACTCAAGAGTGACGTGCGCGAACCTGTGGACAAATAAACAGCACCACGCGTTGAAAGGTCTTTGTGCCTCAGTGAAGTGTATGGTTTCTCTTGTGCGTGGGTGTAGCATGCAGGAGTTATTTGTATTTTGGTTGAATTTGAACAGTACCATGCGCCGAAGGGTGTGTGTGTGTTTCAGTGAAGTATTTTTTGTGTATATGTACGACTGTAAGCATGTAGAAGTTTGTTGTTGTTTTACTTGCCTACTTTATACATTGTACTTGTGTGCACAGTGACCTCGTGTCGGTTTTTTTGTGCTATGTGGTGGCGTCCGTTTGGTGGGGCCCCAAGGGTTAAGCAGAGAAAGTATTGCACGCGTTGTAGAAACGCCTCTGACGTCCAAGGAACTGCGAAGTATGGCCACAGGGTTGGGGACGTGCGGCGCCGTACCTTTATGTTGTTATTCGCGCAGCTCCATTTGAGCGCTTGCGCGAATCTTGGAAAAGGCGTGTAAGGTCTGGCATCGCAGGCCACGGGAGCGAGTCTTCTCGGTCTCAAAAGGGCGCGCTTCCCAAAAAGCCTATTCTCGGGAGACGATAATCTCAGCATAAGCGCGCCCCTTCTGGCAAGAATACCACGGTCAATCGCCGCTTCTAGCAACCAACTAAATGGTCCCCGGAATGCGGATCGCCGGCGGGTGACGGGAGGACAGTGCATAGCCACCCATCCGTCAGGAGTAGAGTCCGCGGGACGGCTGTCATGCGGGACAGCGTAGTCATCTCGCGGTATTGCAGGAGGCCCGCAGCCGAACGGCGCCACCATTGTGTGCGTTCGCACAGTTCGCGGAACGTTGTGTGCAGGCCGGTCCTTTCGTCTCTCTCTTTCCGACCGAGCAGTCGAGTGCGGGAAGAAGAGAGCGCGAGGAGGAGACGGGACGGCAACAAGTGTGTTGTCAGTCCAATAAACGGACTTAATTCCTTTGGTTGGCCGTCAGGAGAATCGGAAGGGGCAACCGAGGTATTAAAACCTGGCTTCCGAGTCCTCGCGGGGGAGTCTGGTCGCAACAAAGAGTGCTCTGCACTATCGGCTCTGCCGAGGCAACATGCGACGGTTCCGACGGTCAAGTCTTGTAAATATGTACATAAGTTTCTGTATATAAAGTCGAGTTGTCGTAATGTTTGAGATGTACTGGCTTCCATCTCCGAACAAGCAGCAGCAGCCACGACAACACAAGACGGACACCGAAAAGCAACCAACCTTCCACTCCCATCTGTAGCAACAGCCGCTACGCAGCTTGGAGAGCTCTGCTCAAGGGAACAGAGGGAGTGGGTAGAACGTTGCGTTTTACTTTCGCTCTCATTGTGTTGCGGCGCTCAACTTTAATAACGTGGCTTCAGGACAAGGGTCTCATTTTGCCGTCAGATGCGGCGCTTGCCCTGTAGTGTTGATCTTGAAGTGAAGTGCATGCATGATGTGGAATCGGGAAGATACTTGCACATTGCCGACAGCTAGCTCTTGCAGTGAGAGCAGTGTAGTTTGCTAAATTTGTTAAATAAGCAATCGCGGATGCGTGCAGTATTGAATTTTTTCGCTCTGCAATGATACATTGAGTACTTCACAATCGTGCAATGCCGCGTCGTATCGACAGGGTAGGCACTCGTTTTAATTGTCAGCCGTGAGCCTATATTATAGGTAATATGTATTTAGGTGATGGGCCTAAAATATTTCAGGCTCGCTACATTTGTTTTAGAGATAAGTTACAAAGTTAATACAGCTAGAATTTTTTGTCGCGAGTAATGACCGGTCTGCTGAGTATGAAGTGAACATGTATGCTTAAGGAACACTTATGACGTGTGTGCCTACAGATCGAAAATACACAATGCTAAGAAAATAAGCTTTATGCATGCATTGTACAATTTTGTTGCTTTTACATCTTTTTTGGTGCTCTTACAGTACACTATCTGCTGAGCCCTGAGCACAATCTCTTTTTTGCATAGACATATCGATAGAACTTGAATACTCTCTTGCAAGCAAGCACCCCTGAAATGAGTTGTTGGTACATGATGTGAATCTGTCCCAATACTGGAATAATAAAGGTCACATTTATTACACACTTGTTATTGTTTACTTTTTCAGTATACTTCTTAAAAACTGAAGTTGTTTTCACCCTACTACTTTTAGAGGTTAGGACTTGAAGTACGTGCTATCTTGTAGTGTGGCTGTGAATGTGTCAAGATCATATAGTTTTCAGCTACCTGTGCAATTTCCTAGATTTTTTCATGATTGTAGTGCACATAATTTCACTTCACAATGGTAGACACTATAGTTATGACAACTTATTTTAAACAGAAGCAAATCCGCTCAAAGAAATCTAGAACGTTTCTCTGCTATATGAAAGAAGAATACCAGTACCACATGCAATGAACACAAGCTTGCTCTTCACGACAGCATTCGCATCTTCGAGGAAGCTGTACTGCAAGTGCTCGTAACCTTTTATCATTTATCATGTTAGGAGCCCATTGAACATAAGTGCAAAGCTAAAGCAATTGAGTGCAGCCTTATGAGCTCTGGCGCATCTCTTTGTAAACTCCTATGAGCTCCTATGGACACAGTTAAGAAAAAACAGTTCGGGGTGTTGTTCGTAAACAGTCACGATGCACAACTTAATGTCGGAAAGCCTGTTAGTGCCCCTCACTGCTGGGGTGTTCATTTTGCAATTAATAATTTCTGACGATTCACATGCCAACCATGAAGTGATCGTGAGTCATGCAGAAGTGGGCAACTATAGATTAATTCTGGCTTACAGAGATCAGACAAATGACACCGTAGCCTCACAGGGGACAAGAGTGCTTGTCGAAACGTTTGCTCTGACACCTTGTGCTAACAGATTTTTCACATTTACAAGCTTTTATCTTTTGAAGGTCAGTTTAGTTCCCCTGCACCAATCGAAACTGGTTCACAGCTGTGCACGAGAAGTTCAAAAATTGTGCAGCACGAGTTCAGCAGTTCAGCAGTTCAGCACGAGTTCAGCATCACAAGAAAATGACAAGGCGCCGACAAGGTTGAATCCTTATTTTTGTTCGCCTAACTTAACGAGGTGCAAACGTCGTGACAAAAGACGCCACATTTGCAGAGGTGGGTACAGTACCTATATCGAATGCTATGTTGTTTGTTAAGCTGTGCGTGCGGCTGCACGAAACGAGCGCCGTCAGAGCAGAAAGTACAGGAAACTCATGAACTAGTTTTGGTACTGTACCTCTCCTGCGCTTTTTGAAATGAATTGCATGATTTAGAAGATGTCATCGCTGTGCCACTGAAACGATCAGCGAGGTGCAGCACTTTGCAAAATGGATCATGTGGTGCAGGCGAATCGAACAAACCTTTAAGCACACAAGCGTCTTAGCGTTTAACCCCAATCAAAATATGGCCACTGTGGCTGGGATCATACATTGTGTTGTTGAGCTTAGCAGTGCCACACAAACTAACTAATAGTGTTACAGTTTCAACGTTATTGAAATCTACACTCCATGCCACGGTAGACAGCCAATGCTTGAGTCCAACCTAAAGGACCCCTCCATAATATGCAAGGTAAAGCATTCACAAATACAGCATTACATGTGTGAGGTTCGCGATGACCTAATTTAGTGGACATTCAGAGGTTTCAACGTGCTTGCAGAGTGGACATTCGGGGGTAGTCATCCTGTCGTTGCATGGCAGTCTGGAAAAACAAGTAACATCACCAGATAATAATGTATGTATTCAAGGCACAATCAGTGCATGATATTTTCCAAAGTAAGCAAATAAACTCAGTTAACTAGTAAACAGCAGTATTTCATACATATACGTAATGGTACATCATAACACGTGTAGCACTCAGGGCTGCTTTTTCACAAGGCATGTCATATAGCAGGTTCCTTGCCCATTGCACACAGCTGCTTCCATGTCAGGTGGGTCAGGAGGCTGTGACTGAAAAAGAAGTATTTCTCATATAACTGACGCTTTCTCTGTCATACTATAGCAAACCAGACCCACAATTATGTGATGTTTCTCAAACGCGACTGCGGTAAACTATTAACAAGTAGGTTTTGCGCACTAATATACGGGATAGCAACGAAGACACATGCGAAGCAAAAGTGATTTATTTGCCTTTTTCATCGCAATGGCCTAGTTGGTGTTGCCTGGTGATAGAATTTTAGAATGAGCTATTGAGTCAGCGACTCGTTCCTACGTGAAGCCGCGCCGCAAAAATTGCACGTTTTTCCGGTTACAGGTTGAAAAGTTAAACAATTTTAAAATTTAATATTGCAATGTGCTGCCCCCGTGTGGCGCCTACGTAGTCATTGGCAAACAACTACATATGTTCAAGTGAACTAGCCGCGCAAAGAACCGTCTGTAAAAAGCTGAAGTGGTTTCTACTCACCAGCCCGGGCTTACAACGGGTGTTCATCCGATGAAAGCTTCAATGGTCGCTTCGTTCCCGGAAGTCACTTGAATTTTCTTCGCGAAAGCATTTGAACGAGTCAAAATAAACAGAACGAAAAAAAGTGTGTCCGTCAGCAGAGGCTCGAAATATTTACAGCGAAGCGAAACAGTCCGAGATACATCCGAACGTACCGCGAGCAACCATTCGCCACCTCAAACTTTCAAACTTTGAAATGAGGATAATGATGTCAATAGGCTGCTGCTGAACGCGAATAAGCTGGAGAAAAAACTAATGCAAAAAATTGATGACGCCGCACATGTTTAAGAAAAACGACTTGCTAGAAGAACAAGTTCATTTTATGTGTAGCGGTACAAAAAATGTAGTATTTGATCATTTTGAAATTAAAACTTGGCCCCGACAAGGGCGCCCCTACAAAAAAGTGCAATAGCGCGAGTGGCGAAAGAGGTTAGTATATTCATTCTGGGCGTTTGAAGCAGAAATATGCCGCCGTTATTTTTGTTTCCCCCTACAGGTGATCACTTGAACTTGAGAGTTTCCGGGGCCTGCTACAACCAAGCTCTTTACGAGAACATGCAACGTGTTTTCGACGACTCTCAACACAGCGACGAAGTCTCAGCCCAATATCGTCAGCCCGGAGCTCATCGTGGCGGCGAAAACACGCGAGCACTCGATGAGCGAGCGTACGGGAGGCCGATGGCAATGGCGGCTAATTTCCAGGTGGTCGCACTGCACAGGAAAACTGCAGACGCGGAAGCTGACCATCACGATGCATTTCGTGCGTGCGATATACAACATGACCGAGCCCTTTGCCGGCAAGCGCAATCCGTATCGCACACGCGACAAGTAGAGTATAATAAAGAATGATAACCTACTTGCCTTTGACTCCAGCGCTGTTTTCTGCCCTGAGTCGGAATGAAGTATATATCCGATAGTCCTGTTGTCTTCTCGTCCGCCATATTGGCCTTCCCAACTGTTGCTGTCCTGTGTTGGTCACGACTATCTTGAAGCCAGAGATATATAGCGCGGCGTGGTGACGTGTCGAGACTTGCTCCGGACTTCATGGGTGCAGCGAAACGCAAAAGATCAGCCCTCGCTCATCCAAGCGTACACACAAGCACCACGACGTAATTCTTAGATTGTCAAATCCAGGCGGCCACGGTCGAGCACTCCGAGCGCCACCCACTGCGAACCGTCGCCAGCAAAATACAGGGAAAGACTGAGCAGGCAGAGCAGGAGAAGGAGGAGGGCTTGTCACCTTGGCAACGCTTTTCACGCTGCCTGCAATCCCCGGGCGGTTCATCCCTTTGGAGCGTGTTTGGTGAGTAAGAGGTTTCGCGCGGCATGCTTCCCTCTGTGTTTGCTCCTCAACAGTCTATCCGTTTATCGCGCGCGCTTATTGGGCTCCGTTACTCCTTTTTCGGGTGACTGAACCTTAGAGTGAATGGACGGAGGAACAGATAGATAGACGCATGCACAAACGGATGGACGGATGGACAAGTGCACAGAAGGATGAGCAGACGGGTGGCGCAGGTGATGACGTATTGTGCTGTCATATACTTCATTGAAATTATCGTTTATCATTGTGAAGGTGGTCAGTTTCGGTTTGAGTTTTGTGGAGCGTGATGTGGCTACGAGGCTCGACTTTAGGGACCTTCACTCTTAACTTTTTGGCAGGGTAAATGTAGAACGCCGCGAATCTCGTGGTCAAATCTCTTGGTTGTAAATGCTTGTACTAACCTAGCACCAGTCTGAACGTGAGGTCTACGACCGGCTGAAAATTATATACCAATATTTATCCATACGATACCCTAACTGCTGGGGAACAGAGTGATAGGCTCATCAAGAAGCTACTTTATTTATTTCAGGCGCACAAAACATCGTGGTGCATTACCCTGCCGAAAAAAAAAACGCAAAGCCTGCGCGGAAGGCACACCACAGCCACAGCATAAGATAAAAGAGTGGCCTTTCAGAGCCTTTTCTAAACACTCATTTGGTAACTTTGTCAAGCACACTCGCTTGATGCCCACTACGGCATTAATAATAAAATTTTTAGGGTAGTAAGCCGGCATTCGCTTTGATATTTTTCGTCTTTCTTCTGATAAGCCTGGTATCCGCTAAACCTTTGGGTGAAATTTCGTGCTATTTGTTCATGCAGTGGCTGACGATGAGGAATCGTGCTTGAAGGGGGTATGCGCCACCGTTAATAGCCGAACAAAACAAAGATTTGTAATGGGTTAGAGCACTGTACGACCCACTCGTTACTAACGTGGTTGCTTGGGCGAGTTGGTATGACATTATTCACATAATAACAGAGCCGATAACAAGGAACAAGAAAAGAAGGAGACAAACAGGGGCACTCACTTACATCATGATTTATTTGCTGGAACCGCGCAATATATACTTGAGCAGTATCTGAAAAATGAGAAGAAAGACATACCAAAGAAAATAGAATTCACTTAACAACCGAGTAATCATCGTAATAACGCGCCATGAGCACCACGTGTGCCAACATTCTGAAGAACATCTATTTCTTTCAAAGGCCTACTGACACTTAGATTACCTAGACTATCTATTTCTGTGGCCTTATAACTTTCGGGTATCATCTGATCCCGTTAAGAAAGTATTCCGCTATGTTCTCGACTTCCTCGTGTTGTTTCAAGCTGGAACCTCATCGGCTGTTTCATCTTTGACAAGAATTTTCGAAATTTTCAGTAAGTGCCTTTCTCCGCTTGCTATAACACATCAAGTTCCGGACAGAGGAACCATCAGGTTCCTAGATTTGATGTTAACGTTGAGTCTATCCGACATGTGTTTGGCCTATGAGCCGCGTGCACGGTGTAAAAAAAAATAAGTTAGGTGTGGATGCTCCGCCTGACGGCGCGTCCACATAATCTTCGCCTCTTTCCTCCTCTCGGTCCTCATGTCGCAGCCCCTCGCACGCAACCGCGGCCGGCGCATGTACTATATATAGAAGACGAGCTGCATGCCTAGCGTTCGTAATGATGTTGCGCTCGCGAGAAGTATAACTTTCTTTTTTTAGGAGCGAAGCTCCTTATTGCTTGGCTTGGGCGTCCGTCGTATGTAACCACCAGTGGCACATACCCGAAATAGGTATAACACTGACCTCCACGGTGGTGCCAGTGAGAGATTTCTTCTGTGCGTTGTTTACCAATGAAAAATAGCGCTCAATGTACATGTCAATGGCTGCTTATGGGGAATGAGAGACATGAGCATTCGGCTTTTAGTCAACGCGCACGCTGCAATCCCCATTAGAAGCCATTGGCATGTACATTGAGCACTATCGGACAAGAAAGAGATGCTACAATATACTCGCTGGGTGTAACCTCCTTAGCTTTAGAAAGGTTTAGCGAGCGTTGAGCCGCAGTGCCATGAATACAATGAACTTGTATATACCATGAATGAAGTCAAGGTGGTGGAAAATGAGAAGTAGATACGAAGCGCAAGCCGTAAGAAAGTAAAAGCCGAATTCTCCTGTCTCTCATTTCTCATTAGCAGCCATTGGCATGTAAATTGAGCCCTATCTGACAGGGAAAGGTTGCTACGTTATACTCGCTGGGCGTAACTTCCTTGCTTTTCGAAAGGCTTAGCGAGCGTTTGGTCGCAGTGCTATGAATGCAGTGAACTAGAATATACCATGAACTCGAGGTGGTTAAAGGTGGGAAGTGGACCCAAAGCGCAGGCTGTAAGAAAGTGTGCGTGTGCCACCTCTCGTTTAGTCCTTGGAATGTCCGCTGGATGGCGGTGCTTCTATATGGGGAATATATGATAAAAAGATGCGAGATGATGGGACTTTGAATGTTGAATAGATGAACCAACGGACACACAAACAGATGCATGGATGGACGCATGAACGGACGCAGGGGCGGATGCACGAAAGAACGCAGGGACGGGCGCACAAACAGACGCATGGACGGTCACACAGACGGACGCATGGACGGAAGAATGCTTCGCCCCACTCTCCATCATTCACTCCATGGATATGCTGCCATTTTTTTCTCTAATACCGTGCAGCCAATTCCAGCGTTCGCCGCACATCGCATTTTTCGGTCGCTAAAAGCGCGGTATTCGTTCGTTGCTCTAGTTGCTAGCCTGCACGGTTTAAAAAAATGCAATGAGGTGGGAAACAA
Source organism: Rhipicephalus annulatus (assembly GCA_013436015.1). NCBI lineage: Eukaryota > Metazoa > Arthropoda > Arachnida > Ixodida > Ixodidae > Rhipicephalus > Rhipicephalus annulatus. Next base: position 33,837 of record WOVY01013661.1, read on the forward strand.
AGAAAAAAATTGCGTGTTTGCCTCATCGCAATAGCTTTTATAAGACCCCATGTCGCAATGCCCCCAACGAAATTGCGGCTGGTGCAAGTATTAAAGGCTAACATTATATGGACGCGCTCTCCTTCGTGGTGGGTGGAGAGTGTCCACACCTAAATTATTTTTCATACACCGTGGCCGCGTGCAAACAAGCCAATCCTTCCTTTTAGATCGAAACATACAAAAGTGGTGAAGCGTGCTATTGTGAAGACATGCTACGCGAACGCATTGCGAAGGTCTTGCCATCACATGATTCGGACCATCTTTAATCAGCAAACCGAACGCCTTACTGAGGCTGGTTTCCCGATGTATCTTTTCACTTCCGCTGCTGAGTGTATACTCCGGAGAATGAGAATGCGCCCAGAGACAAATCCTCAATACCGCAAAAGGGATAATGAATGGCACAAACGAAAGTTTTTTGTTATTTCCTAGTATCCATGGCGTCACACACGACCTCAAAAAAGTGGCCAACAGGTGTGACTTAGAATTGTTTGTTTTTTTTCTGCCACAGAGAAGCTGGCTAGGATGTGGAAAGCCGTGAATCCTAGTTCCAGGAGAGAGCTAGGCTGCAAAATCAAGCATCGAAACAAGTATACGTTTCATGCATCGAATGGGTGGTGTATTCTCTGCCCCTGTGCTGTGGCAAGGGGTACATCGGCCAAACAGGCAGGTGCTTATATGAGCACTTGAAAGAGCATGCTCACAGTGTTTCTAGTACATTATCGGGCCACCTCGGCGTTCATTGCCGGGACTGCAGTTGTGTCGCCCACTTTCGGCATTGTACGGTTATTAGGCGTCATCGAGATCAGATGATACCCAAAATTTATGAGGCTGCAGAAATGGAAAGACTGCGCAACCTATGTGTCAGCAGGCCTTCGATTGCGTATGACAAAAACAAATAGATTTTTTCAGTGCATTGACACACGTGATGTTCATGGCGCGTTATCACGACGATTACTCGTTTGTTAGACTTGTTTTTTTTGTTTGCCATTCCTTTTATTTGTCAGATACTGCTCAAGTATACATTGTGCGGTTCCAGCAAATAAATCTTGTTGTAAGTCAGTGCAACACTCTGTCTCTTTCTCTTCTTGTTCATTATTTGCGCTGTTTTTATGTGAACCACTCGTTACGCTATTCGCACTGTGCCACGAATGCTTGTTCTGGAAAATATTTGTTGGCATGAACACGAGTCCAAAAAACGTTTGTTGGTGCTGTTACAGAGTATACACTGTAAAGCAGTGTCGCAAGAGTGCAGCGCGGTGCGTCTCGGCAATTACAGTTCGAACAAACAGAGGCGAAAGTGGAGTTTAGACTACGCTGTCCCGGTTGCGTGGCTCGTGAACTTGTTACAATAAAAACGACAGGTATGTTAAAAACCGAAGGTGACAGCCTGCCGTTTTCAAGGTCTAGCGGACGTTGACACTTGGCTTCGTACGTCCGCAACATGTTGGCATCCTGAAACTTGTCGTCTCGTCAGGCCAAAGTGAATTCAGGGGAGTGAAACGGTGCCACAGAAAAAAGCAAAGGACTAGTATAAAAAGTAGGAAATACTAGTATTAATTGACGTTGAAAGTTTGGCGGAAGCCCGTCTGAGTAAGAATTTATACCAATATGTCCAGTTATTGGTCCCTCAATGTGAATTCCTTGCGGTATACATGTGGCTTGAAATAGCAGTCTTCCCAACAGGCACGTAAGCTCCCGCAGACATTCGTTCACACACCTTCCCGACTCTCTATATGCCTTGGGGCAAAGAATGTTGTTTTAGGTGACCTGTCTGCATTGTGGAAGTTTTGCCTGTGAAATTTCTTTCAGGCAATTTTCGGTGATTAAGAAAAAGTACAAATTGATTTGCAAAGTGACAAAAGCTGATGAACTAGATGGTGACAAAAAGGTGGCATGAGTGCTGGCTAGGTGAAGCTGTCATAAATGTACACCGGTTGCATTTACGCAGATATGTAACAAACACAGTGTAGTGCGAAGAGTTTCGTATCTCTGTTTTTTGTTGGTGTAAGGCTTTAAGAACGTTGTAATCGACTATTTGAGCGTATACATGTTTTGCTTCTCCTACGTAAGGTACCAACTCTAGTAAGGTGCTCTCTTTTGTGTCTCTTTCACTTTTCCCCCTCGATGTATGCCGTAAACTTTCTGAAACACAATATTACACAGCCAATCAAGCCATCCTGTTGAAGTTCAATTCTCTCTCTCTTGAAAGATTGTAAAAGCTTTAGCTACGCCTGTTCAGGCGGCTGAGCCCTTGCAGCGTTTCGTTGCCAATCACGAGGACTGCACGTAAGTTCCGGGTTTTTTTCTGACGTATTTTGATGAAGACAATTGCGAAAGTGTTGAAGTATGCATATTTATGTTCCCATAAAGCAAAAAAAGCTTGGTAAAACTATATTCGGGGCCCTGTGCTATAATATCTTTCACAACTGTATATGTGTCTTGGCACGTAAAACTACAATTTTTTAAATTTTTATTGTGTTTTTTTTGCATGAGTTGGCGAACTCACTCGGACTCACTCAGACTCAGATCAAGCCGTGAGTTTGAGCCGGCGTGAGTGCGGGCCAGCAACATATTCGTGAGTTTGAGTCCGAGTGAGCTCAGCTGAAGAATATTTTCGTGAGTGTGAGTTCGAGTGAGTTCGGCCCAGAAAAAGGTTTGGGGAGTATGAGTCCGTGTGAATCCAAAGCGCCAGATATATTTCTTGAGTGAGTATGAGTGAGTTCCATTTTATTTTGTTGAGTTACAGTTCTTTACATATACTCTTCAGCATTACTATCAGCTTTACCTGTACTCACTACTTCCACATGTTCTAATGCAGTGTCTTTCGTACACCAATTCAATATTTATTCATCACCGGCTTGAAATAAGGGAACTTGTGTCTTGATATCGATATATATGTGTGGTTTAACGTCCCAAAACCACCATATGATTATGAGAGCGCCGTACTAAAGGGCTCCGGAAATTCCGACCACCTGGGGTTCTTTAACGTGCACCCCAATCCGAGTACACGGGCCTACAACATTTCCGCCTACACCGGAAATGCAGCCGCCGCCGTCGGGATTTGAATCGTGACCTGCAGGTCAGTAGCCGAGTACCTTAGCCACTAGACCACCGTGGCGGGGTGGGTGTCTTGATCTCCCCCTCGCCAAATCTTTCAGGGAAGCTCTAGATAAATATATTCTTTGTTGTAACCTCTTCTACGAAAAATGATCTTACTCACAGCTCACTTGTATTTGAAGGTAATATAATAATTAGCGCCTAATAGATCACGGATTACGTCAGAGATTGGTGTTAAAGAGCTTAGAAACCAGGCTTAAAAATGGTAATTCAATATTTACGGACATATGAAAGAACTTAGAAACCAGGCTTAAAATGTAATTCCATACTTACGGACTCATGAGTCAACTAACATGGACACACTAACGCCCAGACCAAGCCGTGAGTCTGAATGAGTTCAGGTGAGTAATGTTTTGTTGAGTTTGAGTCCGAGTGAGCTCGGTTGAAGAAAATTTCCGTAAGTGTGAGTCCGAGTGAGTAAGTGCTGAGGACATTTTTGGTGAGTATAAATCTGAGTGAGTCAAGAGTGCGAAGTATGTTTGAATGAGTGAGTCTCACTGACTTCTACGAAATATGCCAACCTCTGGCTTTTTGTTTCTAAGGGAGGAAAATCACAAAAACGTGATTTCTTGTCTCTTAAGAGACCGGAAGAGACCAGAGTGTATCAGGGAACAAACGGGTGTTAAGGAAATCATAGTCACAATTTAGAAAAAGAAATGCTCATAGGCAGGGCACGTAGCGGGAAGGCCAAATAACCGCTGGTCATTACGGTTCAGAGACTGCATTCCAAAAGAGGGCGTGTGGGTGAGAAATAGACGGGAAGTTAGATGTTTAGATGAGAGTAGGAATTTTGCGGGTATAAAGTAGCAGCAGCAAGCACAGGACTGAGTTTACTGGTGGAACAAGGGAGAAGCAATTGTCCCGGAATTGGTGTAGTCTAGCTGATGATGATTATGTTTTGAATGTTTTTTATACCAGGCTAAAAGCCATAAACGGCACATTTTGTGGAGACCATGTGCTGTACACATGTTTCAGTGACACGAATGATAAACATTGGACTTTTAATAAATGTTTTAGGCTAGCTAACGCTAAAGCTAACGCCTCGCTGTCTGTGTCTGATCTTGCATCATCCGGACGCCGACACCTCAGTAGCAGCTGAGAATAACCACAACCGTACCTCTTTTATGAAACGCCAGAGTAAACTGACAGAACACAGGTCATCTGGGAATTGGCAGACTGCGCATTTCCTTGAGCCAACTTGCAGCAGTTACGCACACTCAAACTTAAATGAAGAAATTTTGCTTTGCTTTGGCTTTGAGAGAAGACTGCTAATAAATTTATAAAGAATGTAAGTTTCAGTTACCAGGAAAAAATCTAAGCTTTTACTGTGTCTCCTGACAAGGCATATAGATTCCTGTTTTTTAACCCACAATAGAACCCTTTTAGTGAATCCAAAACCAATTATTCCAGCAAGAAGAAAACATTAACTTTAATTTTCGAATCCAGACGATTCGAGTCCGGCGTTTTTTAGTGGGCCCGGGCACCCACCGCGGACGCGGGTTCCGAGACCTTGTCTCTAAGCGGCTTCCTCGGCACGCTGGACGGCCCAGAGTTGTGCTGTCAAGTGCTAGCTGAGCAGTGCGGCCTTCCAATGCGAGCGGAGGCTGGCGGAGGCTGGCGGAGGAAGAGTCAGACGAAACGGCCCTGTTCGAATTGTTTATTAAGCCCTGACACTCCCAGAACATGTGATTAAGGGTGGCAACCTCGCCACATGACGTGCATCTGTTTGTAGTGTATATGTCTGGATACATGGCATGCATGAGTCTGGGGTTTCTGTATAAATCTGGTTTTAGATGTCTGAAGTGTACCGCTTGCGTTCTGTTTAGCCTTTCGTGAGGAGATGGGTATATGAGTCTTTGTAGCTGGTAATGTGTGGTCATGTCGTGAAACCTGGTCATACAATCCTGTCATGCCCAGATGTCTGCAGTTCTCCGCGGGGGCTCGTCTTCCTCCGGCGATGCTCGGTGAGTGAGGCCTCGAGCAACGCGGTGAGCCGCTTCGTTGGGGGTAGGAAGGAAGTATGTTTATTTACAGAAAGGCAGAGAGGTCGGCCTGAGCGATAGTTTTGCTCTAGCCTGCTACTCTACACTGGGGGAAGGGAAAGGGGAAAAGAAAGATTAATGGATGACGATGTTGGGGGTGCTCAGTCCGGTGTGTGCCGGGATCCATAACAGGTGCCTTCGGTTATCGAAGTCGACCTCTCCTGGGTGTATGGGATGTCGTTGGAGTGTGTGAAACGCCTCTTGGGAGATGCGTCCGTTGGCAAAATTGCGAATTGCTGTTTGTGAATCACTAATCACATATGTGGCATTGGTCTGTGTGAGGGCCAGTGCTATAGCCGCTTCCTCTGCCGCTTCAGCGTGTGCCGTGTTCACTCGGAGGCTTGTGATGTATTTGCCACGATGGCCGGTAACTACCGCAACGAAACTATTTTTATTGGTATAACGTGCGGCATCAGTGAAAACCGCTTCACTGTCGTTGGAGTAGGTTTGAGTAATGCGTTGTGCCCTGGCTTTACGCCTTCCTGTGCGGTGTTGGGGGTGCATGTTGCGAGGCAATGGGGGTACGTATACTTGCTCACGTACTGATCTTGGAATCTTGACTTTGATGCCGTGCTGCGTATGGTACGTGATGCCGAGTTTTTCGAGTAGGTGTCGGCCTGGGCAGGTCTTCGATAGGCGCTCGAGCTGGGAAACTTCTTGTGCCTCCACGAGTTCCTTGTGACTTTCAGTGCCACGGACGACGACGAAGTGTCTATTTCATAAAACGTTTGTACCCTTGTCTCAAATTTTCTATTTGTTTTACCGCGAACTCCGGGAGCTGCCGCTCTCCCTCCTTGCGAAAATGGATGAAGAAGCCTCCCAGAATTTTCGAGGTGGACAACCTTTACGTCTGGCAGCGGCTAGAAAACGTGGGACCACCTCAAGTGGCACAGACAGCGAGGCAACGGAGCTCTATTCCGACGGTTTCGGGTCATCGGATAACGACTACACAGTCGTCATGAGCCGCGATGCAAAAAGAAGAATGCTACGATCGTGGACGGTGAGTATATACACCGTGCAGGCTACCGCGCAGCGTTGGCCACACACTATACTCTTCATGGCTGCGGACCCTTCAGCCAACCTACGGTGGCTTAGCGGGCAATTCCTCTCTGCATACCTCAAAGAACTCGCTCCAAATGATATTAAAGACGTCCAGAATCAACTCACGGAAGAATGTTTTGGCAGTTGATGTTTTACACCGTAGTGTAAAAGCCTTCAGAACATCTCGGAACTCGACAGAGTTCCAGTTAAATCAGTGATCCCCACTGACTGTAAGGGCAGTGTTGGCGTCATTTATGACGTGGACATTTCTATTCCCGCTCACGATTTCTCAATCTTGATAAAGCCAGCTACAGACGACACCCTCATCAAGCACATCACAAGGCTTGGTCAGTCACGGTGCCTGAAGATTGCTTTTGAGGGAGACAGTCTTCTTCCACACGTCCAAGTTGGCCCCGTTCGCCACCAGGTCCGTGCATACATACCAAAGCCCCTACAATGCTTCAGATGTTTCAAGATAGGACTTGTCAAAGGAGTGTGTACCAGCAATTTTGTGTGCCCGCGGTGTGCCGAACCTCATTTAGAAGACACCTGCCACGCAACTGCATTCAAATGCTCCAATTGCCATGGCGCTCATAAAGCGTCGTCTAAAGATTGCCCACGAGTGCTAAATGAACGCGCGGTGCTGAAACGCATAGTGCGCGACAATTCAACGCACAGGGAAGCCGCTGCTACTGTCAGGCGACGTCGGCATCATCACAGAAGATCATCACGCAACGTGACATCTGTTGATAGAGACACGTAATCTCGAGCACGAAGAACTGGCCCCCCATCGTCAAGCTCTGCGAAGACGAATACACCACAGACAGAATCAGGGTCAAGACTCTCACATCGTGAAGAGTGGCCGTCACTTCCACAAACACAGCCTGTTTCAGAGGTGCATCGATTCCCACCAACCTTGATGCCACCACGAATCGCTGATGAAAAGACGACCGAGGATCGCCAAGTCATCAACATGTTGCAGACCTTTATGAGCACAATGCGCATGCTCTTAAGCAACATGAACACCCCATCAGCGCAGAGCGCACTCCAAGTACTGGACACTTTGAGTCCGGTGCTTGCAGCTCTAAGGTAAAACCATGGCCTGCAACATGTTATTCTTTCGAGAGGAGGTCAAGAACGCATCTGCCCTTCAGTGGCAGGCCAGAGGACTTTAGGGCGCGTATGTCCGAGTTCCGGCAATATGTATTCACGAACCATTTCTCCATAATTGTGATTTTTCAACCGAAACTGTCAGCTCAGATGAGACTGTCTGGATATGAGTGCTTTATGTCTTCTACCCACGGAGAGTGCAGCAAGGTCGTTGTGTTCATACGGGGCGACTTAACTTATGTTGATCACCCTGTACCATCTGACGAAGAAAACCACTACGTTTGCCTAACAGTAAAAAACAAGAAGACCACATTCACCATCATCGGAGCCTACTTACATCCATCAAGTCGTCTAGACCGTGAGCACTTGCGCGGAATTTTGAATTCAACTCCCCAGCCATGGGTGATAACTAGCGACTGCAATGCCCACCACTACATGTGGGGAAGCTCCAGGGTCAACACTAGAGATAGAGAGTTAGTGTCTTTCGCTTCTGAATGTGAACTTATCCTCGTGAATGACGGCAGCTCTACCTATCTGCGTGGATCGGCCTATAGCAGTTGCCTTGACCTCACTTTCGTCTCAGCTTGTTCGCCAGCAGAGTGCACTGATTTTCAGATTTGTAAACAAGGCGTAGTGACCACATCCCAACATACCTGAAGATTGGCGACTTTCCAAGTCTGAAGTCCTCCAGAGCCGTCCAGTGCACCGATTGGCAAAAATACAAGTTAATCATGAAAGACTATGTTGGCGCCTCACCTTTCAACCTAGAGGACGCAATAAAGAGTGCCCTACAGTAAACGACGCGTTCGCTTCCGGTGAGCTCATCTCGCACTGATATGGACATTGATCTCAAGAAACTCCGAGCGATTCGTCGTCGTGCAGAACGGCGTTATAGACTCACGAAGTCACTTGATGATCTGAGAGTGGCCAGACGCACACAAAAGAAAATACAGCGTCACATGGACAAGTTAGACAAGCAACGATGGGTATCTTTTTGCGAGTCTTTGGATCCCAGAAAGCCTCTGTCACTAATCTGGAGAACTGTCCGGGGTCCATAGGTATGTAACTGCGCAAAAAACTGACGGAAACAAGAAGGGGAGAAAAAAAGGACAGACAAGCGCAGACTATCAACTGAAGCTTTATTGCAAGAACGAGGCAATATATATAATAGGCAGAATAAAAGGCAAGAGGGGGCAAAGGGGGAGGAGAAAAAACACACGAGGGACCAAATCCTTTTTTTCCTTTTTGTCCTTTTTTTCTCCCCTTCTTGTTTCCGTCAGTTTTTTGCGCAGTTACATACCTATGGATCATTACCAACTAGCCCAACTTACCATTCTTCTGATGTCCGGGGTCTTCGTACATCCATTACTCAGCGCTACCCATTAAAATCTCTGGCACTTAACTAACTGCGAAGAGATTGATGTCGCAGATTCTTTCTGTCGAAATATTGCCTGTGGGTCAAAGTCAACTGGGACGAAGACGTCCGACTTTTTTGTATCCTCACGTGATCCCCGAATGGAGATTTCGTTTTCAATGGACGAACTAAATGTTGCGCTTGCTTTGTGTAGACGTTCTTCAGCCGTTCTTTAGACGTTCTACCTGACAGCATCACTTACTGCGCTCTGTGTCACCTAGGAGATCAAGCTCGGAAGGCACTCTTGCTGCTGTACAACGACTCCTGGCAAACTGGCATGGTTCCACAGGAATGGAAGTCAAGTCGCCTGGTTCTACTTCTCAAAGCCGGCAAGTCACCTTTGGACATTTCCTCTTACTGCCCAATTGCCCTAGCAAGCTGTGTGGGAAAATTATGGAAAGGATTATTTTAACGCGTCTGGAATGGTACTTAGAGTTCTACGAAATATATCCAGATGCCATGTCCGGTTTCAGACGAGGCCACTCGTCAATTTACAATGTAGTTGACTTGGTGATGTATGTAGAACACCAGAAGGCCTGCAAACAGTTATCTGCTGCTCTGTTTCTTGACGTTAAAGGGGCATACGACAGTGTCACCCACGAAGCCATTCTCAGCGCACTAGAAGGAGTGAGACTCGGTGGCAGGATATATACTTGGGTTCAGAGCTACGTACAGAATAGATCATTTCACGTGCAGACAGAGAATGGCCTGACACCCGAGTATTACTGCAGCCGAGGAGTCCCGCAATTGATGATTCATTGATTTGTGGGGTTTAACGTCCCAAAACCACCATTTGGTTATGAGAGACGCCGTAGTGGAGGGCTCCGGAAATTTTGACCACCTGGGTTTCTTTAACGTGCTCCCAAATCTGAGTACACGGGCCTACAACATTTCCACCTTCATCGGAAATGCAGCCGCCACAGCCGGGATTTGATCCCGCGACCTGCGGGTCAGCAGCCGAGTACCTTAGCCACTAGACCACCGGAGCGGGGCGAGGAGTCCCGCAAGGCGGAGTGCTAAGCCCGATGCCGTTCAACCTAACACTCATTCGACTAGTTGGCAAGCAACCAAGCAGTGTACGACTTTACATTTATGCTGATGACATCTGTGTATGGACATCAGGTGTGACTCGACTTCTACTTCACGCTCGACTTCAGAGGGCAGCATCAGTAACATCGCACCACCTACGCGAACAAAGGCTCGAAATCGCAAGTGGAAAGTGTGCAGTCGTGGCTATCACCAGAAAACCAATGTTCGCTTACGGCATATCAATTAACGGGCAGTTGGTGTCATGCAGCCGGAGTCACAGGTCCTTAGGAGTCGTAATCGACCGAAACCTGTCATGGATACCCCACGTATACTACGCGAAAAAGCGGCTGACGGCCATTTGTCACGTATTTATGTTTCCTGCCGGGAAAAGTTGGGGAATGTCGGTCGAATCTATGTTACAGTTGTACAAGGTATTATTTATTGGATTTCTGCAGTATAGCTTACTGGTTATCTCTATCACGTGCAAAACAAACCTGCGCACAAATTAAAATGTTCAAGCCCAGGCGCTTAGGATATGCCTTGGTTTACCCCGCTGCGCATCGACAGTTGAAACAATTGCCATTGCACAGGACTACTCGATCTTGACGCACATCATCATTGAAACGATGCGTACGTACCTCAGGCAACATGCTAGGAATCCTTCCCACCACTTGTCAACCCTCGCTACTGAGAGGCCCCGCACGAAATTTAGTGCAATTATCCGTGCCCATTGTGCGGCGTTTACGTTAAGCTTTACGCCTCCTGAGAAACTGGTGCATCCTTCGTGGTGCCTGACACTTCTGCAAGTACGCATATCAATTCTAGCAATACAGAAAAAATCAAATTTGCCTTGATCAGCCATAAAACAATTGAGCTTGAACCTTCTCCACGAAATGTACAATAACCACGTGCACATATACACCGATGGCTCAACCACAGCGTCTGGTTCTGGCGGTGCGGTGGTGATTCCAGCTAGAGGAATCACTTTCTGAATCAAACTGTCACATGTCACTACGTCCACAGCGGCAGAACGTGCGGCTTTGCGTGGCGCCATAGAGTACATCAAATCTCAGAGACCGAGTAATGAGCTTTGTTTTCAGACTCGAAACCGGCCCTACAGAGCATGCAGTCAGTCCTTCGACGAGGTTGCCATGAACAGTTAACTTACGAAGTTGTCAAACTTCTTCACCACGTCACAGAAACAGGCCACGAGGTCAAGTTTCAGCTGCTTCCTGGCCATTGTGGGATCACTGGCAATGATTCTGCAGACAACGCCGCTCGCAGGTCGCACCAAGAAGAGCACATCCTTCCGATTCCTTTTCATGGACTGACGCTGCAAAGCAACTTCGTCACCTGGCACGTAGTCTGTGTCTGCAGGAGTGGAACACCCCAAGCATAAGACATACGAGACTCTACCAAATAAACCCTCGAGTGGAACTTTGACCTCCATCCGCACTTCGTCGACGTGAAGCTTTGATTCTTTGTCGCCTTTGGTTGGGGGTTGCCTTCACAAAAGCATATAGAACCCTCATCGGATCGACTGACAATGCGGAATGCGATGTCTGCTGCGCCAAAGAAGACATGGACTATCTGATATGCCATTGCCCTCGATTTGCCTCCGAAAGACAGAAGCTTTCGGACGCATTGCGACGATTGGACGATCGGCCACACTCTATGCAGATGCTCTGGAACACCATCCTTGCTTTTCGTCGGCTCAGAAAGTAGTCAAAGCTGTCTTGTGCTTTTTGGGGACTACAGGCTTACATGACAACCTTTAACTTTTGTGTAGTGCCACCGCTGGACACGCGCCAGCCGATTGACTGACAATCCTTTTTTTCTCTCTCTCTCTTTCTCTTCTCTTTCCCCTCTCTTTCTTCTTTAGGCCCCCTTCTCATTCCCCAAGCGTAGGGTAGCAAACCGAGCATGTGCCTGGTTAACCTCCCTGCCTTCTCTCTTGTTTTTCATCTTCCCCCCACGAGTTCCTCGAGCGTGTTATGCAACCCTAGCTCTAGGAGTTTGCTGGTGCTAACTCCGGGTGCCAGTCCCAATGAGAACTTGTACGTCTTGAATATCAGGGCGTTCAGCTTGTCTTTTCCCGCAACTGTTCATTTGTAAATCGGTGCCGTCTACGTTAGTTGTGAAATAACAAAGGCCCTTATGAGTCGTATGATGCTGCCTTCGTGCATGTCCGCATCATTTGTTCGTGATGCGTCGGATGAGTTGCATCGTGCTGGTGGCCTTTGCCATTATCTTGCGCAGTGCTTCACCATTGCCGCCCTTTTGCACAATTATAATTCCCAGTACCCGGATCTTTGCCATTGGAATTGGTGAGCCGTTTGATGATGTTAGTTTGATTTCTTGTTTTTCCTAAGGTACGTCGTCTCTAGGCGGGCTTCCCTTTTTCACCGGTCTATATAGCAGTAATTCAGATTTTTCGGCCGAGCAGATGAGTCCCGTGCCTACGAGGTAATATTTCACGCATTTTATGGCCGCCTTTAAGCGATCCTTGATCTCTCCGTCACTGCCAGTTGTCGTCCAGATCGTAATCTCATCCGCATATAGCATGTGGTGCAGTCCATCAATTTGATGTAATCGCTCGGGTAACCCCAGCAAGACGAGGTTGAAGAGCGTGGGCAAGATCACCAAGCCCTGTGGTGTACCCGAGCTTCCAATGTTGATTTCATTTGATTCTAGTTGTCCCGCTCGCATGCGTGCGGTTCTTCCCGTAAGGAAGTCTCGGACGTAGTTGTACACTCGCATTCCGAGGTTCAATCTGTCTATTTGCCGCAATATGGCGTTGTGACGAACGTTACCGAAGGCCTTCTTCAGGTCCAAGCCAAGGATGGCTCTCGTTGAGTACCCAGTATTTTCTATGATTTGATGTTTTAGTTGTAGAAGAGCGTCCTGTGTGGAGAGAAGTCTTCTGAACCCAATTATTGTGTGTGGTAATAGGTTGTTGTCCTCGAGGTAATCTGTTATTCTATTAACAAACGCATACTCCATCAGTTTACCTACACATGATATTATGGAGATAGGGCGCAGGTTCTGCAGCTGCAATTTCTTGCCGGGTTGAGTTAAAAAGGTAAATAAGTTAAACACCCAACAATCGTGTATATAATCTCTGAGTTTTTCTAGCGATCTGTTCTCGAGGTCGCGCAGTGCCCTGTTCGATATTCGATCTAGGCCTGGGGCTGACTTGGTATTGAGTTTGACGAGGGCCACCTCGATTTCGGAAATTGAGAATTCTGTGCCTAGGATGGCGTTGCCTTCTCCCCTGTAGTCCGGATATACTGGTGGGGGCGTTTCGGATATGTAATGGAGTTCCGCTTCCCGTAGGAAATGTTGCTCCGTTCCCCCTTAAGCGTGTATGACTTTGCATATGCTTTGCCTCTGTGAGGTCTTGGTGTTTGCGGAATCTATGAGGTACCGCAGTATCTGCCATGTGCGACTCGTAGTGAGCTGACCATCCATCTGCGCTCATTCCACTTCCCATTGCTGTTGTTGCAGGTTAAGTGTGTGCTTTTCTATTTCTTTGTTGAGCTGTTTTATTCGTTTCGCAGTCTCCTATTATGTCATTGTCGTTTCCAGCGGCGATGTAGTTGGGTCATGGCTAGCCACATGTGCAGTGAACGGGTGTCTATTCTATCAAGCCAAGCTGTTGACGGCATCATTTACGTCACCCTCTCGATGTCCCACCGAAGTTGGTCGGTCCATTGCTCAATGTCTTTGATGTCTTCAATTTGTTGCTTTTCTCGAATTTTTCGTAGTAGTTCTCGATTGGTGATCTTCATTTGGAGACTGGCATCGTGTTCCTGTGGGCCGCCTTCTGCTTCTATAGAGATAACGTAATGGTCACTGCCCAAGTCTTGCCTGGTGTTTTTCAAGTCACCTTTCGTGTATTGCACGTAAAGGTAAGGTCTGGCGTGCTGTCAGTGCTGACGCTGTTCTCCTGCCTAGTTGCTGCCGCTCGGTCAATGACCAGCTCGAGGCCGGCGAGTTGCGCCGTTTCCCAAAAATGCCTGCCTTTCGGCTCATCATGTTTGTAACCCCACGCCGTAAGCACCGCGTTGAAGTCACCTCCAATGAAGAGTTGTTGCGCCTGGGCGATATCGAGTGTTCGTTTGAAGAGGACGTAAAAGCGGTGTTTGCGGCATCTCGAACTGCTATAGACGTGTAGTACAAAGATGCTGTCGGGCGTCTTACGTGGTGGAATTAGATCTACGAGAACGCTTTCATTATTCTTGACTTGGGTGTCGTGTTTGATAACCGTGAGTCCTCGCTCGACCAGTGTGGTGACGTTTGTATTATCCGCCTTGCCTGTTCTAGGCTAGTACCCTGAAAGTTTGGCGGGGCCGATTGTTTCCTGCAGTATGATGACGGCTGGGCAGCCGGAGATCGTTTGCAGGTATTGTTGTAGGTGCGCTCATTTTTTAGATGCGGAGCATCTTATACTCGCGCCTTGTAGTGCGCCGTCCGCGTCGTCCGCGCCGTCCACACCGCTTCTCGAACATTCAACAGCTGACGCGCGCGCATGCGCCGTCGCGCCGTCGCCCACTCTTCCACCATCTGTGCATCCCTTCTCCTCTACACACCGCGCGCGCTTCACTCCTCCACCACCTGTGCACCCTTCCTCCTCCACACACCGCGTTCGACATCTACAATTCTCCTGATTCTCCAGTGGACGCGCATGTGGCGTCGCGCTTCGAGAACATTCAACAGCTGACAGTGCATGCGCCGTCGTGCTGTATATATACTCAAGGTCGGCGCTCGCTCGCTCAGTTGCCGCTCGTCGGTTGATTTGTACGGCGCGTCGACGTCCAAGGTCGCGGTGAAATGAATTCCAACGAATCCACAAACACAATGATCGACGTCCCTTCGACCAGCGCCGCCCTTTCGCATACGTGTGTACGTGTTCACTCATTTAACACCCCCTCCTACAACCACGTTAACCAATTTAGCCATCGACCCAAGTAAGTCGCAATTTAACACCCCATTTCACAACCACGTTAACCAATTTAGCCATCGACCCAAGTAAGTCGCACTTTAACACCCCGTTAACCAATTATATGGTCCGCATCCTCCTCAGTGTTCCCCCGAGGGAAGCTGCGGGCAATTTTTTTGTAACTTCTGCAGTTCCACTGCCATACTGTTTGTTTTTGTTTCAAAGAGTGCCTTGCCATGGTTATGTGGTGCTACATGTGGGGCGCCGCTTCACTATGCGACGTCACTAGAGCGCTGTTGGCAGCTTCTAATCTGGACAATCTGAGATAAATGCTCTCCAAGCTCTGTTTATTCGCACGCGTGATAGTTGCGGTGATAGTTTCCTCGAGACTGCTCACGCGAGCCTCGAGTTCTTTCACTCGGGTGTCGCCTGTTGCTGCGCGCGTACGCTTGGGACGTATTGACCTCTTAAAAAGATAGCTGGTCTGCGTTTCGTATCAGGGCCTTCGACCTCACCGTCCTCTATATGTTTTTCTAGTGTTTCCTGCATCGCCTGTTGATCAGTCTCGCTGTGAGCGGCAGACTGGAGCTTTTGTATGAGTTCATCAATTGCGTGAATCTGTGCCTGCATGCATTCCATTTGCTTTTGCATAGTTTGTATCGTCTGTGCTAACTGAGCTATCTCCGCCTCTATCTTAGTGTGTGTTTTGCAGCCAGCCTCCGCGTTTGTTCCGCGTTTTCCTTTGGCCGCATCTGCAAAGCTCACCGAATCAGTCGCCTTGGCGTACCTCGTTGGGGTTCGTCCAGATGTTCGGCTGCGAGCTCGGCGTTGCTGCCGCCTTCGCGGTCCTGGTGGGTGGCTACGAGAACGGGAGTGGCTTTGACTGGGTGTCCTGGATCTTGAGCGGGGCTTGCCGGTGGAATAGTTGGTGGCAGTGGCCGCTGCCTCCTCGTTGGCCCTTCGTCGTTCCCATTTTCTCTTCGTCACGATGTAGGTCATTTTGTACCTTGCACGGCAGTTGCGGTCCGCCGTCATGTGTGCGCCCCCGCGATGGAAGGAAATGGGGAGAACACTGATGTTGACGCCTGGGTTAGGGGAGTCACAACCACGACAGGCTTTGTCCTTGGGCTTTGGGCACACGTCCATGCGGTGACCGCAGCAGTGAAACATGTCGACTTGCTTGCGATACAAGGTGCAGCGAAGGAGAGCACCGCCGTACCTGGCATGAGGGGGCACTTGCGGTCCTTCAAACGCCACTATGACGGTCATGGTGTTACTAAGCCGTTTAGCTGCCAGGGCGTAAGGGTTACGTGCGTGAACGATGCTGTTGTGAATGGACTTGGCGTCTTCTTCCAACGGGATACCCTTGATTATTCCCTTCACCGTGTTGTCGGGGGCCGTCTCGTACGCACTAACTTCGTGGTGGCGGTCATCGATGGTGATGGCTTGAAGCTGTCTGTATTTATCGGCGTGAGAGGCACGGGGTGTGCTCACGACGATGATTTTTTGACGGTTGTTGGAGCAAACCGTGTCCTCCTCTGCTTTAAGCGCCGGTACGTTGGCCGCGCGGTAAATCGCCGATGCGAGGCGCACGGTTCCAGTGGTGGCCACTTCGAGGCCTCCTCGTGGTCGTGTCACGATCTTGAAATCGCGCCGTGGGAGTTGTGGCATTTTGCTGTTTCTGATGACTTGCTGCTTGATGTTACGCGGTTGTCGACGCGAACGCTTCGGTTGCAGTCCGCTCCCTCGCCGATGCAGGACGGGGCTCCATTCTGGGTATTGCTCTGCATGTTTGCGTGGTTAACTTGGGTCTTAGATCCGATGGACCACCAATTCGTGCCCTCCAGAAACTCTTCGGGGAGCTATACTCCCAGTTCACTTGGACTTCCATCGTTGATGGGCGAAGAAGGCGCCCGCGTCAGAGGAGACGCTCAGCGCGTCTCGTCGGGTGGCCGGCTTGCGTGAGCGTCGGGCAAAGATGCGCGGGTTAAAAACCTCTTGAATCCCAACCTTGAATTCTAGTGTCAGTGAAATTCTGGTGACTTTCCGCACACGTTGTTGTAAAATTCATGGGCTGAATGACCGAAAATCACTGGCTATAGTCATTGAAAGACGGAGCCGACGTGATGTGCGTCCGCCCTCTTTGCCGACCAGCGCGCCCTTCGCCCCCAGCAAGACATTTCTTTTTATTCTTGGTGTATGCATTTATGGAGTGCTCTTAGTGAATTCACGTCCGTACAAGGCTCGGCCTCATCTCAGGGTTTTAACATCTATAAGAATCGGGGTATACTTAATAAATTTGCCCTTAGCCTACCTTGAGGTGACTCTGCAGCACAATATTTCTTCTAGCGTATATTCCTAGTTATGAACGTTGGGAGAAATTGCGGCATTTGGTGAAACCAGGTGTCCGAGAATAAATATGCAACATGGACTATTGTTACCACTATAAGACGATGCTAGAAAGCTTTCTACAGTCTTGGTTTATTATGTCGAATAAGTGGTTTTGTTTCAAACTTTACTGGTTTGTTTAAAATTCTCATGGCGTTCTGAACTCCTACTGACCACTATTCCAGAATTGGAGGCTTCGTCGCGGCTGTTGTGGGCAAACACGCACGTAAAATTTCATTGTCTACTGAAATCATGAGAAGGGCTAGGTAAAAGCATAAATGCGGACAATGTTTAGGTGCTTTGAGGTATCACTTTTGCATAATCATCAAGGTGATAAAGAACAATACACTCTACGATTTGTCTTTTTAAACGCATTTAGAAACTATGGTGCAGTTAACAAGAGAGCAGCCCTGAGAGGCTTGCGAACAGTAGACCGAAACTTTTTAATCAACACAGCAAACAGCGATACCAGAATTATTGAGCAATGCCGGTAGTAAAGCGATCAAGTATTTTTTATGCCAAATCACAGTAAACAACATGAATATTGTTTCATTCATCATTGTGCCGAAAGCAAAAACACTGTTCAGCCTCTAATTGACCCAAAAAGTGCAACTACTTCACAAGTAAAGGAATCGAAATCTGATTTTAGAACGAAAATCAGGCAACAATCTACGCTAGGCATAAATTCTACGAAAAGTATGCCGGAAATGAAATGTCAAAATACATAGGTGCTTAGCTTAGAAATGCAGATACTGACATACATATTTTTTTACCTCAAGTAATATTTCAGAAATGCTTTGGTGAAAAAAAGCCGAAAAAGGTATCTGCGAATTCACGAATTCAGATGTAACAATGCAGGTACTAGATTAATTTTTTTCGAGGACATTCACACTTCACAAGGGAATTTGATATGTTTATTGATGTTCCGCATAATCTCATAAACAAAGCTGTAGTACACTGACACTTTCAGTTTTCCCTTATACATCGCTATGCCCTAAGTACCAATCACAATAAACAAGGGAAGGAAGCCAGTGTTTTAAGTTTGCATTTGTGGAAGATTAGGCCCCAATGCTTGTTGTGTGTAATATACATGTATACTTAATGGTGTTTTTAAGAGGTTCGAGTGATATGCTTGGACTATGATACGCTACTTTCCGGCAGGACGACTTATTCTTCGGTCATAAAGTATGTTGATTTTTCTGTCTAATATTGTTCCTTTAGTTGTGACACATTTCATTCCAATTGGTACTTTTATATATGTCATTATTAGCACTTAAATACAATGCAACGCCCCCTTCTTGCAGCACAAGTACAATGGACTAACAATAACGTGGAACCCTAGATGGAATTGACATGTCGATGTTTTAATCCAACAGCACTAACGACGGATTCAACAAGCACCCAATGAAACTAAATTACTCGCTTAATTAATGCACTCATTATATCAGTATTAGATTAGGCCAGAGCGGCTTTGTTTCAAATGAATGATAAATCGCCATTAGAAAGCGAGTGCATAACAAAGAATCTAGAATATACTTTCAGAAATATATTCTTTCTTTATCCTGTCTTATCCCTGTTTTTTAGCCTTTTTACAGCCTATTCTGATACTGATATAATGAGTGTATTATAAGCTAGTAATTTAGTTTCATGGGGTGCTTGTTGAAGGTGTCGTAAGTGCCCTTGAGGTAAATTATTGACATGGCAATCCCATCTAACGTTACGCGTTAACGTTATTATATTGTACTTGTGCTGCAAAGAAGGGGGCGTTACAATATACACAATTGTTAATAATGGCATATATACAAGTATCGATTGCAATGCAATTATACAACACAAGTAACGAGCATTAAACACCAAAATCAACATACTTTGTGACCAAAGAATGAGCTGTCCTAGAAATTAGCCAGCATAGTCCAAGCAGAGTTACCGGGTCAGCGTGGCACAAGGAAACTCATGTGCGTGTTTTCTAGGTATTTGCAAAAGAACTGTTTCTAACACAAAAATTGGCTATGCTGTGTTTGACGAAAACTTTAGTGATGTATTTCTGTCATAGAAATTACGTCATGAAAATGATCAGAAAAAAAGGAAAACAATTCTGTGAAGTTAGTCGAACCAGTGACCTTTCGGGGCAACACAGGCTGGCATACTACCCATGTTGTCATGGAGACATACTCCAGAAAACTTACAAACGTGCCTTTTATATCCCACACTGTGATTTTACGATGACATCAGAATTGTTTAGTAATTCGTGACGACCGCAACATACAAGAACAGAAGAAATGCACTATTATCATTGAATTGATACAACGCCAGGTGGTGTCATTGCTCCTAGCATTGGTCTTGTTTGCAGCATTCATCTATACGAAAAATATTCCTGCGTCACTTGGCTGCAACTACACGTTCTCTCATAACGCTCGCCCAGCGAAACATCACAACTAACCAAAAGGAAAGACACGACGTGCATTGGGTTTCCCCCTAGTCGGCCAGTGGCGTTCAACACTCCAACATGCCGCAAGTTGATGACCTTATAGCGAAATCGGCCTGACCTGGCCCGGCCCGAATACTTCATGCTCCGGCCCGCCCAAGCCCGGCCCGGTGTTTTTAAAGACGGCCCGTACCCGGCTCGGGCCTGAAAAGTTTAGGCCCTGCCTGGCCCGGCCCATTTCAACCAGTTATGCCTTGAGCGTACACGCGGCATGGTCTACTCTTCCATTATTTTGAAGATACCTGCCTCACACAACGTATATTCGGGTGAGTGTTCTTTGAAATTCTTACAGTATCACGATATACGTTGAATGTCACGGCTTGCATACTCTGTATACATTCGTCTATTTGAGCCCCTAACACTTTTAGAACATAACTGCAGGGCACCATGAAATAGAATTGTAGTCGTAGCTGGCTGTCTGATGTAGCCAGTGCGAAATACACAATCCTATTTTTTGCATTTAAAATAATGACGACCTAATACTCTACCGCCATTAAGTCTCAAAAACGGCGGATATTTACAGTTTTAGTCTACATAAACTGCACTCAAGCCATGGCTGGTGAGTACAAGTGACACGTCTTATGCAAACGTCATTTATTACGCTATTCAATAAAAAAGAAAGAACACCCACTATCTATTTTTTGGAGTAATACACCAGGCTGTAGCGTTACATAAATAGAAGCTGTAGCATAAATTTCTCTGCTGTCTTCAACGTTTGGTGCTCAAGACAAGAAGGTTATTTTGGTCGCCCTTCTATAGCTGGAGTTGATGCCCCCGCAGTTACACAGATCTGTCAAAGAGAGCCAGAAGTATTAGCAAGTGAGCCGCCACCCGCGTTGTTCCCTCAGGTGCCTATATTGTCGTCTTCTTGTGGCGGCCTTCGTTATTTAGAGCGATATGTGTTTGTGGGAAAGTTTCTCTGAAGCCTGTATTGGGGCTCAGCGCAGTGCGGTTCATAACATGGCGTACATTCGAACAGTCCAAGAACCATTAAGTCTCTTCCCTACTACCTTTTTTCGTCTCTTGAGTTCGTGTCGCGCGCAATCTTCTCCAGTCTTGAAGCAAGAACGTCCTGAGGTTTTTCAATATAACTGTCAAATAAAACGTGGAATTGAACCAGGCGGCATTTCTAGCACTCTCTATCGAAGCAGGAGAGCGGGTTGCCCAGTCGCCGATGGTCAAAGGCTTTGGTGAGAACATGGGAGCGAAGTGGGGCTATTGTTGCAGGCTTTCAGCTCGCGGCAGTGACAATGTAGAAGTAGATGCTTAGCATAGATGAAAAAGCGGTGACTATGCTAGGAATAAGAGGTGGAGGGTAAACAAGAAGCGGCTTGCCCGACAGATATACTTAAACAAGCTAAGCGACAGGCATTCTTGAAATTTTTAACGAAGATGTGGGGCGCACTGGATGTGGCCCTCTCGGATCCCGAATGAAGATGGTGTGCATGTAGCGAAACTATGCGACGCAAGCAGGTTTGTTATCAGCAGACACTAAGGAAAGATAAGCTAACGCGTGCAATCTGTATACGTAAAATTTTTAAAAGCGTATGTGATCCTATCTCCAGTTTTATGTGCGTTACTTAGCAATTATATCCAAATACGGCAGAAAGTGGGAATGGGGGGAGGTCTAAAGAGAAGAAAAACTCTTTAATTCATGGTGGCTCAGCAACCACCGAACATTTATGGGGTAAAAGGTGCCAATAAACCCACGCATATATACACCCAGCCCTGTTTCAAACAATATGAGAAGAAACATTAAAATCATCACCTTCCTTATAGAGAGCTCTTACTTTGTCATCGAAAGTGCTTACACGTTTGTGAGTGCCATGAGAACTCTGGCGCTTCCACAAAAGAGGACGCTAATGAATTACTGTCGAAATACGAACACACGAAGGTGGCCATAAGAAATAAGCGAAAAAATTGTTTTATATGACGGGCATTCAAGTTGAATTCTACACATTTTGATCCAAACGACAAGTGATCCACATTTGCAACTGCCTTGCTATAAAAAATTGGCAATATTTGAATTGATTGGTGCGCCTATAGGAGTCACGGCGTACTTAGTGCGCACCAACAACAACTCAGGAGGTATTCATGACTCAACTCACGAGTCGCATTGATGCGTCTGTGGAGCAAGCAGGTGGAAAAATGCGTGGCGGGCATGCGAGCGTATCTGCATACTTGAACTCTTTCCCTTCATACAAACGCGCACATCTTACCTGCACTCTACAACGTCAGCACAGTACCGTTGTTGTTACAGCAGTACCACTTAAAATACACTTCCTTCCGGTTTACAAGAGCGTCTTCCACTCAATCAAGTGGTGGAAACCTATACTACGAGTTTCTTGAAGTTACGTGTAGCATATACCCCTATAGCATAATGCTATACGTCTTGTACATTCCTTTTTCCGTGTGGTAATGCAGTCCAAGTGATGTAACTTTGCTGAAGGCCTCAGCTACAGTTTCTAACGTAACATGCTTCGCTTCGGGATGTTAAACCACACAAAAAATTAAAACAAAACAGCGCAGAGACGTCATTGCATCGATATACCCAGTGTTTTAAGAAATTAGACCAATAACTTTTTTAAAATTACAGAAAAGAGGTATTTGTGTGCTACCTGCGGCGTTCCATTTAGCTTAGCTGACGGCATCTCTTGACGAAAATAAACAATACTTACGGCGGTAATGCTAGAAAATAAAAATTAACATTTTAACCAGAGGAAATGGACGATGTAGTCGATTGGGTGAATTAACGTTCTCCTTAAGAATAGCCTACAGCCGCTTAGAAATCGTAAAAAGGCAGCCACTGTTAATCAGAATCATCGCGGAGGGATAAAATATGGCAAATTTTGCTTGGAAAACCAAAACCAATGCACCAAACAATGCAGTTATCATTCACTTCCAAAACATCTTCAATGAATGTAATTGTTTTGAATTGCGTGAAAATTTTGTTTATGTAATACCTTTATTTACAGTCTTAGTTAATATTTGTGGACATCTTACGATGCCTTCTGTCAAAGTAAGAGAACGCCGTATGTAGCAGACAGATGCCACCTTTCTGTAAATTTTAAATAGTATTTACCACATTTATTGAAACACCCTGCATCTGAGACCAGGGCCTAATGCAGGCCTGACTCGGGTCCAGGACCATTCTGAGCCCAAAATTTATTCAAACCTCAGCCTGAACCGGGTAAGGTATTGTTGGATTGGGCCCGGCCCGGGCGCGATCAAACAATACCTTATCTGGCCCAGCCCAGCCTCTCGGGCTGGCCCCGGCACGTGCAGCGCCCTAGTGGCAACCCTCTGAATCCCCAAAAAGACGATCCAAAGACTCATCTTACACTTTTTTGCCTTAGAGTGTTCTGCAACTTACTTCACAGGAGGAGCTGTCGAGATTTTATGAATTTACGTAAAAGCTTGCTTGTTCTACAATAACATCTAGCCAAAAGTGGGTCTTTAAAATATTACCATATATTCAGGAGAAAAAATAAAATTACGAATAAATTAAATGGACATCTAGTGATGCGAAAATTAGGCAGGGGGAAACTTCTATAAGTGGCTGTGGAAGTAAATAGGATGTGGAGAAGTATACGTCAACAAGGATTGAGCTTGATAGTGCGCAAGAAGCTATTCAGAATGAAAAACATCTGTTCCCATTCTGCATTAGCTCCCTAATAATATATTTACACGAAATTAAATTGATTTCAATGCCTCTAATGTGCATGAATTCCCAATGAACTTTTCATGGCCAAATCATGAGTAAAGCAGTCCATCTCGGTGCAACAGTGTCTAAGGTGCTTGGCTGTGGACCCAAAGGGCGCGGATTTCATGCGAGCCTCCGCAGCCATATCTCGATGGAAGGCAAATGGTAGGAGCTCGCGTACTGTGATGTGAGCACAAGTTAAAAAACATTACATAGTTTAAAATTCCTGAGCCCCTTCACTAAGGCGTCTCCCATAATCATATAGTTATTTTGGAACATTAAACATCAGGTTTTACTATTCTGAATCATAAGTAAAGTCCTCAAAAAATAAAACACTACGTCGTTTTAGGCAACTACTATTATCAGCGATTGCTCATAATAACTGCGTAATGACTTTTCAAATGGGACCACTGAAGGTAATGTTTGCTCTGACGTCACCATTCGAGTCTAAATGACGCTGAAATGACACATTGTGCGGGCGCACAGATATCAAAAAGGCAAGTTGGTCACAAAAAAATAACATTTGTTTTATGTATTAAAACCTTCATTTACAGTCAGCGCTGTGTAATAGATGATGTAACATAAAGAACAATAACTCGACTTCAAATTTTCACTTCCTATAAATATATATGTTCTTACAATCGCCTATGAAATAGCCATATGTTCATTCCCCGGACTAACAGCTATCCTGTTCTTTCAGCAGCTCCTACATTTTAGTACTGAAAACGCCCGAACTTTGGTATTTTTCTGGAGCAGCCTGACGTGCAACACGTGTCAAAAGGTGGAAGTGGGAGTCTCATCAGTGCGCTTTCATCCCGTGCTGTTCTACAAGAGCAGCATGCAAAGAACGTCTTAAACAAATAAGAAGCAGGTCGGAAAAGAATGCCATGAAAAAATACCGCACTGCTGCTGATATATAGAGACCATGACGCTTACATAGAAACGGTTTTCACGCAAGCGGTAAGTTTTACAGAAATTTTCGCGTAAGCTTGTGGTGGTGTAATTTATTTTTAATCAATTCCTGCTTAAAGTACCAGCCTACAGCCGGTAAGCGAGACGAAAATCTAACACCAATACATGGTTCGTTTAGCCGAAAAAACCTGCAGGCGGCATCTCTGTTCAGCGGCCCTTCTCATAGGCGAGACTGATTTAGGCCGGAGATTTTTCGTCTGGCATCCCGGCTAGCCAAAGGGCCGATTGTAAAGGTCTCCCACGTACGGTTCGCCCCAGCTATTGCTTGTCCCACATATAAGTAATCTAAGAAGCGGCGAAAAATGTTTGAACGTAATTTAAGGCTCTATCTTGGATTTGAGAGGTTTAGGTTCATGTTTAATCACATAAGTAAGCTTTACGAACATAGTGCAATTAGAAATAAACGACAGAAAATTCACCACAAACTCATGGGGATTTCAACTCGCGAATATTAAATCAGCAAGCGCGTATGCTAACTACAACTACAGCACCACATCCAGCCACGGTGGGGCCTGCAAAATCACGCGGTTATATATATATATATATATATATATATATATATATATATATATATATATATATATATATATATATATATATAATGCAAACAAGCGTATATTTAAGGGCTCGTTTTTGTGTTTTTACACAATATTAGAGCAATCTAACAGACAATAATGCCAAGGAAGGTGTAGGAGAAGTTATTAGGCTAATTGTAATGTAAAAGAGAAGAAAGAAAAGTGGGTGAAAAACTAACTTGCCGTGGGCAGGATCCGAACCTGCGACCTTCGAATAACGTGAACCGAATAAAATGGTTTTATTTACAGGAGGTGAACGATGGTCGTACACTGCAATCATGCCAAGACTCTTCGTCTTCTTCTCCTTTTCTTCTCTACCTATTACTTGTCCGTTAAAATATATATATTTATATATATATATATATATGTATATATATATATTGCCACTTGGCTGCTAGTTACGGCGAGCCCAAGTCATGGCTGCCCGCGAGAATGGAAGACGATGTTCTGGGGCAGCGCGTCCTCTGGCCAGTTGTTTATTATTGAAGCAGCCATCTTGCCAGTTTTCGGTGCGTCTCCCCGCCGGCTCAGTTTTCCTAGTTGAAGAACTTTTGTAGCAAGTAACTATATACATATATATATATATATATATATATATATATATATATATATATATATATATATATATATATATATACATCATCATCAGCCTGACCACGTCAACTGCAGGAGAAAGGCCTCTCCCATGTTCCGCCAGTTAACCCGGTCCTGTGCTTGCTGCTGCCAATTTATACCCGCAAACTTCTCAATCTCATCTGCCCACCTAACCTTCTGTCTCCCCCCAACCCGCTTCTCTTCTCTGGGAATCCAGTTAGTTACCCTTATTGACCAGCGGTTATCCTGTCTACGCACTACATGCCCGGCCCATGTCGATTTTCTCTTCTTTATTTCAACTACGATATACTTAACCTCCTTTGTTCCCTAATCCTATCTGCTCTCATCTTGTCTCTTAAGGTTACACCCGCCATTTTCCTTTCCATCGCTCGCTGCGTCGTCCTCAACTTAAGCTGAACCCTCTTTGTAAGTCTCAGGGTTTCTGTTCCGTAGCTAAGTACTGGCAAGTTACAGCTGTTATATACCTTCCTTTCGAGAGATAGCGGCAATCTACCTGTCATAATTTGAGAGTGCTTGCGAAATGTGTTCTACCCACATTCTTATTCATCCAGTTACTTCAATCTCGTGGTTTGGCTCCGCGGTCATTACCTGCCCTAAGTAGACATAGTCTTTTACAACTTGAAGTGCACTATTACCTATTTCGAAGCGCTGCTCTTTTCCGAGGTTGTTGTACATTACTTTCGTTTTCTATAGATTAACTTCAAGACCCACCTTTCTGCTCTCCTTGTCTAACTCCGTGATCATGAGTTGCAATTCGTCCCCTGAGTTACTCAGCAATGCAATGTCATCGGCAAGCGCACGTTACTAAGGTACTCTACATTAACTTTTATCCATAATTGTTCCCATTCTAGGCTTCTGAAAACCTCCTGTAAGCACGCGGTAAAGAGCATCGGGGAGATTGTGTCCCCCTGCCTTACACTCTTCTTGATTAGTACTCAGTTGCTTTCTTTATGAAGCACTATGGTAGCAGTTGACCCCCTGTAGATTTCTTCCAGAATGTTTATATATACTTCATCTACGCCCTGATTCCACAGTGTCTGCATGACGGCTGATATTTCTACTGAATTAAACGCCTTCTCGTAATCTATGAAGGCAATTTATAGTGGTTGGTTATACTCTGAGCATTTCTCTATTACCTGATTGATAGTATGAATGTGGTCAATTGTTGAGTAGCCTGTTCGAAATCCTGCTTGTTCCTTTGGTTGATTGAATTCTAATGTTTTCTTTACTCTGTTAGCAATTACCTTTGTAAATAGCTTGTATACTACAGCGAGCAAGCTGATCAGCCTGTAATTCTTCAAGTCCTTGTCATCTCCTTTCTTATGTATTATGATGATGTTAGCGTTCTTCGAAGACTCTGGGGCTCTTCCCGTCAGGAGACACCTCGTAAATAGGGTAGCTAGTTTTGCTAACACAATCTGTCCTCCATCTTTCAGCAGATCTGATGTTACCTGATCCTCACCAGCAGCTTTGCCTCTTTGCATGCTCTCCAAAGCTTTTCTGACTTCTTCTATCATTACTGGTGGGGTGTCATCTGGGTTACTGCTAGTTCTTATAGTATTAAGGTCTTGGTTGTCTCGGCTACTGTACAGATCTCTGTAAAACTCCTCCGCTATTTTATCTATCCTATCCATATTGGTAGTTATTTTGCCTTCTTTGTCCCTTAGTGCATACATCCGACTTTTGCCTATCCCAAGTTTTCTCTTCACTGCTTTGACGCTTCCTTCGTTTTTCAGAGCATGTTCTATTCTCTTCATGTTATACCTTCTTACATCGCATTCCTTACGTCTAATAATCAACTTCGAATGCTCTGCCAGTTCTATTTTTTCTGTTGTACTTGACACTTTCATGATTTGACGCTTCTTAATTTCTTCGTTTCCTGAGAAAGCTTGCATGTGTCCTGTCTAACTACCCTGCCTCCAACTTCCACTGCACACTCCGTAATGATACTCGTCAGATTATCATTCATTGTATCTACGCTAAGGTTGGTTTCCTCACTAAGAGCCGAGTACCTGTTATGAAGCGAGACTCTGAATTCCTCTACTTTCCCTCTCAGTGCTATCTCATCGATTGGCTTCTTGCGTATCGGTTTCTGTCGTTCCTTCTTCAAGTCTAGGCTAATTCGAGACCGTACCATTCTATGGTCACTGCATCGTACCTTGCCAACCACTTCCACATCATGCACGATTCCTGGGTGTGCAGTCATTATAAAGTCTATTTCGTTCCTATTTTCGCCATTAGGGCTCCTCCATGTCCACTTGCGGTTTTCTCGTTTTCGGTAGAAGGTATTCAAGATCCGCAAATTATTGCGTTCTGCGAATTCTACTAGTAGCTCTCCTCTGGCGTTTCAAATGCCGGTGCCATAATCCTACTGCCTGGTCTCCAGCCTGCTGCTTCCCTACCTTTGCATTAAAGTCGCGCATTACTGTAGTATACTGTGTTTTTACCTTACTCATTGCCGATTCCACGTCTTCATAGAAGCTTTCAACTGAAGCGTCACCATGGCTGGGTGTAGGCACGCAAGCCTGTACTACATTCATCTTGCATCTTTTATTCAGTTTAATTACGATACCTACCACCCTTTCAATATTGCTATAGTATTCCTCTATGCTGTCAGCTATGTTTCTGTGAATTAGGAGCCCCGCTCCCAGTTTTCTTCTGTCTGCCAAGCCCCGATAGCAAAGGACGTGCCGCCCTGCCGCGGTGGTCTAGTGCTTTAGGTACTCGGCTGCTGACCCGCATGTCGCGGGTTCAAATCCCGGCTGCGGCGGCTGCATTTCCGATGGAGGCGGAAATGTTGTAGGCTCGTGTGCTCAGATTTGGGTGCATGTTCAAGAACCCCAGGTGGTCTAAATTTCTGGAGCCCTCCACTACGGCGTCTCTCATAATCATATGGTGGTTTTGGGACGTTAAACCCCACATATCAATCAATCAATCAAGCAAAGGACGTGCCCTTTCTGTAGCACTGTATAGGCCTCATCTGTCCTCCTAACCTCACTGAGCCCTATTATATCCCATTTAACACCTTCTAGCTCCTCGAATAGTACAGCTAGACTTCCCTCACTAGATAAGGTTCTAGCGTTAAACGTTCAGGTTCCAATGGCGGCCTGTCCGGATCCAGACATTCTTAGCACCCTCTACTGCGTTGCAGATCTGACCGCCGCCTTGGTCAGTTGCTTCGCAGCTGCTGGGGACTGAGGGCCGCGAGTTATTTGACGTATCCATGTGGGAGGTAGTGGCCAGATACTGCACCAGGGTGGCCAATCCTTCTCTGGTGAGGGAGTGCGTTCCCGGCGGTGGTTACTGGTGAGGCCGCACCGCAGGCCTCTCAATGCAGTTCCATCAACACGCGGTTTTTTTTAATCCGGTTGGGAACTGCGCGGCACCGGGATTTGAACCACAGACCTCTTGCATGCGAGGCGGACGCTTGAACCCCTACGCCATCGCCGCTTGCCGGACACAACATACAAAATTACGGACACAACAGATTACGGATACAGATTACGGACACAACATACAAAACACGCTGCAACGCGCATTGCTGCTCTTGCTTGGCTTGGATTGGATTAAATCTCCGTGCAATATTATTACGCTTGATGCTTAAGAGATGGCGCCAGATGACACGGGCTATCATCAGTGGTTGGAACGAGCAGACGACAATATTGCGGCAGTTTTTGGGGGTGCGATCATAATTACTCGAGGTAAAAAGAAATCTTTTTTTTGTTGAAGGGGGGGGGGGTGCAAGAGTTATGCGAGTGCGGGGATCACGTGAGTAAGTACGGTAGTTGCACACCTGCTGCTATAAAGTCAGCATCTGATTGGCAGAAGCCCCTTCAGATTTTTATATGCTGCACCCTGTTGCACTATCTCGTTGAGGCACTACACTGCTTTGGTAGCAAATATACTGACACAAGCACCTGTCAGCTTCTTCTGCCCTTCGTCTCCCTTCACTTCATCCCTGTAACAAAATTTTCAATATGCATCACCGCATCACACACTGTTATTGGAGCTAAGCTGCCTTTAAGGCTCCCCTGCGGCCATAATTGAACTCGCGAAAGGGCTGGTTTGAACCTACACTCTGCATACCTGCGGTATAGCTTGCCGGTTCTGACGAACGCTTGCAAAAGCAGTATACGCACAATAGAAAACGCCCAGGGCCAGGCACTCAGAGTTTGTCTTGGATTACCACGCTGTACATCAACAGCGGAAACCATCGCAATCGCCAAAGATCATCCGGCCACAGTGCACATTACTTTGGAGGTGCTTAGAGCTCATATTAGACACCTTGCTCGCGCCCCTGCCCACCACTTAGCTTCGCTTCCAGAAGATCGACCGAGTGCCTCCTTCTGTAAGAGAGTATTGACTTTCCGTGAGTGCCTTCCAACAGTCTACACGCCTCCGGAACGGATACTAACACCTCCTTGGTGCTTGGACCGACCAAAACTGCGCTTGACAGTGCCGGGGATTCGCAAGAAGGCGGAGCTCTCGGCGCCAGCTTTAAAGCAGATGATTCTACTCATGCTACACGAAGAATACAAAGATCATGTCAAACTTTACACGGATGGCTCGACAACTGTTGGAGGATCTGCAGGAGCTGTGATCTTCCCAGCAAGAGCCGAAACCATCCAGTTCAGAACGTCACACAAGACGACATCGACAGCCGTGGAGCTCGCGGCACTCCGCAGCGCACTCCGCAGGATTGATCGAGAGACACCACAAAAATGGAGCATTTTTACTGATTCAAAACCAGCTCTCCAATGTCTACACAATGCTCTACGTCGTGGGCCTCAAGACCAATTGGCGCTCGAAATACGACAACTGTACCATCACCTAATAGACGAAGGACATGACATATCTTTTCAGTGGTTACCAGGCCATTGCGGCATCTTCGGTAACGAGCATGCCGACGATGCAGCTAAGAATGCTCACGAAAATGGAGTGATGGAACCTATTCCACTATCAAGAAGCGACGCAGCAGCAAAGATTAATACGCTTGTGCAGGATGTCGCAAGGTCTATGCGGAATACGCCCGGTTTTCTCCACACCCGTCTTCACCGCCTGGACCCATGCCTACGACTTACTATTCCATCTGGCCTACCCCGATCCGAGACGACCCTTCTCTGCCGCATGTGGCTTGGGGTGTCTTTCACGAACGCCTTTGCCTGCCGCATCGGAATGAGAGACAGCGCTGCATGCGACCATTGCGACAATGACGAAACAATTGAACATATTTTATGTCAGTGCCCCCAGTACAGCTCTCAGCGACAGTCCCTCTCAGCAGTGTTTGCTCGCCTCGACGACCAGCCACTTTCTGAGCAGTCAATCTTGGAATGTCGGAAAGATCGAGCTTCACGCCAGAAAGCAACGAAGGCGCTGATGAAGTTTCTGCGAGCGACCCGCCTCGTTGAACGATTGTGACACTACTGAGTGCGCGTGTGTGTGTGTGTGTTTGTGCTTCTCTTCCTCCCTTTCCCATTTCTTTTTCTTACTTTTCTGTCTCCCCTTACCCCTTCCCCAGTGCAGGGTAGCAAACCGGATATGTTTTCTGGTTAACCTCCCTGCCTTTCCGCATTAAATTTTCTCTCTCTCTCTCTCTACACTCTGCATAGGTAGGGGCTTTAATTAATGCCGTTTCAGACCAAAGAGTCCAAAAAATGAGACCAAATTTTTCAGCATCTGAAAAAACAGATGTTTTTATACATTAATGTATACAGGTTAGATTAGCATCTCCAAATTCGAAGGGGGTGCACCCTTTTCCAACAAATCAGTTGGTCCTCCGCAGAAGTTGAACAGGAGAGAGGTGGAGAAAATAGAGTCTATTCCTCTCACGAGTAGTGTTGTCGACACCACATTGGTTGCACCAAATCGTGCAAGTAAACGCGATTTGGTCTGCCGATTGTCTTATCTTTAATAAAATAATAGCAACTTAGCCAAAAAACACGTCTATGTTCCTATCACATAGAAATGTGCTTAGGGATCCTCTGCAATCTCATTTCTACAGTTTTCCTTTTGAAGTATTTGAAAAATATTAAACAAATACCTGACAACTACTCGAAAATATACTTTGGTATTCTAATTTGCTTCACATCCAAAATTTTGCTGTTCACGCGGCTGTGCTTCTCGAAAAAGGGTGTGCTTGAAGTAGGTGGCCGTTTCCGATGAAAGCCGATGAAGTAGCCAATGAATTGGATGAAGTGGCCGATGAAGTACGTGGCTGTTTCCGGGATCAAGAGTGAGAAGCGTGAACTCAGGTCTGGAGCCCTCTTCCACACGATGGTAGACATCATTGAAATCAAAGGACTGTGCTATCCTTACACGTATATATATATATATATATAGCTTATGGCACAACGGGAGCGTTGTCAAAAAAGATAAACACTGAGCACGAAAATTGTCGGTGTACGACCACATCCGGTTTTTATCCCGTGCTGGTCAGTTCTCGACGTGTGTCGGGCCACCCAAGATTAGAGAGTTAAAGTATACCGTGCTTACCGTGATACTGGGCGTACCGTGATACCAGAATGGAAGTGCGCATTGTTATGCCTGCGAGTCCGCAGCGAACGTCCGTGCCTCGGAAAAAGGAAATCTGTGTCAAGGCCAGCACGCGATCTCACCTGACGCGATCAACAACTCAACGGCGTCATCACGCGACGGCGCCTTTCTGGAGCGCACGTGCAGTGAGTCACCTCAGCCCGCGAGCCCGTCGAGTAAACAACCGGCGCCTTCCTGTCTGGGGGTCTGACGCAATGTCTGGCGATGTCACTCGTCCTTGGGTGCAGCCACCTGCAGCGCAGCCTCTCCAGATTCGATGAGAAAGAATGACGCCCCCCAGCGGCGACCCCCTTTGGAGGTGTCTGACCTCACGACCAGCGGCGCTTTTGGTTGGACATTTGGGTTGGACCCGGTGCATATAAAAGAAGTACTGCGGCGCGTCGCGAGCAGCAGACCTGTTGGAGGGCAGACATGTGTGTCGCAGCAGTCCTTTGTGAGAGCAGACATGTGTGTCAGGAAAGAGAGCTATGTGATAGCGATTTGAGCTGTGTGTCAGAGAAGAGAGCTATGTGATCGAGAGTTGAGCTGTGTGTCAGAGAAGAGAGCTAGGTGATAGAGAGTGAGCTATGTGTTAGCAGACCCATTTGAGAGTAGAGCTATGTGTTAGATAGAAGAGCTCGGCTCTTCGCGTCTCTGTCGGCCCCAGTGCCGAATTGGTAACGCCTCTGTATATATGCTGTACATAAACCTTCTTTAACTCACCGTCGTCTCGTCCGCTCGTCTATCAGCTCTGCGCAGAAGCAGTCGCGAGCTGAGAAACCTACGCTACCAAACGGCTGGTGACCTTCCCGGCGGAGTTCGAAGCAGTGGCGCCTTCGGGACCGTGTTGGCGTCGCCGTCTTTTGAAACAGTGGTTGCAGCGGTGAGATTTCGAGGCACCCTTCGTAACGTCGTCGGAGGCGCGCTTCACAACAGCATGCACAGATACGTACGTTACGCGTACCGCTTATTGTACACGCGGTATTTTTCAGATTTAAGGTAGCGTAGGTGCACGTAGTGTACGTACACATGGCGGCGCTCTCTGACGCCCGCTTCGAAGTGATTTTGGCGTAGTTGTTGAAAGATTCACCTTGTTCGCAGCAAACGACTGTTCAAAGTAGCTTCGCTTGCCTTGAATTAGCTTCGATGATTGAGTATTGCGGAAAAGTTGGCGTAGATTTTGAGATAGCTTCCCATTTTGAACGCTCCTAGGCCTAACTAAAAGATCAATGTTAAAAAATTGGCAACGTAGATGTTTCGCGTTTTTTACGTGGTTTATATTTATTTACTTTTATTATCACAAAAATAAACTTCTTACAATGCTTCGCGTGGTGACATAGGCAAGTATTCTCGTTTTCTTTTCATTTTCACTGTATAACTTATTAACCATGTAGTAGGCGGCGCCACCATCTCTCTTGGAGGCACGTAAACCACGTAAGCGCTATTTCGCTGAACTATAAGACGCTGCCTACAACGTACGTTTGCTGCACGATAGCGCCATTCCCTTAACCTACGTTATTACGCTAACGCTAAACTATAAACGTTTATTGTCGCCGCGGTGGCGGGAGGGGTAGGCGATGGCGTGTGTAAGAAAAGGGTTTCCCCTTAATGGGTTGGTCGGCTCTTCACTTTTCATCTTCGTCCGTTTCCCTTCAATAGCCATCAAGTGGTAGGCGAACGTAAACACTTTGCTTGTGCATGTGCAAAAAATGAAAAAAAACAAGAAAGGACAGTATACACGTACCAGTCAGTGAGAAAAAACCATCACGGTTTCCAGCTATCCATCTTTGTCACCAATTTTCTCCTGGCTTACTTCTCGGAGGCAGGAGAGTCTTCCGGGGTCCTCGTTGATACCGGCTACAAATGTTCTAAATTTGAAAATAAAATATGCCTCACGCTGTTCGCGCTCGCGCCTGTTCGCGGAACCGGACTGCAAAAGAGTTACGCTGATATTTTCAAAACTGTCGTTTGGCAGGCGCAGATGTCTAGGTAAAGGTAGCTTTGGCAGTGAAGTGGCGTGGTACCGGTGATTATTGAACCGCAGCCGAAATGGAGTGTCTGTTTGGTCGATATATTCTTGTCCGCAGATGTTGCAATGTAGCATGTATATTACGTTACTGGAGTCACAATTAAGGCTAACAGTTATGCAGAATTTGAAATCCGAGAAGTTCGCTTTGGTTTCACGTGTTGTGACCATCTGTGGGCGTACCTTGCATCGAGCTTTTCCGCAGGGATGGCACCCTGATTGAAATTCGGGGAGTTTTGTTTTTGCTCTGACAAGAATGTCCTTCAGATTTTTATCCCTGCGGTACACCTCGTGAGGTGGCTTCGCGAAAATAGAAGTTAGTCGTTTTCTTTGCCTGGTGATGTTCAAATGGCGGGAAAGTATGTTGTTGATTCGTGGCCCTGATGAGGAGTAAGTTAGTACAAGGTTCATTTGGGAAGTCGTTTTAGATACTCTGTTGGGTCCCTTAATTATATCATTGCGGTTCACATTGCGAGCACGTAGTATGGCGTCGTCAATAATGTCTTCCAGATAATTCTGTTTCAATAAGGAATGCTTTAGGTGTTCTGCGTGTCTGTCGAACTCCCGCATATCGGTGCACACTCTTCGGTACCGCTAGGCCTGAGAATATGGACTACCCGTTTTGCAATGCTTTGGGTGGCTGCTGTTGAAATGTAGGTACATTTGACGGTCTGTAGGTTTTTTGTAAAGGTTTGTTGACAAGCGGTCAATTTTGACCGTGACAGTGACGTCCAAGAAGTTAATGGTAGTTTTGGAAATTTTGTGCGTGAATTTACTTGACGGGTGGCAGTTGTGAAAATCCTCTATGAAGCGGAAAAGACTTCTCTCATTGTGGTTCCATATCATAAAAATATCGTCTAAGTATCTTCTGTAGTAGAAAGCTTTTAAGGTGCGTCCCTCAATGAATGGGTTTTCATTCATTGAAGACGCACCTGAAAGCCGGGATTAGATTCCCTGACACACGGGTCAGCAGCCGATGCCTTAGCCGCTAGACCACCACGGCGCGGCATTGCTTATGAATTGGGCTGGTGTTTTTTAAGGGCGAAACTCCTTAAAGCGGCACCCGTTCGTCCCTCGTAGTCGTATAGTCGTAGTCGTAGTGTGTAACCAGTGTTACATTTTGACCTGCGAGGTGGTGCCGATGGGAGATTTCTCCTGTGCTTTGTTGGACAATAAAAAGTTGGCGGCATGCGCGTTGCCTAAAAGCCGAATTGTCCTGTTTCTCATTCCCCATTAGCAGCCATTGGCGTGTATATTGAGCACTATCTGACAGGAAAAGGTTGCTACGTTATACTCGCTGGGCCTAATCCTTGGGTTTAGAAAGGTTTAGCGAGCGTTGGGCCGCAGTGCCATGAATACAGTGAACTAGTATATACCATGGAATCGAGGTGGTTAAAGGTGGGAAGTAGACTCGAAGCGCAAGCCATAAGAAAGTGTGGGTGTGCCACCTATTGTTTAGTCCTTGGAATGTCCGCTGGATGGCGGTGCTTCTATATAGGGAATATATGATGAGAAGATGCGAGATGGTGGTACTTGGAGTGTTGAACAGATGGACGAACGGACGCACAGGCAGATGCATGGATGGACGCATGAACTGACGCACGCACGGACGGGCGGATGAACACATGGACGGACGGAAGCAAGAACGAATGAACGGACGAATGCTTCGCCCCACTCTTCATCATTCACTCCGTGGATATGCTGCCATTTTTTTCTGCCTTTGTTTTGTAGGTCGAAACGTTGCGTGGCGTTTATGAAGTGGCTGTCACTTCTTGCTACCCGGCGGCTCGTCGTTCGCCGATCTCAGGAATATAAACTGCCCAGGTGGCTACGCACGTGCTGCTGAAATGAACTGGACTTCGGGTGTATCCGTCACAGTAACACGCATTTCTGAAGTCGCAGTATCCTCACATCACATTTGAATATCGAGAGAAGTACGGTCATCAGCAAGCTTAACTCGAACTTTCAGACGCGTGGCCTAGATTACGTCAACTGATGCCAGCCGCGAAGCACTGGGCCTTATTGCCGAGACCATAGCTCGGTATGCTTGGATAGTACGTCGGCATGCATGGCTAACATCTCGGAAACAGATCCCAAAGCAATGTGATGCAAGTGTGAATCAAATTGTTTCAGGGCACGCTGTGGAGAGTACACGTTAAGCTTGCTGACAGCTGTGTATCCTTGCACGATTGCTAAATAACGGCTCACACCACACGCTCAATGAACCATACCTGCCGACAAACGTCCGCCGCTGATGTGGAATGCCACAGAACTGACCCGTTTCGCGCCAAACACGCAACCTCGGTGGCGGCGAGGACATACTGTGGCACCATCTGCAGGAATCGTTCTGTGGCACATAAAACGACATTACGTGGTACCGGCTGCGCAAAGTGTTTGACAACTCCCGTGATTCAGGCAGTTCTCGCTTCACTAGTGTTTGTATTAACTGCGAAACAACCTATGATGTTTACCGACAAAGATTTTTAGAAGGCCAACGTATATATGTTCATTGCCGCGTCGTGCGGTTTGGACGGAGCGCGTGCGCCTGGTTCCATGGACGCACAATGTGAAGAGGTGCGATGGTAAAAGGTGAGTTGTAATTAAAATCGTCGATAATCTGTAAATTGATACATTCTCAAATTGTGCGAATATTTATGTTCACTGAGGCTAGTGCGATAACGCGCACCTGTTCCTTGATTTTGCGCGGAGAGTGCGTGGCCGAGAGTATATGTTTTGATCAGGGTGGATTGCCGTGCTCCGTTCACGGCAGCCCCTCGTCCTAGTTTTCAGAGCAGTATCAAGTGGCCGAAGGCAAACGATGCTATGGCCTTAGTTATTAGGTTGGGTTGACCTTTCGTAAAGGTATCAGAGCTCCTTTGCCGAAATGGCATTACTATTCACAACAACCACGGTTCATACGACCTGCTACTTTCCCTAGAATTATTACCGGACGAATATTTGTAAGACATATTTCAATAAGTGTAAAATCTCCCGCATATAATTTGTCTCCCTAATCCTCACTTTCACTACACGTAGTTCTCTGCGCGGGTTGTATTGAGGGATGTTATGTGATGCGTGAATGTTGCAATAATACCCGCTGACATCGTTTGCCCGACAATAAATTAAAATTACCGTATCCTGTTTTCAGTGACTCTGCTGGTCTCCTTCATCAACCAATTTGTTTACCAGACGCTAAGCACATCACGGCTGTTAACACAATAGACGTATGAATATGCAACTCAATAGGACAGCATTTCAACAAAGTAATGATTGCCGCCCTTGAGATGCGGACAGACGAAAAAGGCCGGTCGCCGTGGCGTGAATAAACGTCATAAATTACTATGTGTACCTTCCCGAAAAGTCCCACGCCGTACTCACCTGATATTAACCCCAACGTAGTGCACTAAATATTCTCGCGAAAGTGCTTGCCCCACATGCATTAATCAATTCTGGGTTGTTTTCGCATTCTCCGCTTTATTGAACATGCGTCCCCATGTTTCTTGGTTTTAGCGTGTACACGGAAACTCACACCAGAGCGAGATGTAGCGAACGCAATACACGTTCCTTTAACCATACAAACGTCGAATAGAATGGTTTATGTTATGTCATGCTTCGGGAATGGTTCTTTCGAGCATGCTGCATATAAAGGCAATAAGTTCCTATGTCGACATATCCGCAAAGAATACCGTCATATATAACGAACATTTGATCTCCAAACATTGAGGAAAAATAATTGCAGGTGCACGGACGCTCAAAAAAAGTGGCCGCTCACTGTAAACAAAAAAAACCAAATGGGAGTTTTTGGCTTGTCCTCTAGATCACTCCAATCTGTACATGTTTTTACGCCTTCGAACAGGGAGTAACAAAAACACCCATCTGGTAGGGCATACAAAGGGCGTAGATTGGGCAAAAACTTTACTCCCTTTGTGCCTCAATGAAAACGAACCCGGAGTTTTATAGTTCTTACTTGGGAGTTTTTCGGTGTAATTAGGGAAATATTTTACTCCCTTCTAGGTGTTTTAAAAAAACAGAGTGGGAGTATTTTGGTCACATGACCAAGCTGTTTTTTGCATTTTTTATTCTATTTCGGTGTAAATAGGTGGAATCTAGGGCGTTTTAGCTCGCCTCTCTAGGGAGTATTTTCGGCATTGATTTGGAGTAACCACTGCAGCCGGAACTCTCTCTGAGCAAGCATTCTTGCAAAACTGGAGGCTGCACTCTAAAAAAGTTAGACGCGAACAAAAGCTTATCTACAGCCGAAACACCAAAGTAAAATGCGGATCCTTTCAGAAATCCAGTTAATGCACTACGAGAGCACACAGACTGAAGACTTACAGAATATTTATTATGAAGGTTAAATTACACACAAAGTGAAACTCTTGTGGTCATTTCAAAGGAGTGATCATGGTTATTGACCACAGGATTTGTACAGCACGAGCACAGTAATTACCACCACATAAAGCACCAAAAGTACGAACACAATTTTTTCACGTATTTGTACCACACAGTTGAAAAGTAAAAAATCAAATGAAATATAAACATTCAAACACACGTTGCCAATCACATTAGAGGATCTGACAAGAAATCTGCTAAACTTCTATTAAAAATCACCCAATTTAAAAAAAGTGCATTTCTGCAGCTCTGGTGCTGTAGATGACTATACCCAATAACATATATGCAGAACTTAGTTATAATGTGTCGAGAGATCGACTAACGGCACTTGTTTGAATTAAGTGCTAAACCAGTGACTTAAGTTCCCTTAGAGATTTCCGGACACTTTTATCGTGACACACATATAACATATAGAATAAATGGGCAATCCTGAAATGCATTTGATAGATGCACCTGTGTTTTTCCCCAAGAAAAGAAAAAACCTGAAGGCACTATTAAATCAGCTTTCAAGTTACAGCAAAGTCATTTTCGCCGGACTATCCCAAATCAGCTTCAAATCAACAGTACAAGAGAGGTTGAAGAGTGTACTACAATATATATGCCGCTTGAGTACTATTAGCGACCATATTGATCTAGCTCAATGAAGACATACATGTACATATAAAGAATTGCACATTCCATGGAACTATATTGCTATAAAAGTACTAACAAAACATATACCACTGGAAAACTGTACAGAACAAGCAGATATCTTTTTTGTCTCACTTTCCAATGAATGCTCTGCTAATGCTTTCTAATGAATGCATTCAAAATTGTCTAAGCTTCTACTTTTCTAGCATATTGCATTAAAACGGCAATAGGGCAACCAGCACACACACATACACACACACAGCAAATAAAAATTGCAGCGTTACAACACCATAACTTACACTACACTTTAATAAATTGTCACTGACGTGAGCTAGCATACTTGCACGCCATTGGGTCACGCCATTTCAAATAATTCAGCATTTCTCCTACCACCACTAATATAGCTGGAATGATGTCCACTTGTTTCTAGAAGCTCGAAACTTGTCCTGCTCGTTTATTTCCATTGCCAAAAACTTTCCTGCATATTCACAAGAGTCTAGTTTTTCGCCGACTGAGCTAGAAGGTGTTAAAAACAATGTTTTCTCAAAAAATGTTTTGGAATGCACCCAAAATATTATAGTATTTACGGCAAAGTAATGAATTAATGTAACTGCAAATGTAATGATTTATTTATGTGTATCATTTTTAGGGCTTTTTGCACGAGCGAAATGGATGAACTTGTTGAAGCATATTTTTTCCAGGATATTAGCTAGCTCAA
Organism: Rhipicephalus annulatus; assembly: GCA_013436015.1. Lineage (NCBI taxonomy): Eukaryota > Metazoa > Arthropoda > Arachnida > Ixodida > Ixodidae > Rhipicephalus > Rhipicephalus annulatus. Next base: position 73,606 of record WOVY01013661.1, read on the forward strand.
AGAGCACACATAGAATATGTGCTGTCAGCATGCTTGACATGCTACAAATTAAAAATAATTAATGTGCTCAAGGTGTAGCAGTTCTTCTGAAAGAAATATGCAAATTTCACTTTTTTCACGCAAAACTCTGTTTACGGCAGCAAAAAAATTGCCTTGGTGTTGGACTAAAAATATGCACGATAGCTCATTTGAAAGTGTTTTATATACGCTAAACATAGATGCAGTTACTAGCCAGTTTTATTTTTTAACTTCAGAAATATTTTTTGATATTAAGTACGCCTTACAGCTTTTTACCTATGCAACTCAAGCAGTATGAAGAGTTCACAAGGCAATCCTCAACTCAAGCCGACTGGTTTAGGATGCAGATGGCAAACTTCATGCTATCTACAAGGAAATAGATTTATCATCTGTATTCTATTGCTAACAAAAATGCATAAAAGTGAATGTGGTCAATGAACCTGGCTAGACTGGACTACAGATTAACCATCCAGCATTAGAGATTTACAGTCACAAATGCTACTTTCCTATGAACTTTTGCAAATGCAGAAGGCATGTTTTATGCACTTAATAAAATGTAATTCATATTCAGTACACAAGCATTCACGAAATACACTGATGAAGGCAATCTTAATACAAATTCCTTTTCTTCCAGCTTTCAGAAGACTTTCTTGCTCCTTGAGACCCTAACACTGTGATATGACTACACACAAATGAAGCGACTTATATTAAGAACTTGGAGGCAAGCCTACTATCTTCTCTCACTTGCGTTGTGGGTAATGTAGTGTTATTGTGTAATGTATACTTTTAAAAGCTTGATAGCTCATCACGGTTGATCACTAGGAAATGAGAGAGATGCTCGACTACCCCTTCCCCCTCTTGCTGTTCAGATATTTTTCAGTTTCAGTTATTTATAAGCATATACACCTGTACAGATTTAAATGCACACACGAATGTTCATTAAGTGTAGCTGACGCTTTTTCTCTTCACACAACCCCACGCACAAAATATTTCTTTGCTATGCTACCTGTTACCGCATTCTAGCTACATTCCTTGTAGTGCACCTGTGTTGGCAGAAGAACACAGATGATAACTCCATTTCCTTTACGGTTGCTTTATAGATGGCACCAAGATTGCCGTCTACATATTTATCAGCCGGCTTGGGCTGAAGATTGCCTTTGCAAGTGCATCATGCTGTAGAGTTGCATTGGTCAAAAGCTGTAAAAGAAAAATGAAATTTAAAAAAATATTCTTTCGTTTAAAAAGTAATACTCCTTAGTAACTGCACCTATTTTCAGCTAATACATAATGCTTTGAAGGAAGATATCATGCACATTTTTTGCCCAAGCACCAAGGTGACTTGAGATGCTGAATACAAAGGTTTTCCTCCTCAAAAAAAGGGAAAATCACAATTTGTTTCTCAGAAGATCTGCTATACTTTCAGCACTTACATTATTTTAATCTTTAGCATGTCAAACAGGCCAGCATCACGTAATCTATTTGTGCCCTTTTAGCTTGCCATGTATACTGAAAAAAACGAATTCGGCAACTATTCAGTTTTCCTGGTGTGGGAAGCCATCAGAGAATTGATATACACAAATGAGTCAATATTTTTACAGTTACATTGCTTCATTACCCTGCCACAAATGCCATTTTATCAAGTGAATTACAAAACATTTGATTAAAAACATGTTTTTCGACGCCCTCTAGCTCAGTCGGCACAGAGCTAAAGACTTACAATCGGCACGAAAACTTTTGGTGACTAGAATAAACAGCCACGAGGAGTTCTTTGAGAAATGTGAATTTTTAGATCATATTTTTGATGGCCTGAAAACCTCTGGTTGACTTGGCATGTCATGACCCAGTTATACCGTGCTATCTGAATGTAACCCCACAAAAAATGGGAGCATTTTAAAGGGGCCTATTTTTATTAGACACAAGAGTAATTCAATTGATAATTAATCTATAGAAACACAGTGTGGAAAATAACTTTTTATTATAGTGTATGAATTATGGTGTCAGTTACAGAGATCATGGCGGGTTAAAAATCAATGCTGCACTGAATGTAGCACCAACCAACCTGTTACGTTTACCAAAATTTCGCATTGAGCTTTCTTGCACCGGTTTGCAAGACACCATATACTAAACTCGTGTGCACGGGTCAATAACAAATCTGCGCCCAGTCACAAAACCAGTAGAGTATTAAGGAACCATGACTCAATAAAAAATCATATTGAGTCAGCATTCATACAACACATGTGTTGCTTTAAATACCCTGCCACCAATCTTAAGGCAAAGAAAATGTCAATGAAAATGTTACCATTAACTGCAATCAAACTTACAAAGATAGTACCAGTAGAGAAGCAATTTTGGGCAAAAAAACAGCAGCAGGGCAAAATAGTCACCAATATTTTTAATTCATGTCAAGGCTTCAAAATGCAGCTGTTTCTATAAAAATTTGAATAATGCATGCTCTGTGTACAATTCTCTGGGTACATTCTCAAGTGTATTCCAAGAGACACACAACAAGGTAGGCTCTTCCAGAAAATGGCTATTACGCTTAATAAACAAGCTTTCCATCATAGTGAAGCGCAGGGACAATATGTTTTTCTGCACCAGGTAAGGCCGAAACTGCGCTCGTTCCTGCGATAGAAGAAAGAAAGCAACACTTTAAAAAAGAGTTGATGATTGGACTACTTCGTATTTGGACATAAAAGCCATTGCGAGTAGCGCAACGAGACTGGACTAATATCAGATAGGAACGAACTAGCGCAAACGCAACAATAATGCAACACTGAACAAAACTGAGCAAAATTGGAACATTCAGTATCGATGCTGTTGAACCAATAGAAAAATGTTCTTTAACTCTGCATCGTCTGTCCAACTAAAGTTAACAGGGCATGTTCCACAACACTATTTTATTTTGGTGGTATCACGGAAAATTATATCGGTTTTGCATGAAGAACATGTCAAGGGCTTGGTGAGCCGAAATGGCATAAGATAGGGCACAGCAGAGGTTTAAAAGAATGGGCATTTGAAAGAGGGACTGTACTGATAGAATTTTTTTATTGGTTCATTACTGACTATGGACACTAATTCAAATGGCTGTAGTGATGTAAGGTAACGTAAAAGGCTATTTTCAAAAACAAAAACAAGTTACTAAAAAAATCGAAGCTTGTCGCCAAAGTGCCCAACAAAAAAGCTGGAAGTATTGCCTTACCATAACGTCGCAGAATTTGAAAATAGGGTAGACAGAGGTGAATGGACTCGCTGTTTCTTTAACCCCTCCCAATATTTATTCCTTAATTCGGGAGGTGAAACCTGAGTGCCTGTGAGAAGATGCATGGTAGATCTTTGTTTGATACAAAGTGCTCATCATCCCTAAATCCCTTCATAGTATGAAATGAACGAAATTAAGGGGAATGCTAAGAGCTCGTTTTCCAACCTTAACAAAATGTTGACAATAACAAGAAAACCAATGAAAATATAGGGGTAGTTATTTCAAGTAATTATAGTGTATTTGTAAGAAAGGTGCACGAAAAGATCGTTTTGCTTTGGCAGAGACCAAACCTGCCAACTTGGAATACGTCCGATGCTCCCCCAATTTGTTTTGTCATTAGTTCTAACAAATGTACCTAACACAGGTGCACAAGCCTTTAAAGTTCATCTTATTCTGTTCACACATAGTAGGCATCTCATTCAGTCAAGCTGCATGCTCTCAGGTAGTATGCAGATTATTAGTAAACTTCCAACTCACAAATAATTACGTGCTTTAGCATCCCAGCAGGCGGGAAAAGTGTTCCATACTCACCGTCATAGCTACTAGCAGTGTTAACACACCCAGAACATAAATGGGTCGTGTAGCCACATATTTCTTGGAACTTCTACTCCTGTGTGTCTGTGTATTCTTTCCCCGACTATTCGAGCTTACTTTAAGCCTTTTGTATATGAAGAGGTTTTTGGAAAAACAGGTTTATTCAAGACGCTGCTAAGTCATTCTAAAGCTTTTGAAGTATTGAGCACCGATACAGTTTTGCCAAGGGCTTTTTCATTATTAAAGTGCATCCCTGCAGATTAATTCTGAAAGGTATCTAAGGAAACCTTGACCCCCAATTTGTGAATTTGAAATGCTTGTGTTGTCCGACAGTCCAGCATGAGGAGGCACTTATGACCTATTATTATTGAAGAGCGCTGCCTATAATTTTTTTTATATTTGGTTTTAAAGTAAGAGTGGGTGCTCATGTGAGTTATTACCACCAATCAACATCTCTGATTTCAAGCAAACAGGTCACGCGTGACGTTCTATGAGTAAGGGGAGTATTGTCGACAATCAAAAACACATTTGTGGGGTGCACACTTTACCCTAACTGGCACCCGGTGAGGAGTGCCACCTCACCCCTCTCCCCTCTCACTTTGTTTCCGGGCTGCTCTCACAGCGGTTTTGGCTGCTTACGGGAGTAGTTGTCCACTTTTTATCTCAGGGGGATATGATCAAAAGCTTCCCAATGTTTATTCATTCTTCACCACCAACAGGTCTGCCTATTTGTGAGGCTGCATGCGCTGAAGCATTATCGGGAGACCGACGCTCCAGCGCATGCAGTCTCGGGCAATTTCACTGTGTGGTGCTTGTCTCTTAGAATGCTTTAGAGAACATTTTCAATTGACAAAACATCGTAAATCATGCACTAGGATTGATTATAAAATCCGTTAGAGTAGTTATGTTCAATGTCAGTATAACCACAAGCAAAGCTACAAATTCTTGTAAAAAGTTGCAAACAAATCTTTTGCTGTCAGGAGTCCTGAAATGGCACACACACAAGTTTCTCTGAAGGGGCATGGTGATATGCATTGCAGGTAGATTTCACTTTTGGGAACAGGAAAGAGTCCGCTGGTGCTAAGTAAGTGCAGTAGGAAAATCGGGGAATCGTGAGACTTCATTTAGGTCAGGTGGTCATGTATTGGGAGGCGAACTCAAATATTGATGTTCAGTCACGTTGCTGTTTATTTGGTTGCTGCATTATGCACTGGTACAGTCTCTCAACACGAGTCCACTGAAACTTGATCTAGCCTAACAAAACACTGAAATGACTGACATTTGGCACGTCAGGGAGGTTACATCTGCCACCACAGTGCGTGTTTGTTGCAAGTGTGCCTGCGATGCAACCATGTCAGAAAAAAAGCGTCTTAGATTTTTTATACACACGTGCACACTCTGTCTATGTATAGTTATAATTGTCTGTCACAAAGCACATCCTTTTGATGAATAAGTCTTGAATGCAAGCCAGACAGACCCTCCCAAAGAATAAAAGAGACCAGCACTGCCCCAAACAACTTTGTTCTTTTTGTAACATGTACAGTCACCCAACGTTTTCTTTTTTTGGACGCTAAAAATTCGAACATGCCCATTCATTCGCACATCTTTGTGGCAACGCCGCTTATCCCATTGAAGCATTGCAAACTCGGGACCAAGAATTTGGATGCCTCACGGTGCGCCGTTCAGATTTTCCGGACTCCGGCTGCATGATCAAGTGTGGCATCGAATGCCGTGACCAGCTGCCCGCGTTGTTTTTACAATAGTTTCACTAGGTTTCCAGCAATAAAACGTTGCAGTGGTTATGGCTGGAGATTGTGTCATAGTAAAAGTCAATGCAGAAATTTATATTCCGAAAGCCATGCATTTTTCGGCTGAACGTAATGGCCAGTTTTGGCCGAGTACTCATTGAATGACTACCACAACCAAACTGCAAGCCAAACCACGCCATAGTCAGAATCGGCTTGTTGATCGCTCGATTTGGCCACCCGTAAGCAGCAAACAAAGAAACACGAGTTCTGCAGCATGAACTAGCTTTATGCAACTTAGTTCTTTTTGGCATTTTAGAGTTTGCTTGCAAATTATTTCTGTGGTCAAGCGTATTTTGTGTTTGCTCTGCTGTATGGCGAAGGGCTGCTAAAAAGGTTCCAATGCTACCAATTTCATTTGTGTCATTGGCACTAACAAGTGAATTCAGAATTTACAAGACATAGATGGCGTTGAAAGAAGCTCTAATAATTTGCAATACCAAAGTAGGGAGACTTTGATCTGATGCTCCTTATGAGTTTGAGTCGGGCAACGATAGGTGAACACTGGCTTATGATGACTCCCCTGAAGTGCTGCCCACACAAATGATATGCATATTTAGCACATAACTTAACAGTACTATGACCTACAGTTATGGCAAACACTAGCTAAAATACAGGCAGACTTAGTCGCCTGTAATTGTGCTTGTGTGCAGACGTGCACAATTTTTCCGCCCATTGGGCTAATAAAGGTGCTTTTTTTCTGGCGTGTCCTTTCTTTCGGACTCTCGATTATTCAGATTTTTCAACGATTCTTGCCTAATGTGAGCAAACAGTCAGTTACTTATAAATGCCATAGCTGCATAACATTGCATGTACAGCAAAACATATTACATACGAACACACAGATAGTTAACAATGAAGTGAATGCACGAATTGAAAATTATGATTTAAAAATACATAGAAGTATCAATGATACAAAGCTTTCCCATATTTTTCGATGTGGCGACCTTCAGTGCAAGCAACATACTTTCCCTTGCTTCTGCCGAAAATCAGTGTCTCACAAAATCATGAGGCACAGCTGCAGCAGTATGGTTTCAACGAGCAACAATATGTCCTACTATTTCAATATCAATAAGGCATTGTGCATATTCCTTAAGCTGCTCAATTATTCAATGCCCAGCTTGCCTGATGCAGGTCTTGCTACTAGAATAAGGTATCGTGTGTATCAAAGGTGCTGCGCAGGATATAGCATACTCCATGCTTGACTAGTGTCTGCTATGCCCCCCCCCCTACTGCATATACAGCAGAACTGCTTAGCAAGCTTGCTTCATAGAGAAAATCCATAGAGATATATATCATGAGTGCTAAACACTCTCTTGGGTTGACATGTGACAGTATGAAAGTAAGGCGCCATAACTGGCACGACAGTTCAGTCAGACAACACCCACTTGATATTTTTAAATCACGGCTTCGATAACCATCATTAGTCGCAGTATAGTGTAGCTTGCAGCCAAATATGATATAATACCTGACTGTTAAAGCTCTACTGCTTTTTACACTTACACAAGCTTTTGAAGGCATCAATAAAGCATGTGATAAACAAGGATAAATGAAGGCTGAAATTAAAGCATGCAGAAACTTTAATAGAACCACAAGAGAAACATGAATACACTTCAAACAACTGGGCAGTCGCGTCAGCAGAAAAAAAAAGAAATTATGAAGTGACTCTTGCTGGGAAGTGCCGTGATTCTTAAATTAAGGTGGACATGTGGTCAGAGCAGCAATTATATGTGGATGTATGCTTCAAAATAATGAATTATTGGGCTACTTAGTTTAAATTTGGCTTAAAGAAGCGAAGGCTTGGAATCAAAAAAAGACTACTGTGGTAAAGCTTTTGAGCAGTGGGTCGTCCTCTCCAGCGCCTTCTAGTGGGTCGCCGTTTTCATAAGAAGAAGAGCAGCTCGTGCAGAGAGTCAGTCCCCACATCAACTGTCGCTGTCGTGAATCATCACATAGTGTCCGCCAATAAACCTCTTAACAATTTGGTGGAGAGTGCTGAGAGTGCTGTGCCCTTCAAACACCTTCGGTCCGCACTCGATGCCCCTGGAGCTTCGATCCCGTACCGTGCCTTCAACCATGCACCAAGACGCCGCCCAGCAAACGCTTCCTCCTACGCCGACGCCATGTCCCGGTGTCCCCCGCATCCGCGAACCTCCTGTCTTCTCCAGCGCGGATGGCACCGACGTCGAGGACTGGCTGGCCACGTACAAACGCGTGAACGTCCCCAATCATTGGGACGAAGCAGGTAAACTCGGCAACCTGTTTTTCTACCTCGTGGGTGTGGCCGGCATGTAGCACAACAACCACACATCTGATTTCCCGACTTGGTCTGTTTTTAAAACCGCTGTCGTCGACGTGTTCGGCCGTCCGGCTGTTCGTAAGCCGTCTGACTGTTCGTAAGCTGCAAGCTGAACAGCGTGTACGTGAACGATCCCAGCAGACCAGCGAGTCCTTCACAAGTTACATCGAGGACATCCTTGACTTGTGCAAGAAAGTCGACCTGAACATGTCAAAGGCTTTAACACAACTGCACTTCCCCAGTCAACTACTTGATTGAACCCATCGAACCATCTTCGGACATGTGCCGTCGAGGACGCGACGTAATTAATGTGGAGCGCCTCAAGACCTACCATGACCCGCTCTTTGTAACCAGCTGTTAGGTCGCCTGGCGGCTGCCTTTTCGTACCTGAGGTTGTTGTGGTAAAGCCTTTGAACGGTGGGTCGTCCTCTCCAGCACTTTCTAGTGGGTGGCCCTTTTCATAAGAAGAGCAGCTCGTGCAGAGACTCGGTCCCCGCATTGACTGTCGCTGTCGTAAATCATCGCGTAGTGTCCACCCATAAACCTCTTAACACTACTTAAAAGGCGCTCAACTTGCGAGCGAGTTTATTTTGAAAACTATCTCAGCGGGAAAACAAATGCGCTGGCACAGTCACACCTGATTTTCACTGAACCAACAACAAATCTCTGGATAAAAAAATGTGTTAACAGTCTACGAAACCATGAATGGGGCATCCTTAATCAGTTTCAAGACCTAACTTTGTGCAACGTAGTTTATTTGCTTCATTTTCAGATGCATCAATGATGCACTAATGCATGCATCTGCGGCAATTTTAATTTTTCCCACCTGCAAGATCTTGCGCTCACATCTGCCTTTAGCCCTGCCCTTGACATTCGCTTCCTTGAAAAGCGCATTGCAGCCAAATGTACTGCAATGCGCAGGAAGGTGCATTCACTGTAGTTTAGGTTCCCTCCTTGTCCATCGTTGTGGCATTGGCCTCATTGGACGATGTAAGCTTTGCCACAACTGAGTAGTATCTTATATACCACTGCACAGGGGACAAATTGCTTCTTATGTTTCTTTCAACAGACTTCTTTCTCTGTTCGGTCACCTGCAAGAGGGCACAATGGAAAAGCTTTAAGGGTGCTCAGAAGATGAAGTCTTTGTTATGCTTTGAACATTCTCTTAATGTTGTGTGAAATCGTGTGAATCTAGGGAATTACAACAAACTTGTTGGACCTCTGTCGTGTTGGCACGCTCAGTGAAGTCACAATCTAGTTGAGAAGGGAGGATGTTATGGCGACGAGCAATGTGGAAGAAAAACCCGAAGCTAGAAGATGTAAAATCTGGCAGTCAAAGCTAAGGCTGTCCTTACAATAGATAGCATTACTTGATCAGAGTCGTATTGAGGCATGAAGAAGCGATCCCTATTTTCGCCAGTATAGTATAGGGGAACAGTCATATGGGAGGAGTCATATGGGAGGAGCTTTTTTTTTGACAGTGGCTGAAACTCCCAGCAAATGCCGTCGTCACAATTTAAAAACATTGCTAAATCAAAGCTGGACCATATTGTTCTTGGTTTAACAGTGCTTTGAGCAGTTCTCATTATCCTTTACAATGAACCTTTCCGACAATAATGCAATCCGGAAAACATGGGGCGACCACAGTTTCTGGGAGTATAAGCCACGGTCAAAAAATCTATCCTCCCATTTGACTCTTTCCATACTATACTGGTGAAAAGGCAGATTGTATCTTCGTGCCTCAACTCGGCTCTGACCAAGTCATGCTCTTTTCAAGTCAACTTCAGCTTCAAGCACCAGATGTTGTGCTTTGAACTTCAGGTTATCTTTCCACATTGCTTGTTGCCGTAGCATCCTCCCTTCTGAAGCAGATTGCGGCTTCATTCAGCATGCCTACACGGCAGAGGTCCAACAAGTTGAACAAGTTTGTTGTAATTCCCAACAATTACGCGATTTCACGAAACCTTAAGAGGATAGCTTCAAAGCAAGGGCATATACCTCGTCTTCATGGCAGCCTGAAAGCTTCTCCCTTTGTGCACTTCTTGCAGGTGAAAGAAGAGAGGAAGAATTATGTCGAAAAAGTATAAGAAGCCATTTGTCCGTTGTGCTGCGGAAGTAGTATATAAGATACCATTCATCTGTGGTAAAGCGTACATCGCCCAAACACGCCGATGCCCTAACAATAGACTCGGAGAGCATGCAACTACGGTGCCTGCTCGAAACAATGGTGCACATCATCCTGCGCATTGCAGTACATTTGTCTGCAATGCACTTTTCGAGGAGGCGAATATCAAGGGCAAGCGGTAAGGGCAGGTGTCAGCGCAAAATATTACAGGCAGGAAAGATTGAAATTGCCGCAGATGCATGAATTAGTGCATCATCAGTGAATCTGACAAAGAAGGAAATAAACTTTCTTGAGTGCAGTTAAATAAAAAAAGTGATTAAGCATGCCCCCTTCAATGTACTGTACATTGTTAACACATTTTTTCCCAGACATTCGTTGTTGACTCAGTGAAAATCAGGTGTGACTGCGCCTGCGCACTTGTTTTTGCGCTGAGATACTTTTTACAATAAACTTGGATGCAAGTTGAGCGACTTATAAGTAGTCTTCCTTTCATTCCAAGCCTTCGCCGTCTCTAGGCCAAATGTAAACTAACTAGCCGAACAATTCACTATATTGAAGCATACTTCCACATATAATGGCTGCTGTGGCCACATGTACACCTTAATTTAAGAATCGCGGCACTTCCCAGTAAGAGTCACCCATAATTTTTTTTGCTAATGCGACTGCAAAGTAGTTAGGAGTGTATTCATGTTTCTGTGGTGCTTTTATTAAAATTACTGCATGCATTTAGCCTTCACTTATCCTTGTTCGTCACATGTTTTGTGGATGAGCTTAGCTAGCATGAGTACCTTTTGTCACAGCGATTTTCTGCTGCTGGGGCTTTGCGATAGCTATACTAGTTCCGTTTCTTGGCCTTATTCACTTTGAACTTCTTCCTTGAGTGCCTTTGGGAGGGTTACAGCACCTTCAGCAATTCTTTTCATATTCACTGCATTTAAGCGCTTCTCCAGGTTTCCGACTTTCATTTGAGCAGTTTGTAATGTGGTCCATATTTTGTCAAAAGCTGACGACTTCAAACGTGAATTGAATTCAAGCTACCATTCTGCCGTGCAGACCAACCACTCGAACAGTTACATTTTCAGGTTGGGTCCTACAAATCTACAAATATTTGTCACTTGCATTTTAAAGCTGAAATTTATGACTGTATTTATACCTTTCCACAATTACAGACATCTTCAAGTAGCAGTGAATTTGAACTAGTTATCCTACTTGCACGAAGAGCTTTTCTCCTGGCAATGACAGAACCAAACTTTTGTGAATTTCTTATGCTTCAGTGCAAATTATTGGTGAAAGTAGGCACGATTTCTTCTATTCAATTATGTCATTTGCCCTGAAGCTCCAAACGCTCAACATAGGATTGAAAGCTCTCAACTTCAGAGTTCAATTTATCTGATCTGCAGACAGGAGCATGACTTGGCTGGAGAAACAAAAGCGTTACTTGCCGAACTTTCGTATTCCTAACTGGCCTTGTGGATATGGCCCATGCGGTGTTCGTATAAACCCACCACATCATTGTGGGTAATGTCCCGCAGGCCCTGTGACACATATCCCACACTGATTGCCAGATTAAGTGTTGCACACTAGCAGCAATGGCTCTGCAGTGAAAAGGCAAATTATTCATTGACCAGAAATATTTCTTCATTTAAAGGCAATATTGCTACACACATAGTACCATGTGCAGCTATGTTTCTTCATTTATATGCAATATTGCTACAAACATAGGACCATGTGCAGCTATCAACATACCTATATTGCTTGGCAATAAAACATCATACAAAAGCTTGCGCCATGACGTCTACATCTCTTTCACATTGCTTATAATTATTTACTATTCCTTCTTTGTTTACTCATGCTAAATTTGATTCAGTTATGCTTTATTAAGCAAAGAGGTTAGTTCATTCAGTGGATTTTTATTAGGTTTCTTTTATACACACTGACAAAAATGTATATGAGACTTGGGTACAGAAAATATGATTCATAAATGTAAGGCTGCGTGAAGTCTTCAATGCCCTTTGGGAAGTGGACATACAGTATCGAAACAGCAGACCCATTAGATGTCGACAACTATTTTTACAGCCACTGTTAGCGAAATCTGGTCCAAATATTTCGTTAATCACACAAATATTCGGTAAGAATTTTGTCCAACCCATGTATTTGCAGGTGCAGACACTTTCGTAATGCCATTGAAAAAAATGTGAGCATTTAAGTTTTTCAAAATATCAAATAGTGTTACTACATTATTTGCTATGCATTGCATAGAGGCAAAAACCTACACTTCATACAAAAATTAAGAGCAAAAGTCTAATATACCAATGCTTTTTTTTGCATTTACATTTTTTATGTCCTAATGCTATTGAGCCACATTCAAAATGGGTCCAAACTAGCTCTACCTTTCAGCTGAACACTTGTTGTTATGTGCCAAAGTTTTTGAAAGAAGAATGTCCAATAGAAGTTGAGGCAATAAATTGAATCCCATGAAGGTTCACAGGTGTTGAAACAACACAGAAAAGATATGTAATGATCACATAATCAAAGTGCAACAAAGTTGTGAACATCAAGCCAGAGGTAGCAGCACAGCAGGCACTACTGTAGAAAATAATTTACCAACTCTCCTGCTACTTCCCCACCTGGTACAGTGAATTTAAATTGCCTGCAAGCTCTATACTGTGCCTACAATATTTATTTGAAAAAAAAGAGCCGCGATGAAGCCAATCAAAGCCTCTGCAATGTTCACTTCACAGCTGAATGCCCTTCAATCATGCAATACTAACTTGATTGAGCCCAGCGCACATCCACATTAATATAGTAACGTAGGAAACACTGTGCAGTATAGCTTAAAAAAATTTCACCGAGCTTTTGAATGCTAGTGCTCACACCAATATGTACGAGCTGTGCTCAAAATTTTTTTGCTTACTTTGTCATCACGCAGTATGATGGGCTAACTTATACACAAATCCTGCTGAGTTGTCACAGTTTTCTTATAACTGCTGCATGCATAAAAAAGCAGTCACAACGACACATGATGGCCACAGCTTGATGGAAATGAAAATAAACATCAGTAGGCACATGTCAAATAATGCATACGTTACCACAAAAGGGAACAGCCATAGGGCAAGTGATATTTGGCCGAGTCTGCATCTTCTTTCTGAAAGGTGCCAGAGTTCAGAGTCAATTATATTTTGCTGCAGCAATCCAGTTGCATGCCAGCTAGTAATAAATGAATGTGACTTTGAAGAACACAATAAAAATATATGAATAATGACTCTAACAAACACAGAAAATGCAGCATTCAGCTGCAAGTGCTTATTGCACAGCTTAGGCTGCTATGATGAGCTCACACGTTTAAAACGACATTATGGAATGCAGCACCAGCCTAGTACAGCTTGCAACGTGTCTTAAACGTACAGGCGTAAGCAAAAGTGAGCAGACCACTGGGTTGCTTGGCAGGACGGATCGACGTGCCATCTATGCACACTGCCTGCTGCAGTGCGCATGCCTGTCCAGTAGTAATCAGGTGGCCTTGCACGGCACTTTGTTTGACGCAGTTATAGCGCTCATAGTCAAAACGACAACAGAGTGTTGCTTTTCTTCGCTCTATCAAATCTATGCCGCTCTTTCATGCAAAAGCTGAGGTAGCACCAATTGAAGTGCTGGGCGCATAGCTTTTTTGTTCACCAGTTAGCCTAACTAAGCATAGCTAGCACCCTAAACCAAATGAAGCCAAGTATTAAAAAAAAATCAATTTCTTCAGCCCAGCTTGCCCTTGTCACATTATTCGAAGTTAAACTTGCCTTGTTGCGCCAAACTTCAGCAAAAACTACTCAAGCATAGTGTAGCATAATATAACCTGTAAAAGCCAAGTATAAGCAGATCAATTTAAGCTAATTTTAATTAGGCAATGTCGTTTGCTGTTCCCTTGTTAATCCATGTAACGCTTATATGGGACCAGGCGAGTCAAGTTAAGTATATCCAAATATAATTAGGCATAATTGATAATGGTATCTTTTCATTTAACATAACATAATTAGTCCCGATAAGGCAAACCCAATCGCGGTGGAATAATCCATGTCGAGTTCCCCATGAGCAAGAGAAGAAAAGCCCAGGAGGAGGCTCACTACTCTTTAGTGACTGGATACTAAATAAGTTTATTTAGGTCTCACATGTGTTGACTGTTGACACAAATGGTTCAATTGTGTTCAGGAAAAACAGATGAAGCGACGTCTCAACCTTTCGGCCGCTATGCTCCTACAACGCATGTTTCAAAATGTAGTTATGGATCAGCCTCTCTTACTACATCCCTTTAAAAAAAAGCTAAACTTGAACTTGCTAAAACATACTGTTTATGGTTAATTTCCATCAGATGAATATTATTAAGCGCGCGCATTCTGAGTGATCGCGCGCTGCAGCAACTCAAGTAAGTTCGCTCTGCATGGAAGAATTTTCTGGCCGAATGCAACACGTCGTGGCTCGAAACACCGAGCGTTAACAGCACCAAATAAAAGCAAATCAAAGCAATGCGAGGTTTTCGATGATCTCAAGTGGCGTTATGACTACCGCACGGTGGCCTTGGCAACAGAACTGCACATTTGCGTCACACACTCTTTGCATGTATGGCTATTCCTAATTTTCCTTCCCTCGATTGACGCTATTATAGGTACGGGCATGCAACCCACATGCCGCATTCACACATGAGAAATAGGTGCCTAGCCAGAATTTTTCTTGCGGCAGGGGGGCGGGGGGCACATTTTTTAAAATGACTATTTTCGGCTCTATATGCCAACGAAAAAAAATTTGAGAGGGGGGGGGGGGCACGGGCACGGTGTGTGCCACCCCGTGGCTACACCCCTGTTGAGAAGTGAAACGAAAACACCAGAGCGGCCGGAAAACCGCGTCCGCACGCGTCGGAAATGTTCACATTTGTTATGGGCCCGGGAAATGAATGATGCGGCCGCCGCTGCTTTCGCGAAATAATTCGAGTTTGCCTGTTTTTTGAGCGCTATGTTCCATACCGAATTGCGGTTTCCGCGCAAAGTACTGTAAAGACACAGCTCGCACTTTTTGAAACTTTGTTTGGGGAGATATAGGCCAGCAAAAACGGCACGAACGAATGCACCGGCTGCGGCAGCGCCGAATTCAGCCAGCTATGCACAAAAACGGGACACGTTCGGGCATGCCGACTCGCTGCAGCTGCACCTTGGCTGCACCGTTCACATCCAGTAATCTCGGCGATCGTAAGGCAAACCGGGATCTCGATGAACGCATCCTCGTTGAGGCCGTCAAGCTTCGTCGAGCTGCACGAGTAGTTTGCAATTATAGCCGTTGCTTGCCACCGCCGACGCTTTCACCGCCATGTTGCATCTGCGGCCGGTTATTCAGATTGCATGGTTTTTAGATAGTCGGCCATGGATCGGAAAGAGGGTCCGCTTTCGCGTGACGGGAAAATATCTTCGTTCCGGCTTGGCAGCGTAGGTTTGCGGCGGCTTAGGCGGTGAAGCGAGTGAATTCCCGGTGAAGTTTGTTGCTTTCCCTCCGGAGAGAACAAATGTCAAATTTGAACCCAGCGCGAGGCTTATAACAACTGATTGGGTTGGCGTAGCGCACACACATACGAACAAATAGCGCACAAAGTTCATTCGAATTTACTTACCATGTGCCCTCGGCTTGAAAATTAGACAGCGCCGACG
Organism: Rhipicephalus annulatus; assembly: GCA_013436015.1. Taxonomy (NCBI): domain Eukaryota; kingdom Metazoa; phylum Arthropoda; class Arachnida; order Ixodida; family Ixodidae; genus Rhipicephalus; species Rhipicephalus annulatus. Next base: position 89,330 of record WOVY01013661.1, read on the forward strand.
ACTTCGTCCCGGCCGCCGCTGGCTTCCTCGACGAACAAAAGGTAGTACAGAAGCGACGTCCTCTCCCGCGCCCCGAAGTACACAAGATGGCATAGTCCGGACCACTTTCTCCGCGTGCGTGTCGTTCTTGATACGCCGGATCGTAACGCGGTTTATAAACTTTTTGAAAGGCGTCGGCGCGGCGCGGGCTATTTCGAACTTGCCTACTGAAATAACTTTTGCGACGTTGACGCTGAGGCTTAGAACGATCCTTCTCGCTTGTTTTTTTCTTGCCCAATGGGGCGTATTTAGATACACCCTTTTGACTCACGCCAATTTATTTTTTGTTGTTTTTTCATTCACTCCCATTTCAGACTGGTTTAACTCCCATACTTTCCCATTTTTGATGATCATGGTAAAACAATGGTTTCAGCCCATTTTATGCCCTTTCAAGGGAGTTCATATTTTGGGAAGGGTGAAAAAAGCGCGCATAACCTGCTTAAAACGCCCTTATGGGTTTATTTTTGTTTACAGTGCTGAGTGATCTGCACTTCTGAGGATGAAGGATGAAATGTTTCGCCAAATTCAGGTCTACACAGTAAAAAAAAAAGAAATACTTCAAAGTCAGAGTAAAACGCTTGTCCTCTAGCGTCGCCCCTATTCGGTGCAATTTTCGCTCCGGACATCCGAAGCAAAATTTTTACTTTTGCTCACTGGAGGAATTTTCTGGCACTCTCGGAGTACTTCTACAGATATTTTACTCCGGCCGACCGGAGCAATTGCGTGGCGCCACCGGAGTACATTTTACTGGCATTTTCCTCCAGCAGGCCGGAGTAATTACATCGCACCTCCGTAGCATATTGCGCGGGTTTTTCACTCCGGCTATCTGGAGCTTTCATGTTGTACCTGCGGAGTATTTTACGAATGTACTTACTTTGTCCGGGCAGAATGTTATAGTCAGGTGAGTCAGTAATTTTTTGAATTGTTTGCTCCGCTGTGTATTTATTGTATGCTGATCGTTTTACGCATTCGTTAGATGAAGGAAGTTCCAATTCTCATGCAAGCCCTGCAGAATTACTGTGTTTTCCTTTCCACAGTGCTCTGGCAGATGAAATTCTAGAAAACGCTTCAGTTTTTATTTTTTTAATTTATTCTAAATAAGCTGTCATTTCTGGGTGATTACCGTGCATTTGAATAAAGGAGGCAAGAACAAACACGCGAAAAAACACCAAAAACAAAACACAATAAGAACGATCTTATGAAATCAACTGCACTCAACTTTGAAGCACAGCGCTTCCAAATGAGGTCCATAATGCTGCAAAACGACGCAAGACAACCGAAGAAAGCGTGGCCACCGAAAACAACCCTTCATTATTCCTGAAGGACCATCCATCAGATTCAGTGAGGACGCAAGAATTGACCTATTTTATTTCTGCATTACTTAGCAAAAAAATAATTATATGTGAGAACTGCAAATCATGCGGGAGGCACGTAAACTGAGAACACTGAAGCCACGGACACTCAATAAACCCTATACAGTCTGTGAGTCTGAGAAGAAACAACTTTCAAAACACACGCACACACACAAACACACACACACAAACACACACACACACACACTCACTCACACACACACACACATACGCACGCACACACACACATACACACACACACACACAAACACACACACACACACACACACAATAAGCGTTCAAATACAAGGAGCACATCCGATATAATCTAGTGTGACACAGCCGCAACATGATAAAAACACATCTCCTGACACGAGCACAGTTCGAATAAGGTCAAAGTTTTCTGTATATCTCTAAATCGATAGCTCTATCTTTGCTGAAACATTCAAAAGCATTTCCGGATAAAATAATCTGATTCCAGTACTCTTGTAGACGGCATCAGCCATGCCGTTCCCAATAATTTCCTAATTTTATCAAATAATAAGTCTGAATATTCCAAATGCATTTGAGTGCGTGTTCATCGTCATACTTCTCGCAAAGTGGGCTGTTACACTTTGCATGGTTTCGGCCTGTCTTTAAGGAAAGCCTAGCGTCATCTCCTTTGGAAAATAAATTGCTAAGTAAGTTAGCAGTGTTATATTTTTTCTTAAATTTGCACTGCCCGCTCTGCTTTGATACTCGTGGTTGTGAACATTTTCAAAGTAGTTTTTGTATGAGCATGTTTTCAATTATACGACCAGCTTCAAGCACAATACAAGGAAAGGTTCAAAACATTGTAACAATATGAATAAGGAATAAAAGGCACAAACATAACACCACCTAAGCCAACTGCATTTTCACAGAAATAAGGGAAGGGTTACCAGTTTACTTATCTTAAATGTCCGTGGAAGTATAACTAAGTGCCAATGTCTAACCTTTGAAGAAATTTTCTTTTCCACTTTTCTGTTCACAGGCCAGCGTCGTTGCATTGTCCGGGTCAAAACTACGTTTTAGCACGGTTAGCACTCCCGTCTTCCGCCCCTTCCCCACCAAAGAAAAAAACTGCAGCTACAGCAACGTGAGCATGACTTAAAAGATCATAAAAGCAGCAGAAAGGATAGTCATCTCTACAATCATCAACACAGAAAATACGGCTAAATTTTTGAACGGGTGCCTTCTCTTTTCTCTCTTTCTTTCACTGGAATGTCCATTTCGTCAGAGAATGTTGAGCCGGGTTGTCATATGGGTGAACTTTACTACTCCCCATCTCCTTTTCTTCACAGAAACGTCGAGCACTGCACGACTCGTTCTGTCAAGCAACTCTTCTTGCTTTTTTGTTTTTTTTTGTATTCCTAATCTTTAGTATCGTCAGTTTGTTTCAACCCTCTTTTTTTTTCCTGAAGGCACCACGTTCCACGAACAGCCTAGTAAACTTGTAGATTAATATCTCAGATACCAATTATCCAACAAAATAACTTTTTTCACAAGTATAATTGCGTGTACGGTCTAAAAGTCTGTATCATTTAAAATGCCCTACCTCAATTCTCTACATTTATAAAGAATCACCACTGATTTTAGTCGTTCTAGATTTATGAGTTCATCTTACATAATATATCAAAATATTTTTACGCAGGGGAAGACTTCGACCTGGCATCTAACGATATGGAAAACGGACAAATGTTACCGCCTATGTGTACGGACAAGACCGAAAATATCTTTTAACCAGGTATGTTTGTAAACAACAATTATTGACGTTTGATAGAATCAACATAAAACAATATTATATATTTTTGGATAGCTAATCAGCGCTCTAAATATTACAGTGACGTGATTCCATTCACTGAAGCTATTATGGTGAAAATGCAGCCTGAAAAAGGACCGGTACAAGAAAGTGAACAACCACAAGCGCTTGTGGTGTTCCTTTTCGTTGTCTCGTCTTTTTTTTTTGCTACATTTACACCATAACGAATCAGTTCCAACTCGCTCACCTCTCTGTTTTGCTTTACCGAAGTTACGTTAAGCAGAAAAACTAACAGTGGGAATCGATGATATGCGAAGCGCGAATGAGGAAGGTCGATATGTCACATTAAAATCAGCGGAAAATTACGAAGTGCAGGTAAATTCGGCCATACTTGATTTCCGTCTGATGATTATCATGTTTGAATGTGTCGTTTACCTTCGTCATCTATTAACTTCAACTGCTGCCAAACCTAGTATATGTGAACCTAGCGAAACGACCGTGAACACGCTATGAACGTGGTATGTTGTCATGTTCTTACTTGACACGCGTGTCACGATTATCATGTTTGCACCAGTCATATATATTAGCATTCAATGACGTCAAGTAGCACCATATTTGGTATATGTGGAGCTAGCGAAACGGCTGCGAGCGCATCATGAAGCGCCTATTATATTTTAACGTAACGTTGACGCGCTCGCACGATGGAGACAACGACGCTGCGTTAGCAAAACGCGAACACTCTATAGTGTAACGCCAGGCACGACCAGCGTCCACCAGAGCGGCCCGACGATAACCGGTGTGAAATGCGACATGCTGCATTTCGCGCCGATGCGTTACCCAGATGCTATTCTGGTTCACTATACCCAGACAGCAATGCGTCTGCCTCTTTTCGCGACGGGGGGACACCAGACGCATTGAAACGTGCATGCGTCTAAACAACGCAGCGTGGAGCGCGCCTGCCAGTATTTGGCAGGACCTGCGCCTGGCGTGGCAACGCCGGCTGACGTGACGAAACAAACGCCTGCACGCACGGGCCGTGTCACGACGAAGTGTATTGGCGCCTTGACTGTGGCATGTAGTCATGTTCCCACATGACACGCATCTCATGATTATCATGTTTGCACCAGTCACATACCTTTGTCATCTATTCACGTACCGTAATACCATATGTGCCATATGTGAAGCTAGTGAAACGACCATGACCGCATCATGAGTGTGGCATGTAGTCATGCTGTTACATGACCCACATGTCGCGATTACCAAGTTTTGATGTGTCATTTGGCTATGTCGTCTGTTCGCATCACGCAATACCGAATTTTGTACATGTGAAGCCAGCGAAGCGGCCCCCAGCGCATCATGAGCGTGGCATGGATACGTGTTGTTACATTCATTCATTTAATTCACTGATTATTCAGACAAAAACAATGATTGCCTAGGTTTAAGGGACTAAAGGCAGATTACCTCTGGCTGACTAAAGTCCCTCCACCCATACATACGCTCAGGTGAAGGGGAACAAAGGATACAAATTTCATTCTGCTTTTGAATGAGGGGACACAAAATTGACATTCAACAAGTATAAGAGATGTCGACACATACGTTTTAAAATAACACATTACAGTCATCACCACTTCGCAGTACCAATATAATATATATATATATATATATATATATATATATATATATATATATATATATATATATATATATATATATATATATATATATATATGCAACAAGAAGAAATTTTTGACAGAATTACAAAGTACCACAGAGAAATACATTTGAAAAGAAAGAAATCGAGCAATTTTCATCTAATATGCAAAAGCACGAACGACACAAAAGAAATATTTATAATAAATATTTCAATTAAAGGTCCTTACAAGAAATGAAGTACATTTTAACTTTTTTCTTCACACCATTTTTATGGTTATGTTCTTTCAAAAGCTCACGGACATAGCTATTTTCGTGGAGTAGATAAGGTATTTGATATGATAAAGTTTGCTTACTTTATGTCGTTCTGAAAAATGGGCAATCGAAAACGATCAAAGCGCAGTTCATAGAGAGTATCGCTTGGCTAGCAATGCTCCATATAAGTGCCAACGGTGTTTCCTATTTCATTATTGACATATAGGCTGAATTTAAGATTGTATAATTGGTAGACAGTAAGTATCTGAAGCTTGCCAAAAAATGGAGGAGTATGCTCTCTTGGTTGCAGATTTTCTATGTAGCATACCGACCTTTTTTGTAAAACTAACAGTCTGTCAAGATTGGTTTTTGAAGTTGTGCCCCAATTGAAAAGACAGTAATGTAGATGGGAATGAACCAAAGAATAATATAGCTTGAGCTTTAACCAGTTTGAAACTAGGGACCTAAGTTTATTTAAAACCGAAATCGATCGAGACATATTGGCGTGTACTTTAATTATTTGAGGTGTCCAACTCAGGTGCTCATTAAAAAGTACACCTAAAAATTTAAACAAAGAGACTCGTTGGATTTCTTTATTTTTAAACCAGAGAGATATCCCATAATTTTCACACTTGTTTTTGCTCCTTAATAAAATAAATTTAGTTTTACTAACATTCAACTGTAGTTGGTTTGAATCTAGCCAGTAAGAGAGTGAGACCAGGCATTCATTCGCTTTCTTCTCAAGATCTTTTAGACAGCTGTCAGAAAAGAACAAATGTGTATCATATGCTTACAAAAATGTAGAAGGAGCCAGTGACACATGAACGATATCATTTATATAAATAATAAAAAATAGAGGTCCCAGTACAGAACCATGAGGCACACCTGGTGTTACTGGTTTTAACTGGGAATTATACCCGTGAACACATGTATATTGCAACCTGTCTGTTAAATAGCTACGTACTAACTCTAGAGCAATACCTCGAGATGACACGGATCTCATGCGTGTCGTCATTTACATGACACGCATCTCATAATTATCATAGTAGCACCAGTCACCTTCACCATCCATTCACGTACCTTAAAGGGCCACTCACCAGGCCCCATACCGAATTTCAGTTAGACAGTGGAAGTTATTGGGTGTTCGATGAAGAACGTTTTGCCACAAAAATTTTTTTGAATCGGTTCACTACGAGCAGAGAAAACAGGTTGTTTGAAGCGGCGCGAAACGAGGGTGAGAGGAGGCGCGCTCGAAACCCTTGCCGCTTCTCCATGTAGCCTTCGCGAGCCAAACCTCTTCCCCACCCTCTCCAGCATCCGACCAAGAGGTGACGGCCGAGCCCCCGATCACGCGAGCAGCGTTGCTTTGTTGACCAGCGTTATTTTGTGGGCTCCCGCCTGTCTTTGCGTAATGGTTTGGAAACGCAGGCTTAGACGCGGTAGAGTATATGAGCACAACATGTGCGTGAACGAGTAGGAGCGTTCCACAATAAAGAAAAAAAAGAGTAGGAGCGTTCCACGGTAGTCGTCTGCTCAATGCGCTGGCCGCGGGGACACGAATGCATGCTCAACGTTGGCACATTAGCCCCGCATCTCGTAGCATTTCACGGGAAAATGAAAGAAAAACACACACAATTTTTTATTGCGTCTCGATATTTATTTCAATTTTTATTCATCTCTTAAAGCAACAAATACATAAAGTACGCTAGTTGTGTTAAATATTTTTTTGCCATGCCACGTGATATACTGTTGACAATGTCAGAGCAGACTCGTCTACGTAGAGGACCAACATCACAGCATTGCCGAGTACGTAGGGCCATTCCTACGTCCCCGTCATGCCCTCATTCTCTACTCGTGCGCCGGCAAAGGGGAGAAGGAGCAGTCTTCATCCTGAAAATTTGACCCATTTTCGCGGCGCGTAGCGTTGCAAAGTTTGGCAAACGTGATCATGAATGCCTCCTTTATGCATTGCGCTTGTCAGCTGAATATTGTCAAACCTGGTGAGTGACCCTCTAATCGAGAATTTGGTATATGTGACGTTAGCGAAACAGCCGCGAGCACATCATAAGCTAGCATGTAGTCATGTTGTTACATGACACGCATGTCATGATTTTTATGTTTAGGTCTTTCGCTTGTGTTTGTCATGCAATCATGTCATATCATACCAGTTTTGCAACATGTCATGTGAACGAAACCACTGCAAAGGCAGCAAGATCATGATATGTTAATAATGACGTTCATGACGTACATATCATAATTTTTGGGTTATGACTAGTCAAATATGCTCGTCATACAGTCATGCTATGCCATACCAAGTTTGGTATTGATACCATTATCGAAACGGCCAGGAGAGCTAAATGTCATAGGCAGCTAGATAGATAGATAGATAGATAGATAGATAGATAGATAGATAGATAGATAGATAGATAGATAGATAGATAGATAGATAGATAGATAGATAGATAGATAGACACGCTCAAAGTCGCCGGAATTCGCTAAGAAATGCTTCGCATTTAAAGGACACGTAGTCCAAACAACACATTCTCACAATTCCGCTGATTTTTCACTGACGTCTTGTGGAATTAGCCTAATATTGATCACATGTCTCGTTAATAAACCCATTTCCGGAGCCCTCCACTACGGCGTCTCTCATAATCATATGGTGGTTTTGGGACGTTAAACCCCACATATCAATCAATCAATCGTTAATAAACCCAACACTATACAATCTTAGCACTACCTGACAAGAATAACACAGGTAATTCAAGGAGAACTCACTCACCATTTGTTCGCTGCACGAGCAACCACCGGGTCCCTCAACACTCGCGTGATCACAATGTGATGATTGATTGATATGTTGGGTTTAACGTCCCGAAACCACCATTTGATTATGAGAGACGCCGCAGTGAAGGACTGGAAATTCCGACGACCTGGGGTACTTTAACGTGCACCCAAATCTGAGCACACGGGCCTACAACATTTCCACCTCCATCGAAAATGCAGCCGCCGCAGCCGGGATTCAAACCCGCAACCTGGGGGTCAGCAGCCGAGTATCTTAGCCACTAGACCACCACGGTGGGGCATGTGGTGACAATGTGTCGTTCGCTACAGGTAACCATCACACGATTACCGTTCGCACATTTGCCTCCTATCGTTGATAAGTTACGTTGCTGCTGGTCGCATTTCTATAACGCGACTGAACGCTTCGCACAATCCTCACTGCAACGGCTCTGTCTGCGACGTGTTGGTTTGTGAGGAACGGCCTCCCAATGGCGAGGCTGCCTACGTCACTCCTCGAACAGCCAATGAATGCCGTTGAGCGAAGAGCGAGAGTAATTGTGGAGCATCCACCGGGGCAAAGGCGATGTTCCGGAGCATTTCGGGAGCAACCACAGAAACATAATCAGGGGATTCGCCCCGTTTTTCTCCGGTTTCCTTCATCCAGCGCCTGCCGGAAGAAAATGCTGGAAAACGAATGTATTTGCTCCGGTACAATTCGATTTGAATGAGGCAACCGGAGCTGAGCGGGGGCGCTTTCCTCGATTACCACCAGCTGTGTATAATTTTGTTTACAGTGTATCATTCAAGTGTATCGGTGCCGCAACGTTTTGTAAGGGCTCATTCACTATAAGGCTCACCCGAATGCGTCCGGCACTGCGACATTGAGCGTATAAGCAAACCTGTAAGTTAGCAAATCAACTGACTCCGGCTTCAATGCAAGCGCGCTGCACTGACGACGGCATTGGTGAGTCACGTGATGTAGTTTACTACGTCACAGCGACATTAGCGCTGGCTTCTCCAGTGGTCGCCTTCGCTCACCACTCCGAACTCTCGATCTCGCCTCCTTCCACACGTTATTTTTTTTCCTAATCCACACAAGAGAACAGCTCGCGCTCATGTTCCCAAGGGCAACTCTTCTCCTCTTCATGCGCATAAGAAAGAGTGCATAGTCAGCTGCGTGAATACCTCCTTGCAGCATCGCTTGCTCCTGCGGCGGACGCTGCTTGCACATGCGTATTACTGATACATGCGCGGCACGCCCCGACATGAACGGAAGGTAAACATGGAGGAAGCAACATGCATCTAAATAAGGACTTCGCTCACGCGGCCTGCATTGCAAGCGCCCAGAGATGTCGGCCGCCTATAAGGCATGCTTGGAGGGTGCGTCCTTTTTTTTCCGCACTGTCACGGCTAACTCTTGCCGTATGGCTTCATGCAGCCGTTACTTTTTCTAAGTTTTCGAGCGTCCCGCCTACAGGACGTGCGCTAGCCACGAGTTGATTAGGAGTATACTGAAAAATTACTAGAGGGCCAAAGAACACAACAAGTACTGATTCAAGTACCTATAGAAAAAATCCACAAAGTAACCACATACTTTGTTGCCTATACCTAGACTTCGTCGTTATAAACAAATGCTTCGTGAGTAGGAATTTTTAACCACGTAGCCGCGCCTTCTGAGAGCCGTTGTTACGCCACCTTATCGAGCCAGGAGGTCACACAAACCATGAAGAGTTAGTTGTGTGGAAGTTGAGAAGCAGTGTAACGTTCATGAAAATCACAAATTATCTTCGAAGCATCTGTATCATAACGCTAGATCTTAGAGCAACCGCCACGCCAAAGAAGTGAAAATACGGTTGACAAGGAGAACCTCTTCTGCTAGGGCTTAGTCGTCATCCATAAAACGTATTGTTCTCCTTCGCACACTTGTGCTGTTAGTGGGATGATAACTATTTTCTTTCTAAAATCTTCTGCGACCCTACGGGCTGTGCAGAACAAGTTTCTCTTTGGAAAAATAAGAAGGCATTGTAGTTTTTTAGGCTACCATGTGTAGTAAGAAAAGTGCCTGCAATAGTTTATGGCTTACGATGAGGACTCCTAGGAGCTAGTTAGCTTATTTTTTGTTACCTTTACTGGAACATAGTTGTGTAGACAGCTCGTGCGACCAGCCCCGGCCCGTTTTGATAATTTGGACGTGCTTAACGGCACACTGCGGAATGTCTCTGATTGAGACTGTGGAATCGTGGTGGGAGTTCTATATTACGCCATTATTTATGTATTATAGTGGGTAGCACACCCTTTCGGATAAAGGTAAAGAACGCCATGCTATTCAGCGGCTGTTAATCTCAACATGCAAGTCGAGAGGTGTTGTTCAGGGGTCGTGACGCATGAAGTGCGTCCTATTCAAGTTCGTGACAGAATAGTTGCTAGCAAAATGATGGACGCCCGATGTTACGTACAACAAGCTGATGAACCGAGGTTGATGCACAAATAGCTCAAAGTCAGAATAATTTATTTCACAACAAACAAAGGCACAAACACATTGGAAGAATAAACAAGAGGTCTAGTATACAGTCACAGACTGAAGTGAGACCTCCTGTGCATGATAAGACGGTGAACAATATACTCAACATGGCAATATGTACACCTAATAATAACAACAGCTAATATGACACAAACAAGAGACAAATCTACGAAGAGCCTTCACAAAAAGTATAGGAAAAATAGTGCAATTTGGCTTAATCAATATGAGTAAGAAGGGTAGGGCATGAGAGACATGCAAAAGATGAAACTATAGTGCAGTGCAACAGATAATGGAATGCAGGCAATAAACAGAAACAGGCGGGTAATGTAGACCGCAGAAATAGGATACAAAGGTACGGGAAAAACGCATACATCAATGCGTAGTGTGTTTTAAATGCGAAGCATTTTTTAGCTAACTTCGGTGACTTTGAGCGTATCTATCTATCTATCTATCTATCTATCTATCTATCTAGCCGCCTACAACATTTACCTGTCTTGACCGTTTCAATGTTGGCAACAATACCAAAATTGATGTGGCATAACATGACTGTATTACGAAAATAAGTGTCTATTAATTACAAGAAAATCATTTAATGTATGTCATGAGTGTTATGATTTACATGTCATGGTCTTGCTGCTCTTGAACAAGTTTCGTTCACATAACAAGTTGTAAAAAAAGGATGGTATGACACGACTGCATGGCGAACACAAGCGATAAACCCTAACATGAAAATTATGACATGCGTGTCATGTCACGCCATGATAATGATCCGCTTGCGGCCGTTTCGCTAGCTTCAAATATACCAAATTTGATATTACGGGACGTGAATGAATGACAAATGTATGTGACAAGTGCAAAGATGCTAATCATTAGGTGCGTGTCATGTAAAAACATGACAACATGCGATGATCATGATGCGTTCGCGGCCATTCCGCTAGCATCACCTATACCAAATTAAGTATTACGGGACGTGAATGGATGATGAAGGTATGTCACTTGTCAAGCATGATAATTATTAGGTGCGTGTGAGTAACAGCATGACTATATATTTCACTCTCTTGATGCGCTAGTGGCCGTCTCGCTAGCTTCACATGTACCAAGTTTGGTATTACGTAATGCGAAAGGACAACATAGGCAAATGAGACGTGCAAGCATGATGATCGTGACATGCAAGAACATGACTACATGCCACACTCATGATGCGCTGGCGGCTGTTTCGCTAACTCCACATATCACAAATTTGGTATTACGTCACGTGAATGAATTACAGAGATAAGTGAATGGTGCAAACATGATAATCATGAGAAGCATATCATGTGAAAACTTGACTGCATGTATCACTCGAAGCGCCAATGCACTTCCACGTCGCGTCACGCCACGCTGCGTTGCTTTGACCCATGCGCGTTTCAGCTTGCTTGGCGTCCCTGTGTCACGAAGAGAGCTAGACGCGGTGCTGTCAGGATAATGTCGTCAGCACGAAATGCACCATGTCGCCTTTCGCGCCGGTTGCCGCCAGGCCGCGCCGATGAACGATGGTCGTGCCGGTCAAGCCTGGCGTCCGTTTTGCTAGCGCAGTGTCGCCGCCTGCAGCATGCTCGCGTGTCAACGTTACCTAGGAGTATATTGGGTTCTTCATGATGCGCTAGCCGCTGTATCGCTAGCTTTTTATGTTCCAAATTTGGTATCACGGGACGTGAAAAAACGACAAATGTATGTGACTGGTGCAAACATGATTATCTTGAGACGCGTTTTAATTAACCACATGGCTACATGCCATTTTCATTATGTGCTCGCGGCCGTGTCGATAACTCCCCGTATACCAAATTTGGTATTGATTGACGCGTACTGACGACAAAGGTTACTAACACGTCCAAACATAATAATCATGGCATGTGTGTCATGTAAGAACATTAAAACATATCATGCTTATCATGCGCTCGTAGCCATTTCACTAACGTTACACATATCAAAAGTGCTGTCACGTGATGTAAATAGACGACGGAGGTAAATGACGTGTGCAAACATAAAAATGATGATGTGCGTGCTATCTAAAACATGACTACATGCTACGCTGATAGCGTGCTCGCGACCACTGCGCTAACTCCACATATACTAAATTTGGTATGGCGTGACGTGAATAGAGGACGAATGTCGATGACACGTCCAAACATGATAATATTAATAATATCCGTATCATGCAAATTTTGAGTACATGCTACGCTCATAGCACGCTCGCGGCTGTTTCGCTAGCTCCACATATATACGAAGTTTTGTATCAAGTGACGTGAATACATGACCAAGGTAAATTACTTGCCACACATTATAATCATAACATGAAAGTCATGTACGGCGTAATTTACCTCCACCTCGTACGTTGTCCTGATTTTAAAGTGACACATCAACGTTCCTCATTCGTGCTATCCAGATCATCGATTGACTCTGTAAATATGATCTGCCAATTTTGAAAAGAAAGTTATTGACATAAGGATTTGTTAAATGATTTGCGTGTTAACTTTAGCTTGCAGCGCATAGGTATATCCTGACGCTTGGTTGCAATCATGTCACATTACCTAAAAGGCGTTTTGAGGAGCTTTTACTGCTTGTTGTATAATGTACATTGTTCATTATACTGAGTTGTTATTTTGTAGTTAACAAGATAACGCTCACAATACTGATGTATTTAGTAACACAAGTTACTTATGTATAAATACGCAGTAATGTAGTCACAGGGAACTGATGTTGACGAAGGCAGCATGCTGCCTCACTGCCGTGGTCTAGTGGCTAAGGTACTCGGCCACTGACCCGCCGGTCGTGGGATCGAATCCCGGCTGTGGCGGCTGCATTTCCGATGGAGGCGGAAATGTTGTAGGCCCCTTGTGCTCAGATTTGGATGCACGTAAAAGAACCCCAGGTGGTCGCAATTTCCCGAGCCCTCTACTACGGTGTCTCTCATAATCATATGGCGGTTTCGGGATGCGAAACCCCACATGTCGAAGGCAGCATGCACTCGGCGTGTCCAAGACAAAACTCCTTAATTGGCCTCATTTTGAGTTGTGTAACGAAAACCCGTGCAACTACCTATGCATGATTAGCACTTGTATCGCCGACGAGAGCGTTGGCCGTCGATAATCTGATCAGCAGTCAGTCGGGTCGTTGTTACTCCGTGCTTTATCGACGGTAATATAGGGTTAGCGCTGGGGCTTCGGAAGGTTCTCGAGAAATCTTCAATATTCACGCGCGGAGTGTAATCTTGACACAGTGATCTCAAACAATCGCGAAGTTTCAGAAACATAGCAGTGTGCATTCTACTAAGTGTTGCTAACAGTTATCAGTGTGCATAATTTGAATATATTAAATTAAAATAAGTAACGGGTGTGGCAACATGAAAAAGCGTCGTAAATAGTATTGTCAAGAGTGAAAAGCAGCAAGACAAACTTAAAACAAACCCAAGCGCTGCAGGTGTTCATCTTCAGTGTGCGGCACTTAGCAAAGTTTGTAATAGCGCCGTGCTCTGGAACTCAAGCGCGAGATATCGATCCCTAAGCAGCTGTGTACAGCAGTAAGTATTAAGCGCCAAAAGCGCCTACCATAAAACAGACATTTTTAGCCCATAATAACCTCCGAGGACATGTGCAGGTTTTTTCAGTCGGATACCCAAAGTAGATCTCGTTTAAAAAAAGCGTACTGCAGTGATAATCACGCACGTTGGAGCCGATTAGAGAGGCCGTATATTTTGTGGCACTCGAGGTACCGTCAGTTAGTGCGATACACGTTAACAAAACTAAAAACAATAACAGCAAGAACAGGAACAAAATACGCTTAAACATGGCCGACCCGGCCACTCAGTGCGCTATTCGTGCTGCACTTGTAAACCTATTGTGAATTTTGAGTCATTTGTTGCTGTCTCTCTGCCTCACAAAAAAAGTTCAAACAAATGGCGCAGGCCTGCTTTTTTACAATGCCCGACGGCAACTAATCTGCGACACTCGGCAATCACAAATTACGTTCAATTCGTTTTTCTTTTTTTTTTTACGACCAGATTCTTTTCAAACCATATTGTTCAGGACGATGCTCAAACTGTGTTCTGACGCGCATGATAATCCAGAGTTAAGTGGGGAATGCGTCGCCACTAGTGTATCCTTTCTTTCATGTTGCGACTCACGTGGAGGATTACTAATCGCCGTGCAAGAGGTGTGGAGTAATTACTATATATTGTTTTCCTTGTTTTTGATTAGTCAGCATGCCTGTTATCCCAGGTGCTTGTTAGTGCACCCTTCTGTGTTGGGAGAGTTTATCAAAGGCATATATCCATGATATTAAGAGGAATACATTTCGTAGGCGTATTTAGGGGCAAAAACTATCATGACATGGCTACAAGTTTCGAGATCTCACTGCATGAAAAAGTGTGTTGGAGCTTGATAATTCTGTTGTCGTTTTGTAAAGTAATCATAAAGGCAAAATTTTTAGCGGAAGCGCATTTCCAAACATGACACAAACTGAAAGGAGTGCTTTGAAATCAGTCGTGCAATTCACAGGAAACATTTGTCAAGAGGAGAACAAGTCTTAGTTAAAACACTGGCATGTAACAACAGATAACAATAAATCAGTTCCTAATTGACAATCTGTGATTGCACTACGAGCTCCTAGATTACAAAATACTATCTATAGTGGCCGGGGCTATTTTCTATATGCGCACTGGTAGTCGAAGAATGAAATATGTGCATTAAAATATGGAGAGGTAAACAAAATGACACGCTTACGCCTTTCTACAGCCAGCTGTCATCACTCTCAGGGCAACAGCTACAAGTTAATTTGCGAGGAACCCACAATATGACATAACTCATCGTATACTTGGTGTAATAGTGAGGTGTCTACTGTGCCACTATTCTTCATTTTGTGGAGAAGCGAGGTATGCGTTACACATCTATAAGCTATTTTGTGTCCTTTGTTGGTGTTGTGGCCAGCCATGACAAAAATTATGGCTGAGCCCATAATGCAAATGGTTTGTAATGATTTAGGAAGCGAGATGTTGCTGGTATCTGTAGCGAGAGGTTGTTCGTTCGATTTCGCGTGGCGACTGCATGCTGTTTGTTTTTGTTTTTCTTTGCAATTATTTAGTATATATATATTTCCGGCAAGGTCAGCGGAGCCGTGGTGGACCTTGGCATAAAACACTTTCGTGTTAAAATGGATGCGGATGATTTGAAATTGCTAACGCAATCTTATCATTTGGTGTAACTTTTTCGAAACGCCTAAGGTAAAACGATCCCGTCGAACACTTTAGCAAAAAGCTCGCTTGGTTGTGACAACCAAAACTCGCCTAAAATATATTGTTTCAAATAAAAATAGGCTTACCTTTTCAGTACTCCATTCTTTTCGATACAACAATACTACAAAATTGTTTGGGGCGTGACTACAAACACTACTTTCTCAAAATTCTATTTGCTCTAAAAAAGGGCTGTGCGATGAGTTGCGAATGTTCCAGGCACATACTCTACGAGAGATTTTTCCTGAAACTTGGTATTCTACTGCAGGATTTATACAAATATTGCTTAATTTCAATCTACAAGTCATGCCTAAAGTGCAATACTTAAACGCATTCTCGCTGGCTATTATCAATGCGAACCACAGTATTTTTTCATACGAGGCATACTAAAAAATGCCATTTTCCTAAGCCCTGAAACAAATGTGACGAACAATCCTTACAAGGCGCTTTGCCTTTTCTACTTAATATACCTCCAGGTTAGGCTGTGCCACTCGGTGCAATTGGAATAAAGAAATGAGACTACTTCGTAATTCGTACCAAAGCAATAACTATGTTTTGGACAACTTTCTTCCTCATTTTCTTTTATGGTATTTGTGTATAGTCTTGTTAAATGTGTTATCAAAGAGTGTATTCATGTGGGTATATATACTTGTGCATATACAATTTCGTATTCGGTATGCAAATATATTGACGTATAATGAACATTTTTATGAATAGCTAGAGATTTTTATATGTGCATTGATAAATGTTTACGCATATATGCATCCTGTTTTCGTATTTTGTATTTGTCATTTTTAATTGTATTTTGTACTTTGTACTTCATATTTGTATTTTGTTTCACGTACTAATAATTTTAGGTGTGTCACACTTATACTTTACATCGCTGAAATGTGCTGTTCTCATTTGTAGAAAGGGACAGGACCACTCACAAGCTGCATAAGGTAATTAGAAGTGAAGCTTCTTAAGGCGTGGGCTAAGCGATCCGTCGTAATCGTATGTAGCCACCTCTCGCTACTTCTTGAAACGGCCGTTGAGGGTGGTACTTGTACGTATAAAAAATGCATATACGCGTGAAAATCCATATAGTACAGTACTAGAGGACCTTGCTTGTAGTGTGATAAATAATAAAAATCACACCATATTCATGGAGTGAATGATGATGAGTGGGGTGATGCGTCCATCAGTCCGTCCGCACGTCCGTCCGTCTCTTACTTCTTGCTTCTGCCCATCCGTCTGTCCATGCGTCCATCCGTTCTCCCATGCGTCAGTCCATCCATTTATGCGTCCGTCCATTCTTGCAATCATCCATGCGTTCGCCCTCGCGTGCGTTCGTTCTGCGTTCGTCCACGCGTCCGTCTCTGTGTCTATTCCTGTGTTCATCCATGAGTCGGTCCACTTGTCTGTGCGGCCATCCGATCGTCTATCAGTCTATCTGTACGTCCGTTCATTCGTGCATCTGTCCATCTGTTCGTCCGTCTCTGCGTTCGTCCATGAGTTCGTTCATGCGCCCATCCATTCGTTCGTCCATCCATACATTCGTACAGACAGACAGACAGACAGACAGACAGACAGACAGACAGACAGAAAGACAGACAGACAGACAGACAGACAGACGACGTATGGACGCTGCCATCGGAAGATTCACGGTTTGCCAATAAAACGTATAATACGCGCAAGGCCGCAGCGGCAAGCGCTCGAAAACGGAACCCCGATGTGCGAGCGAGCGATAAACTAGGAATGACGTCCCATGAAGACGTTGGCGATCACGCGTTCATCAGTGGCGCCATGCTCTTGAGGGTGCGGTGTAGTAAGATAATAGCCGTTTTGGCGCGCGCGTATTCAGAAGGTCGGCGCATGGACAAGGATGCAGAGCGGCATGCGCGCAAGGTGGTGGTGGCTCGCGCTCGAAGATGGAACCCCGATGTCAAGATCCCAGCGTACGAGAACGGCAGGCCGAAGTCACGCGGCAGCGGCGTGCGGACCCTGCTTTGCCCCACTTCCCATCATTTACCACGTCGATCTGCTGTAATTTATTAAGAAGACAGTCTTTCTTGGGGACCTTCCATGCAAATACTTTGGTCTATCTATCTATCTATCTATCTATCTATCTATCTATCTATCTATCTGTCTGTCTGTCTGTCTGTCTGTTTGTCTGTCTGTCTGTACTTTTGTCTATTTCGCCATCTATAATGGTACCCTATAGGGCACCAAAGTGACCAAACGATACTCCGAATGGCCAACCCCAACCGCAGCGCCCAACAGTATTGCTCAAGGTTCAGCGTTCGTACTTGTGCGAATGTCAATCCAAAAGCAATTTTGCGTATATATTAGGCATCATAACAACACTTCAATATTATATATGTGTATTTTTTACTGGAAAATGCATACATATGTAATGGTAAGAATTGCGGCCCTTATAACGCTGCGCTGGCCACGCAATGCCTGCACGAAACGCCAAGTGTTTGCAACGCTTTGCTAGGACGACACAGTGGTAGCACCTACCCGTCGCCGTGTGTTCCACACGTTAGTACCTCAGAGATGGTCGCGCACAGCGCGCCCTGTTTTCCAGGATAACTGCCCTATAGCGCTCATGTCTCACGTGTGACGTGACTTGATGCACTCGTTCGCTGCCGCAGCACGCTCGAGGCACTCTAACCCAGCGCCTCCAGAATACCATTCACCGAGTTTCTTGCGCAGGACATCAAATAAACGTTTTGCTCATTCTCTCCAAATGCAAGACGATCGTCTTTCCACGACATTTTCGGTGTAACATGCAGATACGGGGCCAATTTTCATCTTCTCTTTTCTTCCATTTTCGTGAAAATAAAATACAAGGGATTTAATATTTCATCGCGGTAACGTGCTGTATCTATAGCTCTCTGTAGGCACTGCTCATATCAACAGCAAGTTTTTAACGTAATGAACTGGAAACGTTGGTTTGGTGAATTTTATGACGCATTACTCCATGCACTTGGTACAAAACATAAACACATGACTAGTCTCTACAATCACTAACGCCTTGGTATAAGGACTTTCAATACACACCTTATAAGAAAAACAGCTTCTTTCTTTTAACTCACACTTTTTGAAACTGAATTCAGACCATCTGGGAGCCTACGTTTACACACTGACCTTGCAGTGCAACTGACTTTATCAACGTCATTAGCACTGACTCGCTAAGTGGTTAGTCATTTCTACCTCAGAAATCGCACATGTGGAGTGCACACTAAACGATTTAGTTTTAAGTTTCACCTCTTTAGACGAGTCATTCTTGTTTACGTTCTACAATTTAAGCCACCATACTTCACTGTAGCTGTATCGTACGTAAGGCTTACGGCATCATCGCCCGTGTGCGATGTTCGTAGCGAGAAACATGAATGCTATTATGAGAAGAATGTCATAACTGTTTGCGTTGAGTTTCGATCGTGACTGATTGAACGAGGTAGTATTCGCTTGCTTTTTTTTGAGATATCCAAGGCTAAAAACAAACGTGAATATGAGGTGTTTCGAGTGCCTGCCAGTCCCCTGAAATTCTTTGGCGCGCGCTGGAAAGCTGTTATTTTGGTTAATCATCTGTAACATCTCAACG
This sequence comes from Rhipicephalus annulatus, assembly GCA_013436015.1. Lineage (NCBI taxonomy): Eukaryota > Metazoa > Arthropoda > Arachnida > Ixodida > Ixodidae > Rhipicephalus > Rhipicephalus annulatus. The sequence continues at coordinate 108,563 of WOVY01013661.1, forward strand.
AACGAATGCAGTACGTTTTACTGCTTATATGTGTGATTAAGGCAGTGCTAAATACCCGCGGTGTGCTGACACCTAAAAAAGTAATCATGAGCAAGAAAATAAGAGGGTTTTACTCCCTCATGCCTACATAGTATATGAGCATTTCACTCTCTCAAAAAGAGGAAGAGTAGAAAGCTGTTTCACTCTCTTGTTTCATACTGACTGCAATGAATTTCACTCTCTATGATGCTTTGCGAGGCAAGAGCACCCTAAAAAGTAACTTGGCCTTTTTACTCCTGTGATATCCTCCAAAGTTTTTAAAGTGTAGTTTGAACCTTTCCACAACGCTGATTTCAGAGAATACTCCAGAGAGACAAGTCACACGAAGTTTACTCTCCCACAATTAACAGCCACTTGTTTTTATATAAAATTTGCTTGTGTTTCTGTCATTTTTAATTCCAGTATCAAAAACAACAAACTGGAATGGAGTCACATTTCAGTCTCCGTTTACCTTAGTGTGAGTGTAAGCTTCAGGTCAGATGTTACACATGTATATATGCAAATACCTGTTCAAATAGCCACCCATAACCCCTCCCACCATTGGGGCAGTCTTTAATTATTTATATTTCATTATTTAGTAATGCTCGGGGATAATACCGATCATAGCACCCGAGTTGCCTCACTGAAAATTGCAGTGATATTTGAAAATATTTAAACGCTTTTTGGTAAATGTAAAGGCGCACGCAACTAAAACAATCTAGGTCAATAGTGAATTTTTCGGCGCGTTATGTGTGTTGTACCCGACGTCGCTCCTCATGTGAAAAAAAAACACTTGTGGCTTTTTTAGAGAGCCCACTGCACATGAAGTGAAACTGAAAAAAATGCACTTGCTTGCTACTGACATTATGGCGAGGCTGCTCAAACAGTCTTTTTTCAGTATATTCGCGTTTCCTAAATATCTCAAATTTAAAATGAGGCTAAAATCGACATAGCCCATTATCGTCGGCATTCGGGAGTAAACTTTGTATTTCGATCACTTAGGTTTGGTGTTTCAGTTGGGCTTGAATTAACTCGTAAAATATGTCCAAAACATTACAGCATAAGCTATATTGATATTTTACGATAAAACTAATATAGTTTTTGAGCTTTCGTCAATGCAGTGATTCGTCGCATGAGCATAACTCGAAGATTGCGTGCTTTATGCTGGCAAAAGGCGCACAGTTATGGATTGTCAACAGCGTTTTCTTGTTCTTGCTATTATTAAAGAATAATCGCAACACTAGGGAACAGCAAGCATCATTACATAGGAAGGCACCATGAGATTGGCGCTCGAGCGCAACCATTTTCCTCGTCTTGAGGCTCCCTACAATCTTCCGTTGTACACTAAGTTCGCCCAATAAACCTTTTTATATTTGGTGAATCAAGCTGGTTAACCGCATCGCCTACGCCCTGGAACTCCGATCCGGCACCCAGCCGTCGGCCATGCAAGTTGACGCTGCAAAACAGACAGTATCTCTCGCGGCCACTACTTACCCAGGCCCAGTTCACCAGCAACACCCCCCGATCTTTGCGGGCACAGAAGACCAGGAAGTTCACGACTGGCTGTCGTGTAGGATGTGGTCCAACACTCAACAGTGTAGGACCACTACACTGTTGAGTTTATTGTTCTCTCATAATGCTAACATGACATCATACTTCGATGGGATTTTTCATTGCGTAACCACGCCACCTTTGATTGTGCAAGATCTGAACTTGGGCTCTTCCCGTTTTACGGCCAACCAACCAACCACATTCAGCTTGCCATATAGTAACTAGTCGTCAAAGAAGGCATTCGAATTTCTACGACAGCGGCTCTGTTGCTTCCTGTGTTCTGTGACGGAATTTGTTTAGTCGAAAACCACTTCTTCTGCCTTATTCAACCCTCTTCATTTTTGAAGAAAACACTGCTCTCTGCCTCATCGATCCCCTTCGGTATCCCGTCGAACTGTTTCAAGGTGAATCTTTTGGACACGTACATGTCATTGAAAACCAACAAATTTTTACCGTGCTGCCAGATTGTGCCGTGGACAACGGCGCCGTCAGTGCTCTTAACCCTTTCAATTTACCAACTTCCGAGCTTTTCAATTCATCGATTGCTGATGGAGTATCGCCATCTGAACGTTCTGAGCTTCTCCAGCTGCTCTACCAGCTCAGTTAAACTTTCACATTGCTTCACCTACCCTAGGTCGAACTTCTTGTTGTTGTTTTTTTTTCACTACATCGACACAGGTTCCAACGCGCCAGTACGACAACGACCATATTGTGTTTCCGCCGCCAAGCGTCAGGTTATCACCGAACAGGTTGATAATATGCTCAAGTGCGACGCTATTCGATCTTCACAAAGTCCATTGGCATCACAAGTCGTTCTTGTTAAGAAGAAGGATGCTTCGATTCACTTCTGCGTAGATTACAGGCGCTTAAATAAGATCACTTGCAAAGACGTATAGCCTTTGTCCACAATTGATGACGCCCTTGATTGCTTACAAGGTGCCGCGTTTTTTTCGTCGTTAGATTTGCGTTCGGGGTATTCACAGGTGCCCTTAGCATGTGCCGATCGTCCAAAAACAGCCTTCGTGACACTGGATGGGCTATATGAGTTCAATGTCGTGCCACTCGGCCTCTGCAATGCAGCGGCAACATTCAAGCGCAAGACGGACTTGGTTCTGCAGGGTTTGAAATAGAACATATGCCTCTGCTACCTCGACGATATCGTCGTCTTTGCACCCGATTTCGCAACACACCTTGTACGACTGAAACATATGTCTTCACGTGCCTCAAGAAGGCTCAGCTCCAACTGAATGGCAATAAATGCCACTTCACGGCTCGGAAGCTCACCATTCTCGTTCACGTCGTATCAAAGGACGGCGTTCTTCTCGACAAGGCTCAACTACGCGCTGTCGCTGATTTCACCAAACCGACGACTATAAAACAATTACGCAGATTCATAGGATTATGCTCCTACTTTCGGTTTGTGAGCAACTTTGCCTCTATAATGGCCCCTTTCACCCAACTTTTAAGCAGTGCCAACGACGTGTCGTCATGATCTTCCGAGTGTGATCACGCATTTACCACTCTTCGCGGTCTCCGGACATGACCTCCCATATTGCACCACTTTAATTCCACGGCTGCATTTGAGATCCATGCAGACGCCAGCAGTGTTGGTCTCGGTGCAGTTCTCGCTCAACGCAAGCCTGGATCCCCTGAGAATGTTGTCGCCTACGCCAACAGAACGCTCACTAAGGCTGAAAAAAACTGCAGTGTTACCGAAAAAGAGTGCTTGGCCATGCTTGGAGCGCTTCTCAAGTTTCGCCCATACTTATATGGCCGCACGTTTTCTGTAGTTACAGACCATCATGTCATATGTTGGTGGTCGTCAATGAAAGATCCGTCAGGTCGCTTTGCTCGTTAGGTTCTGTGACTTTAAGAGTCCGACATCTGCGTCGTGTATTATCCGGCCGCAATATGCCGATGATGATGCGCTCTCGCAATCACCACTGACCACTGAGGCTGTTTCCGTATCCTCTATATAACACATACTGTCAGCTCTTGACATTGACACAATGTCTTCTGCACAGCGTGACAATTCATGAATAAGTTAGCTTCTGGTGGTTTTATCTGATGTACCGACAAATCCAACCACTCGAGCAATGCAACGCCAGGCTTCGCATTTCATCATTCGAGGTGGCCTCCTGTACTGGTGCAATTACTCTCCAGATGGCAGGAAGTGGCTCCTCGTTATTCCCTGAAAGCTGCGCTCTACGATCTTTGCATCATTTTACACCGACCCGCAATGCGCTCACAATGGTGTATTCGAGACCTACGATCGTCTACGGAAGCGGTACTACTGGCGTGGGGTGTTTAGCTTTGTTCGACAGTTTATTCGTGGCTGCCACGAGTGTCAGCGATGGAAGCAGCCACAGCATCCAGAAACGGCCCCACTACAGCCGCTTGTGGGCCCCAACCACCCATTCGATCGCGTCGGAATCGACATTTATGGACCACTGCTATTGACCCCGGCATGTACCCAGTGGGCTATCATTTCTGTGGATCACCTGACACTGTACGCCGAAACCGCTGCTCTTCCTACGGCGACCGCTCAGGACGTAGCAGCTTTCATTCTCCCTCGTTTTTTCGCTTCATCATGGCCTTCCTCGCGAACTGCTCAGTGACCGGGGACGTGTATTTCTATCCGATGTAATTCAAGCACTTCTCCACCAGTGCCATGCTGTACACCGGATGAGTACTGCTTACCACCCTCAGACGAATGGCCTGACTGAGCGGTTTATTCGGACCCTGGGTGAAATTCTCGCGACGCATGTGGCATCTGACCAAACAAACTTGGACCTGGTTCTTTCGTTCGCGACCTACGCGTACAACACCGCTACCCAAGCAAGTCACCACAGGCTTTTCCCTACTCTTCCTCTTATACGGACGTCAACCATCGCACACAATTGACACTTTGCTGCCATACGCACCAGATGCGTCTGAGTGCACGAACGTGTCCGAAGCCACAGGTCAAGCCAAATAATGCCACCAAATAGCGAAGAAGTTTACTATGACCGACGAGCAACGCCAGAAAGATGCCCGCGATGAAGACCACCCTCCTGCTGCGAAGTTTACACCTGGAACACTTGCATGGCTATATGTATCACCAAGGGCACCTGCGTTGTCTACCAAGCTACTTTCAAATTACCATGATCCATACCGCGTGGTAGAGAACACAATTCCCATTAACTGCTTCATTAAACCGCTTACGCTGCTTGGTGGCTACCGTCGGCATGGACATGATGTTGTTCATGTGGACCGCTTGAAGCTTTGCTTCGACACGCTCGTTCCCAACTGTTAGATCGCCACAATAGGTTCTTCACGACGGGGGCAATTTTAATGAAGGAATGATGTCAACATTAGGGAACAAAAAAGTATCATGACAGCTTAAGGCACCACGAGATTGGCGTCATCTTCCTCGTTCTTTGGCTGTCACCAATCTTCCGCCTGTCCGTTAGACTCGCCCAATATACCTCCTTGCATTGGTAACTATTGAAGGCGTTTAAAAGCACTCGAGCTTTCCTACTTATTCTTCTGATGTGGCTTTATGCCATGCGATTCCGGATTACTTATTTTTCTTTAAGGAATAGATCAGTGCCAAATATCTTCAATTCATATGTTTTTATTTCAAATATACCATGCTGGAGCGAATGCAGAACACGGCACTGTAGCGCTAAAGTAGTAAATACACAATAAAATAAAAAAGATAGAGGGCGGCTGTCCTACTACTCATTATAATTGAGTTTTGTCTTTCAGTAAGTGTGAACTCACACTGAAAAACCGATTGTGGTACGCAAACACCATAGCAAAGCAACTAAAATAAGAGCGAAACAGATTGAATGAAATGCGTTGCTGGGCTAGCTGGTGCTTGTCTAAAGAGAGAGAGAGAGAGATTGAATGAGACCATGTTGCTGTTTTCGTCACAATTTTTGACGAAGTACTGGTTTTATAAATGCGGCTCTGATTGAGAACGGTGCAGTATTTGGCTCAGTTTTAATTATAAACTGCCTTCTTACTTAGCGTTAAAAATTGGATTTTTACTATTTTCAGTCAAACTGTTTCAGAAGGTATAAAGATACGTTAACGCGCTTTACCCTCCAGTGAAATTCTTCCCAGGGTCGGTTTCTGCATTTGGCTTTTTTTGAAAAAAAAAAGGAAACACCACTTATGCTGTTACATTATGAAGTGTCTCATCTTTTCACCTACAACTTTTCCGAATGTTTGTACAGTCAGCAGTCTTCCATAAGAAACAATTGCGTAAACCAAAATCATGCGCGTTCAGATTACAGCGCCTCATACATTGCCATGCGCGTCTTATTGGCGATTCCAACATCCGATATGCTCAACTTTTTTCCCGCCAGCCTCGAAAAAAAATTGATAGAACGGTCTGCCAACATGACATGAACTATATAGCAGCAGCGTATGGCCAAAACAACGATGTTAGCGGTGAAATGACGGGTCGATCAGAAGCGCCGCTGTAAAATGTTGCCATAGAAAACTGTATCTCCAAGACAGGGAAGTGCTCTTTCACTTTGATGTCATATAGCGGTGTGTCACTAGCGCGTAAGTGAGCAACAGCGAGATCATTTTGTACGGCCACACTAGGAAAGGTGTTTTAGCTGCTTCCTGTATAATTGTCGTGACGCCAGGGATATTGGGCGAAGCGTTTATCAGTCATGTGTTGAACTGGCAATTAAAACGTCATTCCTGTGATCATAGGTGTCTGAACGAGAGACGTAGAGAGAACTGGATATCGCCACGCAAGTGTATCAAAACCGGGTGCAACTTAAAAGTTACTCATACTGGGATCACAAGAATCTTTTGCGTTGCACGTCATCAATAAGATAAAACAGATACTATATGATCTAGATTCGACCTTTCCTTATCGTGCTGCACAATTGTGGTTTTACTAACATTGTCATGTGCACTCAATGGGACGTGGTACAATTTTACAATTTCATAAGCAATCTGATCCTAACGCATAAAAATTATTTAGGTTTCTTTAAACAAGGAGTAACATCCGCAGTTTTTGCAGGGGTCGACCGAATGAGTGTTGCTTGACGCCCTAAGTGACGTGTTGCATTTCCTAATCCGATCGTTCATGAATCTTCCAGACTATTCAATGTAGTCTTCACGAAAAGAAAGATGAACCACATAAACCACCTTTTCTACAAATTTCATGAGCGTGTTTTACTGTTTCGATGAGCCGATTTGTAAATTTATGTGCTTCATAGCATGCGGCCACAAGCCTGGCACTTTCTTTTTTGCTGAAAACTTTACGTGCGGTATTCTACTGCAAACAGTATCAAGTTGTGCGCCAACTTGTGCACATATGTAATAATAGGCATTTTCTCAGACTTCGTTGACTCCAAACCTGTCCTTTGTTTCTATTACTAGGACCATGCACACTAAGCAAATCTAGCAGCGTGAGGTAACCTCACTTCGAAAATTTCTCCGCGTGACACTTCAAACTATCACGTATAAGATGACGACACAATTTTCGCAAAGTGGAGGTGAAAGAAGATTTACCTGTTCCTCTCTTTGATAACTTAAGGAGCCCGGGCGCCTAATCAGGTACTCACTTGGCATTTCTTCGATGGCAACACTAGCAAATGTGTTCCCTATTAGGACCAAATCAATTCAATTCGAGGAACTGCAACTCGTTATGTTTAAGCAGCTCTGTAGTGAAATTAAAACCCATGATCTCAAACACATGCTCAATAGCTCTCAAAAAAGATACGTTGCATGCGTGAATAAGAGGAAGTCATCTGCATACCTGAAGATATGTACATGAACTTCAAAAGTGTGCTTCTCAATTCGCCTGTGGACTTCCCTCAAAAATGTTTGGCTCAGAATAGGGATGACAGACGATTCGTTACATGTTCCAGATCACTGGATGAATTTCTCGCTTATTTATGATATAAGAGTAGACCTTGAATATAATGACGGTAGCACGAGGAATGCTGCTAAGTTTACACGGGATGCCGCCAATGAATGAAACTTCAACTGCGAGTGTAAACACTCGCCTGTCTGCTTCTTCTAGTCTGTGTTTTTCGGTGTGCTTCAACCAGATTTTCAAACATAAACGTAAACGAGCTGGCACTACTTAAAATCTTGCTGGCTATCCTCGCTTTACTTACTGGTACCTCTTCCACCATCGTTTAACGAGCAGAGTTGTGGCCACATGATGTTTTGTTCTTTTTTTCAACAATAGCAGCCGATGGTCATTGATGTTGCGTTCCAACAACTGTTTACTTCGCATCGGTTCTTCCGGAAAACCAAGGACATAATGACGCCATGATGAGAATCCCTTCATTTTTTTTATCAAAATCGAAGGATCTTGTCTATTGCACATGACATATGTTATCCTCCGCCTGTGATAACAGCCGACATTCAGTACATTATTTTCGGGTACTGATGCTCATTCGCCTAAATTTATCCAAAACAATAGTCTTTGCACGCACGAGCTTCTCAGGAGAAAATCACTCGTGAGAAAGAAGGGCTCAGTCTGACATGGCTGAAAGGTGTCTTGGGTAACAAAATGAACATCGAGATGCAAGAATGAAGATTGCAATACTAATGCCAAATAAGTCATTTAAATATAGAAAAATAATACGCAGGGAGCGTGTTCGTGAAAACATCGTACAAAAGAATTACTGATGCCTGTTACATACAAACAACATACATGGCTACAAACATAACAAAAGCGGCAATAAAAGTGTATAGCTAAAATCAAGTAACAAAGAGGCTAAGAGGTGTTAGTAGTTGGAGTAATAATAAAAGCGCATAACACTAAAAACGCGGTATCGCTTCTCGTTTAAAAAAACTATTTAAAAAACACCCATGTGGCTATGATAAATCGCCGTAGAGGCGGCGATCTTGTCTGAAACGCAAAGTCTCTTCAATGTCCCCAGGTAGCTCTTGCAGCAAAACCTGCGGCAGACACGATCGTTGGCCGGATCCCATGAGCCAAGGTAGCCAACGACGATGGCGTCGACGGAGACGCGCTGGAACCGCCGGAGGAGATGTCGCTGTAGAGAAGCGTACTTCTCCTCCTTGACCCTCCGAGCCTCCTGGAACGCCTGCATGCGGTTGTCCAAGGGGCAGCAGACCTCCAGTATCAGGGCTTCCTCACCACGGGCCAGGACGAGGTCGGGTCGCAAGCCGGGGATGCCGACCTGCTGGTTCTCCCCGATGATGGTGAACCGCTCCAGGGCCGCCTACTTGAGGCGCGCAACAATGGCATTGTGGCGGTCCGTCATGGCCCGGCTCTGCCGCATGCAGTGGCAGAGGACGTGCGGCAGGGTCTCCTCCCCTTACCCGCAGGGTCGGCATCTCTTGTCTGCTGCGGGCACCCACGTTCTTGTGCCGTTCAGGGGGAGAAGATTCATCCGGACTCGGTGGATGTAGCACCACTCCTTGAAGCGAGTGTAGCGGCCGGACCTCATGAAGTGGAAACTGGCGGGGTCCGCCGCTACACACACCATCGCCTTGCCTTGGGACGGCTTCTCCTGGAGAGAACGGTCCCGGTCCTGGTTGAGGATAACCTGAGAAATCTTGATGAGCTTGTTGCGGTTCCGCGCTGACACCATGGCCTCTACGCAGGTGATGCGGGCGCCCTGGTTTAGAAGCTCCCAGGCGACGGACAGGCGACGGGAGGCTTTGCGTGCCTCCGTCCAGACAGACTGCATATGGGTCGCAGTCTGCCGGAAGTCGCCCTCCGTTTCGCTTGAGAGGTAGGCCTCGGTGTCGTCCGTGTTCGCCGGTCGCCTCAGCCGCCTCGACACCACCCGGTAGAACAAGCTGTCAGCCAAGCTTCTCGTTGGGTTTGTCTTTAAAAAACGCGGCTGCAAAATGGCAAAAGGAGCTTACGCAGCGAAAGCACTATGTATTCCGGCTTTTTTCCTATTTCCAAGCATGAAGGGAAGTTAGGGGAAATCGGTACACATATATTTGAAGCTTGCTATGCCCAACAATTATTCCTCATTTCCACACAAACGGGAAGATGACTGTGAAAGGTATCGAGTGCGTGACTATCTCCTCCACACTGGTCTCGTGGATTTCTTGACAAGCTATTATTGCGCAAATTAGATCACGGTGCACAATGTGTGCACTGTATGCACACGTTGATGGCTCCGATGTCTATGAATCATAAGCGTATTGGTGACAACAACAATCACATCATAAAGACTGCAATTGCATGTCATCCGTGGCACATGCTATCGTCAGGCTCAATTGAGTGGGGTCATGCCGCCGCCGTAATTACATAGACAGATGTCAGCGGATGCTTTGTGACCATGTATCCACACGCAGAGATCAGGGCGTCGATGAAGTATATATAAACATCCTGGAAGAAATCTGCAAGGGATCAACTGCTACCATAGTACTTCATAAAGAAAGCAACAGAATACAAATCAAGAAGGGTGTAAGGCAGGGGGACACAATCTCCCCTATGCTATTTACCGCGCGCTTACAGGAGGTTTTCAGAAGCCTAGAATTGGAACAGTTAGGGATAAGAGTTAATGCAGAGTACCTTAGTAACCTGCGCTTCAAAGATGACATTGAATTGCTGAGTAACACAGGGGACGAATTGCAACTCTTGATTACGGAGTTAGACAAGAAGAGCAGAAAGGTGGGTCTTAATATTATTCTGCAGGAAACGAAAGTAATGTACAACAACCTCGGAAAAGAGCAGCGCTTCGAGATAGGTAATAGTGCACTTCAAGTTTAAAATACTATGTCTACTTAGGGCAGGTAATAACCGAAGAGCTAAACCATAAGATTGAAGTAACTAGAAGAATAAAAATGGGGTGAAGCACATTTGGCAAGCACTCTCAAATTATGACAGGTAGATTGCCACTATTCCTCAAGAAGATTGTATATAACAGGTGTATATTGCAGGTACTTAGCTATGGAGCCAAAACCTGGTGACTAAAAAAGAGGATTCAGCTCAAAGTGAGGACGACGCAGCGAGCAGTAGAAAGAAAAATGGTAGGTGTAACCTTAAGAGACAAAAAGAGAGCAGAGTGGATTAGGGAACAAACGGGGTTTAAGGATATCATAGATGAAATCAAGAAGAGGAAATGAACATGGGCCGGGCATGTAGAGTGTAGACAGGATAACCACTGGTCATTAAGGGTAACTGACTTGATTCCCAGAGAAGGCAAGCGCGTTAGGGGGAGACAGAAGGTTAGGTGGGCAGATGAGATTAAGAAGGTTGCGGGTATAAATTGGCAGCAGCAAGCACAGGACCGGGTTCACTGGCGGAACATGGGAGAGGCCTTTGTTCTGCTGTGGACGTAGTAAGGCTGATGTGGATGATGATGATGATGATGATGATCCACACGCACTCTAAACTTTTAAGCTTTTATACTGGATTTTTTCTATCTCTCAAACGGGACTAAGGATACACCTAAATATCTTATGAATATACTCACTTGAACAAACACATATGTAGGAAAGACAAAGCAAGAACCACTTCACCAGCGCCAATGTGTTGGCGCAGTTTCTTCGAAAATGTTTTTCATATTATTTCTGGTTGTCGCTGCTTCTGGATCACAAAAGGTGGACACGACCACTTATCGCGTGCAGATATTTTTTGAAGAGGGTTACTTCTGTGTTGGCGTTTCCTTCGCAACAGGCTTGATTTAGTTCTGTTCAACGCAATACTTGGCTATGTATACGCTCTTCTTGTTTCAAACGCCCACAGTCCCAAAAATTGCCCTAGTCACCATAGTCTCAATATTCAGAGATTATCATAAAATGCCACGCTTTTATGGGTGGACAAGTCAACGGGAAATCAGGGAGCCGTGGAGTTTAGCAGTTTAATTTGTTTGTATGGCTTAATCTTTCAACTATGCAAACACAAGAGTACGCTGTTGAATCATGGTGCAGGGTGTTTTGATTCACACATGAGAGCTAATGAATTTATTTGCAGAAGGCATGAACAAATAATTATGAAAAGTTGGTTTAAGGCACGTCGGACACAAAATATGTGGACAGCCCGGTGCTCCAGTATACCTTGTTATGGAAATTGCGCTGCAGTCACGTATGTACACCATGGAAATTATTTGCTTGACGTGTTTTAGACACGAAAACAGCAAAACTCTTTTTCGCAAGCCCGACTAATGTCAGTCCTACTCTAGAAAATTTTCGCGGAAAAAATTAAATTCTTCATGGTAGGCACGTAATTAGCAAACTTTACTGGGAAATGACACACAGCTGCTGCAGTCAGATTTTTAGGGGTGAAACTCCTTATGGCGGGGCTTGTGCATCCCTCGTTGTAGTGCGTGACCACCTGTGGCACATACCCGCAAGAGCAGTCCTTAGAATGTCTGCTGGATGCCGGCACTTGTATATGACGATAACATGATGAAAAGTTGTGAGATGGCTATAATTGGAGTGTTGACAAGATAGACGGAAGGACTGATGGCCGCACAGACAGACAGACAGACAGACAGACAGACAGACAGACAGACAGACAGACAGACAGACAGACAGACAGACAGATGGCTGGACAGAGGGAAAGACGAATGAATGGAGAGACGAAGAATGGACGTATGGACGGACGTATAGTCGGACGCACTGATGGTCACACGGATGGAGGGACACATGCATAGACGCATGGAAAGGCGCATGGACGGACGGAAGCAAGAATGAATGGACGGATGGAAGCATGGACAGACTGACGAATGCTTCACCCCACCAATCATCATTCACTCCGGAAATATGCTGTGATTTTTTATCTGAGTATGGGCCCTGATTGAAGTAATAAAGGTGCGCTACTTATTAACAACTTAGAAACGTGGACGGGATAGACGAGAATAACGCCAGAGTCAACTTTGCGCATATTTCTTGCGCTGTTTCTAATGAACAACTATTATCAACGCACCCAGAATCGCTCCCACGTAGAATGACGTGAGAGAATCAACCAGGAACGAAGCAAGCGGTACTACACTGCGGCTATTGAGCTGGAAGTATGGTATATCCGACTATAAGGAGCGAACAGGTAAAAAGCTTGTGTGCTCTAATCAGGGCACCAGTGTTGCATTGGGATGAGCATGGATGGATAAACAGCCACATATGAAATGAAGTAGGCCTAAAACAAAAATATTATCACATATTACTCCGAGAATAGGTCACTCGAGGAACTGTCTTCTTGTGAGTGTTGAAAAAAAAAAACGCTGGCCTAAACAACAACTTGATAGTGAGGCCCTCATTCGGTGGGAGTGTTGATCTACCAGGATAATTCCTGTTGGCCTATTTTTAACATTTTGAGAAGAATTGATAGGGGCACGCGAAACGTCTATTATTGTAATTGAAGCTGTATATTTTCAGGCTCTTTTCATAAGTTTTTTTATAACTCAAGAAAACAGAGTATTTTTTTCATGTTCCATTTCAGGTGTTATAATCTAAAACATCTTCTAAAGCAATCATAGTTCTTCTGATCAGTTGTGGCAACCATGAAAATATTGGCTGTCTTCTACAGGTTATTTTTTATCAGGAGAGATATTTATTAATTACAACCGCTGGCAGTCAAACGCTTGTCGGTTTCGCGCAGCAGTGATATGTTGTGGTAAATGCTTTGCCATGGATGAAATAACTTCGAAGAGGTAGACTAAGAAACGCTTAGTAATTAACTGTGGAAATTACTGAATTGAAGGCAATTATATGTATGTGAGATTGCTGCTTTTGATAAGTGTTGTAGTAATTATATTTTAAGTATCACGCGATTTCCTCTGACCACGTCCAGCACGCAGGAAACCACTCTGTTACATTCTTACTCAAGCATCTCTGATCTAGCCATTGTCTATCTCTTAACTGTAACAAACTGATTTTCAAAAGACTAACACGAATAGGTGGCACAATGTAACGCCGTATTGCTTTCGCACTTTTTACTTCCGCGTTTACGTAGATGCTCACAAATGCCTGTGCCTGTTTCACCGGTCTAAATCTTATCCACAAGCAAGTGGAACTTTGTAAACCTTCCCAATTGTACTTGACACCTACTATTTGGCGTGCTTTTTGACGTAGTTGCACAGCCGTTTACTGTTCGTGTTCACACGTTTACACAGACTGCTGAGCCCCCTGGAGGCTTAGGACACAATCCAAGCGCCTACGTGTTATTTACGGTGTTAGAGCGTATCAGGCTAACCATGCTAACACTGGTATGTTAACCTTGCCTGGAACTTTGAAAGGGATAATGGGTACTTTTGCGCTTCCTTGTTTTGCAGTATATGCGCCGAATGTTGCAGTACATGCGCCTTTGTACTGCAACATTCCTAGTGATTGCTAGTCTTAGAAACGTGCCGTGGACTGTTGGAAGCTAGTCTTTGTGAGATGTATTTTTGACAGGCCGTTCTAAATGAGGAAATTATCGACGTAAGAATCCCTCAAACTTGTAGTAAGGCGAGACCACTGAATGCCTGAGTTTTCCAATGCATCAAGAAGTTTTTTTTACTGAACATATTCGTACGGCGGCGCCTAGATACGTCTTAGTATACACATTCATTTGTGTTCCTGGTTTTCGAGTAATAGAGCACAGAGAGACATCCTAAATAGCGAAGACTATTGACGTCATAACTGCTTCCAGTTGACGAAAAGAAACTTATAAAGACAACGCTTAGTTGCAATTATCGCTTCATGTTTTCATTATTTGAAAAAAAAGCGCCAGACCTGCTCGTAAGACGCAGCACAGTCACAGCCAAAGCTAGAAGAGTGGCCTTTCAGAGTATTTTTTTAAACAATAATTGGATAACTTCTGCAAGCACACTTGCCTGATAATCACGACGGCATTAAGAATACAAATTTAATGGTAGTAGGCCAACTACAGCTATAATAATAGGTTCAGTAGGCCGGCACTCGCTATGCTATTTTTCGTTATTCTTCAGAGAAGCGTGGTATTCGCTGAAGTATGTGAGGATTGTTGTGTCAATTGTCCATGCAGTGGCTGACGACGCTGAGGAATTATGCCTGAAGTGGACATGCGCCACAGTTTATGGCTGAACAAAAACAAGCTTTTGCAATGGGTTGGAGCATTGCATGGCCCACTCGTTACGCTAATCGCTCTGTGCGACAACTTTTTATTTTTTGCTATAGTAAAACGCTTTGTAAGTCGTTTAACGCGATTGCTTTTCCGACATCAAGCCCGCCGAATGCCAGTTTGCCAACAAGTCACAAGTACCAGCGTAACTCAGCGTTAGAATACTGGGCTGGCACCCAGTGGACCCCGGTTTAGAGCCCCACTATGTCTTTGGTACTAGGTTTTTTTTCTAATTTCGGGCGATGTGTTACAGACACCGGTGACGGTGGCGGCAGGGGCGGCGGCGGCGCACAACTACGGCGCTGCGCGAGACCCGAGTTGTGTTCTCATAACAGCTTTCGCTGTAAAACTTCAACAAACAGCGCATGAGCTGATGATGAACAAGTACCTTCCTTGACCATTGGCCGCTTATGCGCCACTTGTTGAAGATGAGTAACCGACTAGACAAATTTGAAGCCACTTTTGTTCAAAAAAGAGACTGATTTTTGACACCCTCTGTGGCAGCCAAATCAGTGGAAAAGATGTCGCACTGCCAACCTAGAGGACGCAGGCTTGATTTCCAGAAGAGGCGGTCAAATTTCAATGAGGTCAAAGATTGAATAACAGCGTAAAGCTTAGTTTGAATAATCTGTGACAGAGAAAAACTATTCCTGAATCCCCGTCTTCGCGCCCATTGCCCCGTTCTCCTACGATTTTGGCACGTAAAACCTAACAGTTCAATGCTTTATTGAATTGGCTACATTCTCGTCACGTAGGCTGAACTTAAAGGATATATCACAGGTTTGCTTACCAGCAAAATATTCTACAATCGATTCTTCGCTATGCTGACGCCGTACTGCAGGACCAAATATGGCGTCATGCACTTACTAATTGTAATTTTGTAATATTTATTATATACGCTTTAGTGAAAGTTCCACGAAGTGAAAAAAGAAGCGAATGTTATTAAAGTGCCACATACCTTCGTCATCAATTCACGTCCCGTAAACCAAATTTGGTATAAGTGAAGCTAGCGAAACGGCCGCGAGCGCATCTTGAGTGTGACATGTAGTCATGTTGTTACATGACGTCCATGTCATATTTTCTTGTTAGGGTCTGTCGCGTTCGCAAGCGACAGACCCTAACGACCATACGCACAGCGACTGCCCAGGATACTGAGAGAGGCACTCGATCACGCACTGTGCAGACGACACGTGGGTAACACCGACAATACGCCTGTCAAGGAAGCCGAGCGCAAGCGTCTTCAACACACCCACCGTTCTGCCTCGTCCATGCCCCACCAACGATTCTCCACTACGGCGACTGTCCAGAATACTCAGATAGGCACTCGATGGCGCACTATGCAGACGGTGCGCGTGAACACGGGCGATACGTGAGTCAAGAATGCTGAGCGCAAGCGTCTTCAACGCACCCGCCGTTCTGCTTCGTTCATGCCCACCCACGATCCGCCGCTTACGGCGACTGTCCAGGGGACTGAAAGAGGCACTCGATCGCACAAAAGCAATCGGCGCGCGCGAACACCGACTATACGCAAGTCAAGTAAGCCAAGCGCAAGCGTCTTCAACGCACCCGCCGCTCTGCTTCGTCTATGCTCCACGAAATATCCGCCACGTACAGCGACTGTCCGGGAGTCTTAGAGAGGCACTCGATGGCGCACTGTGCAGATGGTGCGCGGGTCACACTGCAATACGTGAGTCGAGGAAGCTAAGCGCAAGCGTCTTCAACGCAGCCGCCGCTCTGCTTCGTCCATGCCCCACGAACGATCCGCCACGTACAGCGGCTGTCCAGGAGAGTTAGAGAGGCACTCGATGGCGCACTCTGCAGACGGTGTGCGGGTAACACGGACAATAGAGGTTTTTAGTTTGACGTTTTTACGCTCCGCTTAGCAGCTAAGCGAAGCGGGAACGCGAGTGCGCATGCGCCCTCCGCTAAGGCCTTAAGCGGGTTACCGGAGCGGGGAATACGGTCCGCTTACGAGCAGCCTAAGCGGAGCGCGGTGCGTCGCTGCCGTTTTTGCAAGCGGAAGGGGGACAACGCGCGCGCCCTCTCTCGTGCGTGCAGCAACTTTGCTCATTTCAAGATGGCTGCCTCCGGAGATGGCACGCTTTCCGCGAGTGCTGCAGCTTCGCCGTCACCTGCCCAGCGCAAGCCGCGAAAACGATTTCGCATCGATGAAGATGTGTGCCTGTTGAAAGAAGTGGTGTGTGCTGACCCCTTCAGCAATCCCGCCGCGTGGGAAGACGTGCTGCGAAACGTCATGAGAGCGGTAAATCGCGAGCTCACAATTCGCGGCATCAAATAGCGAGTGGACCTCCTCTTCGGCTATTTCCGACAGCAGGACACAGTGAACCTGAGGAAGTGAGTGCTTGCCTACTTTATCAGTAAACGCTGTTCAAGTGCTGCCCCCAGAACCGAGCCGCGGAAGGCAAACGGCATGGGGCCGTCGAAAAAAAAAAAAACGACAGCGGGTCTCGCCGAGTGTATTGGAAGACTTCAAGGCACAACAAGTCCTCGATTTTGGACCACTTTAAGAAACCCATCAAAAATGGGTCCTCTAGCACACTTGTCGGAGGCATAAATGGTTATGCAAAGACAGTTTCAACGGTGAAAAATAAAAACGTCACCACCACACAAGCGTAAAAAGCGCAAACAAAACAAAGTGAATGCTTGCAATGGATCTGGAACGGAACCTTGCTGGCTTTTGAGTGGCTACTATCAAGTCAGAGCTTGCTTCTTTGTCAAAAAATAGACAGTTAATACATTGAAAGTGTATTTCTAAATACTTCATGAAAAGATAATTTATACGTTATTGTTTTGCTTTGTATACGTGAAAAAAATGTTTTTTATTCTGTTTACCGACGATGAAAACGACCAGAGGGCGCTGCAAACTGCGAAAGGTCCGCTTCGCTGCCGGCAACGAATAACTAAAAGAGAAAAATCAGCCGCCGCTCCGCTGCGGCTTCGCGGGTGCTCCCGGAGCGGGGCGAACCACAAAAACGTCAAACTAAAAACCTCTAATAAGTGAGTCGAGGAAGCCAAGCGCAAGCGTCTTCAACGCACCCGCCGCTCTGCTTCGTCCATTCCCCACCAACGAGCCGCCACGTACAGCGACTGTCCAAGAGAGTTAGAGAGGCACTCGATGGCGCACTGTGCAGACGGTGCGCGGGTAACAAAGACAATACCTGAGTCGAGGAAGCCGAGCGCAAGCGTCTTCAACGCCCCCGCCACTCTGCTCCGTATACGCCCCACGAACTATCCGCCACGTACTGCGACTGTCCAGGAGACATAGATAGGCAGCGTGGCGCACTGTGCAAATGGTGCGCGGGTAACACGGACAATATGTGAGTTGAGGAAGCTGAGCGCAGGCGTCTTCAACGCACCCGCCGCTCTGCTTCGTCCATTCCCCACCAACGAGGCGCCACGTACAGCGACTGTTCAGGAGAGTTAGAGAGGCACTCGATGGCGCACTGTGCAGACGGTGCGCGGGTAACACGGACAATACGTGAGTTGAGGGAGCCGAGCGCAAGCGTCTTCAACGCACCCGCCACTCTGCTTCGTCTATGCCCCACTAACTATCCACCACGTACAGCGACGGTCCAGGAGAATTAGAGAGGCACTCGATGGCGCACTGTGCAGACGGTGCGCGGGTCACACGGACAATACGTGAGTCGAGGAAGCCAAGCGCAAGCGTCTTCAGCGCAGCCGCCGCTCTGGTTCCTCCATGCCCCACGAACGATCCGTCACGTACAGCGACTGTCCAGGAGAGTTAGAGAGGCACTCGATGGTGCACTGTGCAGACGGTGCGCGGGTAACACGGACAATACGTGAGTCGAGGAAGCCGTGCGCAAGAGTTTTCAACGCACCCGCCAATCTGCTTCGTCTATGCTCCACGAACAATCCGCCACGTACAGCGACTGTCCAGGAGACTTAGAGAGGCACTCGATGGCGCACTGTACAGACGGTGTGCGGTAACACGGACAATACGTGAGTCGAGGAAACCAAGCGCAAACGTCTTCAACGCACCCACCGATCTGCTTCGTCTACACCCCTCGAACTATCCGCCACGTACAGCGACTGTCCAGGACAGTTAGAGATGCACTCGATGGCGCACTGTGCAGACGGTGCGCGGGTAACACGGACAAAACGTGAGTTGAGGAAGCCGAGTGCAAGCGTCTTAAGCGTACCCGCTGATCTGCTTCGTCTATGCCCCACTAACTATCCGCCACGTACAGCGGCTGTCCAGGAGACCTATAGAGGCACTCAATGGCGCACTGTGCAGACGGTGCGCCGGTAACATGGACAATACGTCAGTCGAAGAAGCCGAGCGCAAGCGTCTTCAACGCACCCGCCTCAATGCTTCGTCTATGCCCCACGAACTATCCGCCACGTACAGCGACTGTCCAGGAGACTTAGAGAGGCACTCGATGGTGCACTGTGCAGACGTTGTGCAGGTCACACGGACAATTCGTGAGTCGAGGAAGCCAAGCACAAGCGTCTTCAACGCAGCCGCCGCTCTGCTTCGTCCATGCCCCACGAACGATCCGCCACGTACAGCGACCTTCCTGGAGAGTTAGAGAGGCACTCGATGGCGCACTGTGCAGACGGTGCGCGGGTAACACTGACAATACGTGAGTCGAGGAAGCCGAGCGCAAGCGTCTTCAACGCACCTGCCGCTCTGCTTCGTCTATTCCCCACGAACAATCCGCCACGTACAGCGACTGTCCAGGAGACTTGGAGAGGCACTCGATGGCGCATTGTGCAGTCGGTGTGCGGGTAACACGGACAATACGTGAGTCGGGGAAGCCAAGCGCAAGCGTCTTCAACGCACCCACCACTCTGCTTCGTCTATGCCCCACGAACGTCTATGCCCCCGCTCTGTGGGCTCGGTAGCTGTGCGATAGCGCAGTCTACTAATACGTTCATCTTCACTATGCAGGTTGGTAACACCCAGGCTGTCTTTTGTAAAAAGGCAAGTAATTATTCTCTAGTACAGCTGACGGACCCGCAGTGCTGTGTTGCTATTATTGTCGAATCTTTTCAAGTGCTGCGCTCATTACTGCTTTTCGGAGGGGATGTTGAAACTAACCCAGGGCCTCCAGAAACCATACATGCTGTACTTACCGAGCTGAAAAATCTTTCTGTAGCACAAACCAAATTTATCGCGGAACTTCAAACTGGTAAAGATCATCTGCGATCAACAGACGCAGCACTGAACGATGTATGCAAGCGTCTGACTAATCTGGAAACGCATTACTGTCAACTTTCAAGCATGCGCAGAGAGCTAGATGACATAAAAACTTTAACCACTGATATCATTCGGCATTATCATAACTTTCAATCCCGTTAGCGAAAACCATTTCCGCCGAAATAACCTGATATTTTATGGTATTCCTGATCCTAATCCCAAAGAATCCTTTGCCGATTCAGAGGCAACAGTCATTCAGTGTATCATTGAAAACCTTGAACTAGAAATACAGCCTTCCCAAGTTGAACGCGCACACCGCCTTGGTCGCCATTTGCCTGACCGCGTCCGTCCTGTAATTGTAAAATTTAGTTCTTTTAAGGTCAAACAGTCGATCTTGTCGGAAGGCAAGAAATTTAAAGACACTAACTATAGCGTTGGTGACGACTTCTCCCCTGCCATCCGACATGCACGAAGACACCTTGTCTCTTTTGCCAGATCAAAATCCACAGCAATTCAATTAAGCTTCAAAACTTTGCTCATAGGTTCTAAACGCTACGTCTTTGATGAATCCTCCCAGGCAGTGAAGGAAATAACCTAGCAATCACTGCGTCAACCGTTATCATCAACTAATCCCCAACCAACACAGCAAACTACCGTGTCTCTTTTCGTAATCTTCACCAACATTCGCAGTTTCATTTCCAAACGCGAAATCATCTCTAATGTTGTTTCATCATCCAGTAGCAACTTGCTTTTATTAACGGAAACATGGCCTAATAGTGACGTAAGCGATCAAGAAGTTCTAGCTGAGTTACCAAATTTTCAGATCTTCCGTAAAGACCGGGATGGCAGAATGGGAGGAGGGGTGCTCATTGCTGTTATCCAGGGCCTACCCGCAACTTTGGTAAATATTTCGTCTGACTTGGAAATAGAATGGATAAAATACCAAGCTGTACCGATATCAGTTTTATTTGGCGTGTGCTACAGGCCCCCACATAAGAATCCTGACTTTCCCAGCATGCTTAATTCGGTGTTAATTGAACTTTCAACAAAGTACCCTAATGCCCATATTATCTTGTTTGGCGACTTTATTTCCCGAATATTGACTGGCCTAATCTAACTGTTAACGGAGGACTACAGAGTGAGGTGAGTGAGTTTGTTAATGTATGTCTAAATTTCAACCTAACTCAAGTTGTCACCAAACCAACCCGCGTAACCCAAGACTGTGAAAACATATTAGACCTAATACTAACCAGTATTCCAGAAAGTGTAACATCTATTTCCTACTTGTCAGAAATAAGCGACCATAAAGTAATTCAAGCCGACATTTTAATCACTCCTCCAAAACAACGAACAACCAAAAAAACTATACGACTATATGATAAAGGAAACTACACTGCTATAAATAACGAAATAAACTGCTTTCTTCCAATATTCAAAGATAACTTTCTATACCACACGGTGCATGATAACTGGAAGTTATTTAAGGATAAATGTGATACACTGTTCGAAAAACTCATTCCTAAGCTCAGTCTCAGTGCCTGTTCCCAAAAACCATGGTTTACTAAAACGCTCGAAAAATTCGAAAATAAAAAAAACGACTTTTTCGTTCTACCAAGCAGCAGAATATCGAAAATGCATGGTTAAAATATTAGGCTGCTGAAAAAGCTTACCTCACGGCAATACGAAACGCTAAGCATTCTTTTTTTCGCACTCACTTACCTAAATTGCTTGCTAGTAACCCTAGGAAATTTTGACAGGTCATAAATCCTAACCACTCATGCACTATTACTTTCACTAATGAAGCAGGTGACGTGGCCACTGACTCGGATTGTGCCGACCTGTTTAATAGAGCTTTCTAATCGGTTTTTAGCAAAGAAACTGACGTTCCACCCCTGCCACAGAATACCGTAGTCAGTACTTCCATGCCGCCAATCCTCTTTGTTGAACCCGTAGTTTTGGCAATCATTGATAAACCTAAATTATCTTCATCATCAGGTATCGACAACATAAATACAAAATTTTTAAAGAACACTCAACAGATCTGTGCAAAATTTTTGTGTCTACTTTACTCGCAGTCTCTTTCCACGGGTGAGCTTCCTAGTTATTGGAAACACGGAAATATCACCCCAGTATTCAAATCAGGTATTAGAGAGTCGCCCCTCAATTACCGACCAATTTCTTTAACCAGCATTCCATGCAAAATCATCGAACATGTCATCTACAGCCGGATTATGGGCTTCCTAGACTCAAATAACTTTTTCAATTCTGCGCAGCATGGCTTTCGCGAAGGTTTGTCGTGCGAGACTCAACTGGCTATGTTTTCGCACGACTTGCATATTAACTTGGATTCTAACGTACAGACTGATGCCATATTCCTGGACTTTGCGAAAGCATTCGATAAAGTACCCCATAAACGCCTTCTGTTGAAATTTTCCCGCTTAAACCTAAACCCCGACGTCCTAAAGTGGATCCGTGAATTTTTAAGTAACCGCACTCAAGCTGTCTTTGTTAACAATGCTACCTCTACTTCACTTCCGGTAACATCTGGTGTCCCGCAAGGGTCGGTTTTGGGCCCGATTTTATTCCTGATATTTATTAACGATCTCCCAACTCATGTATCCTGTAAAGTTCGAATGTTTGCCGACGATTGTGTTATTTACCACACTGTTTGTAACGCTTCTGATCAATTAGCTCTACAGAGTGATCTTAACAATGTAAAACAATGGTGCGATGATTGGCTAATAGAACTTAACCCTCACAAATGCAAAGCCTTATCCTTCACCCGCCGCCGTTCTCCACTTGTTTTTCCATACTCAATCAGTAATGTTCCAGTTGAAACTGTTAATTCTTTTAAATATCTAGGGGTCACACTCTGCAACGATCTTTCATGGGGTTTGCATATCACGAAAGTCATATCATCGGCAAACAAAACTTTGGGATTCTTGAGACGTCATCTACGTAACGCACCTAGAAATGTTAAATTATTAGCTTACAAAAGCCTTGTTAGAACTAAACTTGAATATGCTTCCCCAATCTGGAGTTCGCAACAGGCCTCTCTTGAAGACGCCCTTGAGTGCATTCAAAACCGTGCCACTAGGTTTATCAATAATTCTTACTCCCATGACGTCAGCGTATCTTCACTAAAGGCAGAATTTCAACTGCCCCTCCTTTCCCTTCGCCGCCGTATCGCCAGTCTTTCGTTATTTCATAAGTTTTTTTACAGCTCGATGCGCATGCCACCTTATTTTGTTCCCAAGCGCACATCTCTCAACGAACTAATCATCCTCTTCAAGTCGCACGCCCACGTGCACGCACCGTTACCTTTTTAACATCATTTTTTTCTCGCACAGCAGTTGCCTGGAATGGCCTTTCAGGCGACATTCCTGCCATTACTTGTACTTCTACCTTCACAACCAGTATCACTAATCATCTTCACTTTAGGACAAACGATTGTTTTCTGCTCAATTTTTATGTACCCACCCCTTATGTAATGCCCCGCAAGGGGTCTTTAAGGAAATAAAATGAAATGAAATGAAACTATCCGCCACGTACAGCGACTGTCCAGGAGAGTTAGAGAGGCACTCGATGGCGCACTGTGCAGACGGTGTGCAGGTAACATGGACAATACGTGAGTTGAGGAAGCCGAGTGCAAGCGTCTTCAGCGCTCCCGCCGCTCTGCTTCGTCTATGCCCCACGAGCTATCCGCCACGTACAGCGACTGTCCAGGAGACATAGAGAGGCTCTGGATGGCGCACTGTGCAGATGGTGCGCGGGTAACACGGACAATACGTCCGTGTTACCAATATGCAGCAACAATATTCGCCAACATTGTTGTCTGCGTTCCCCGTCAAGCAGATGACTACTGAGCCAGAACAATTACTTGAGTGTTTTCGCTGAGAAGTAGCAAACTGTGCTGTGCACATAACTCTTCAGTTTGATATGAAAAACTTAAAGATTAGAAAATGGCCCCTTCATTGTGAATAAACCTCGTAGAAAATTTTGTTATGCAGATTTACCTGCAATGGTTATTCACTGTCGATTTTTTTAACATTGCTACCGTGACTTCCACCACTTATCAGCTGTCTAGTGTGTCTAGTGTTTCATATGTTCCTACTGTAAGCGTATATGTCATGTGCAGTGTATTACGAGTGCTTTCCACTGGTGTATAATTTCTTTATTATGGATGAGTGATTTTGGGAGCAACAACATACATCCTCTACCTCTTGTGCCAGCTAATCTACAGTAGGCAGGCAAGGGCAACGGTAGCTCATTCTCTTAACTCGTCATCCCTGACAACTTTGAGAAGAATGTAGACTTGCTGAAATGTTTGACTCAGGTTTTCATATTTTAACAAGTATTACACAATTAGGATACGTGTCACTACAACCTTTTTACCTTTTTTGAAACGTAAACCAAGTTTTCTTTACAACTTGTTCCTGTAAATGGTGTTTTCCCAGGATGCACTTGCTTACCACAACTGTAAGTTGATCTACTTAGTCGTAAAAAGATCGGACGCGCAGGTCAGAACACGGATTCTAAACCTAATATCGACAAGAATGTTATATACAGGGATACCTAGCAGAACAGAGTGGGGTCATTTCTTTTTATTCAACGCGATCTGCTTCTCAATGCAGGAATACCTAGCACAACTGCGCGGAGTTATTGCCTTTTATTCAACGCGTTGTGTTTCTCGTCAATGCGTTGTCAAATATCATATTGCGGATCAGGCTAATCGCACTGACACTGCACTTTTCGAGAGCATGTGTGGTGAGAAAGACAATGGGCAGCACCATATCAAGTACTGTGCAAGGGGTGTAAAGTTTAAATAACGTTGTCTGACTGAACAAGCCAAGAAACAAAGTTGCACAATTTCAGCGGGTAATTTTATTAAACAGATTGCTACCACTGTTTTCTTTTTCATGTATTGTTCATCTGTGTGAGACAGTGATCCTTGTTTACATGTACATTGCTGCCTTCACGATTGTCACTAAACAGTGTAAGCTTACTTAGTTTGCATGTTTTTTGCCAGTTAAGGCCTCTCGGTCACCTCGCGGCATAGCGGAAGTATTTATAGTAACTTTAGGGTGCCGTGTGCGCGAATACCACCCCGCAATAGGAGCCAACAAACGCCCATAAACCAGCGGGCACGCACCGCAACCCCCTGCACCCGCTACCAAAGCAGCCGCCATATTGCCCTAGCGCAATGATTATGATATGCCTACCAGCGCTGTCTCTGGGTCAGATAAGTTAGTTCACAACGCAACCGCTACCCTTATTTTCGTTTCCATGTCAAAGGTTCAGTTTCCCTTCTCTAAAGTGTTGTATATAGATGTTCTATGGTACCTCTCGGCGGCTCAGTGGTTAAAGGGACACTGAAGGTTGCAGCGATGGCGTAGTGTTGAGAGCATCCGCCTCGCATGCAAAAAGTCCGTGGTTCAAATCCCGGTGCCGCGCAGTTCCCAACCGGAAAAAAAAAATACGCGTAGTGATGGAACTGCATTAATAGGCCAGGGGTGCGGCCCTACCGGTAACCACCACCGGGAACGCACTCCCTCACCAGAGAAGGTTTGGCCACCCTGGTGTAGTAGCTGGCCACTACCTGCCACATGCATACGTCAAATAACTCACGGCCCTCAGTCCCCAGCAGCTGCGAAGCAACTGACCACGGCCGCGGTCAGATCTGCAACGCAGCAGAGGGTGCTAAGAATCTCTGGATCCAGACAGGCTGCCAATGGAACCTGAACTTGGCAATGTTTAACGCTAGAACCTTATCTAGCAAGGGAAGTCTACTGTACCATTCGAGGAGCTAGAAGGTGTTAAATGGGATACAATAGGGCTCAGTGAGGTTACGAGGACAGATTAGGCTTATACGGTGCTAGACAGTGGGCACGTCCTTTGCTATAGGGGCTTGGCTGAGATAAGAGAACTGGGAGTGGGGTTCCTAATTCACAGAAACATAGCTGGCAACATAGAGGAATACTATAGCATTAATGAAAGGGTGGTATTTATCGTAATTAAACTGAATAAACTATGCAAAAGGAAGGTGGTACAGGCTTACGCGCCTACATACAGGATGACGCTTCAGTTGAAAGTTTCTATGAAAACGTGGAATCAGCAATGAGTAAGGGAAAACACAGCATACTATACTAATGGGAGACTTTAATGCAAAGGTAGGCAAGAAGCAGGCTGGAGACCAGGCAGTAGGAGACTATGGCATCGGTACTAGAAACGCCAGTGGAGAGCTACTAGTAGAATTCGAAGAACGCAATAATTTACGGATTTTGAATACCTTCTTACCGCAGGGGCGCCTGCGCAAGTAGGCGTTTGGTGTGTAGCGACACCACGAACCCGAGCTAACGGGGGAGTTTCGACTCCATCCCACGCCTAGCCGTGCGTGGCTTTGCCGTGTCCGAGGAAAATGGGATCCTGGGGGTTGTGCCGACGCTGGGTGATTGGACCGTTAAGGCCCCCCGGCAGAGGCAACACACCCCTTTGGCCCCGGCTTCACGTAGACGGCACCCCTGAGCTGACCCACCCAGGGGAATCGGCAGTCGCCTTTTCCTATCTCTCTCTCCCTACATCTTCTTCTTTATCTCTTACTATTTATCTGTCCTGTCTTCTACTCTCTTCCGTTTACTTCCAAACTTCCTGGCGGCTAGGGTTAACCCTGTGCAATTAGCCTACCTTGGTCTAGGCGCATTGGGTTATAGTGGCGTTGTACGGCTGGCGTCTGCAGGTTTTAGCATTTGTAACTTTGTAGCATCCCCTCGTTGGGCTCCGTGGTGGGTAGCCGCCAACGCTGCTGAACAACAATAAGGAAGACATGCATGGAGCATTCCCACTACTGTCTGATCGTACCGGCTTAAAGCCGGTACGCACCGATGATCTCACCAGAGAAGGATTGGCCACCCTGGTGGAGTATCTGGCCACCCCCTCCCGTAGGCATTCGTCAATTAACTCACGGCCCTCAGTCCCCACCAGCTGCGCAGCAACTGACCACGGCGGCGGTCAGATCTGCAAAGCAGCAGAGGGTGCTAGGAATCTCTGGATACGGACAGGCCACCACTGGAACTTGAACTTAGCAACTTTTAACGTTAGAACGTTATCTAGTGAGGGAAGTCTAGCTGTATTATTCGAGGAGCTAGAAGGCAATAAATGGGATATAATAGGGCTGAGTGAGGTTAGGAGGACAGATGAGGCCAATACTGTGCTACAGAATGGGCATGTCATTTGCTATCGGGGCTTGGCAGACAGAAGAGAACTGGGAGTAGGGTTCCTAATTCACAGAAACATAGCTGGCAACATAGAGGATTACTATAGCATTAATGAAAGGGTGGTAGGCATTGTAATTAAACTGAATAAAAGATACAAAATGAAGGTAGTACAGGCTTACGCGCCTACATCCAGCCATGATGACGCTTCAGTTGAAAGCTTCTATGAAGACGTGGAATCGGCAATGAGTAAGGTGAAAACACAGTATACTATAGTAATGGGCGACTTTAATGCAAAGGTAGGTAAGAAGCAGGCTGGAGACCAGGCAGTAGGAGATTATGGCATCGGCACTAGAAACGCCAGAGGAGAGCTACTAGTAGAATTCGCAGAACGCAATAATCTGCGTATTTTGAATACCTTCTACCGAAAACGAGAAAACCGCAAGTGGACATGGAGGAGCCCTAATGGCGTAAATAAGAACGAAATACACTTTATAATGACTGCACACCCAGGAGTCGTGCAGGATGTGGAAGTGGTTGGCAAGGTAAGATTCAGTGACCATAGAATGGTACGGGCTCGAATCCGCCTAGACTTGAAGAAGGAACGACAGAAACTGATACGCAAGAAGCAAATCAATGAGCTAGCACTGAGAGGGAAAGTGCAGGAATTCAGAGTGTCACTGCAGAACAGGTACTCTGCTCTTAGCGAGGAAACCAACCTTAGCGTAGATACAATGAATGATAATCTGACGAGTATCATCACGGAGTGTGCAGTGGAAGTTGGAGGCAGGGTAGCTAGACAGGACACCGGCAAGCTTTCCCAGGAAACGAAGAACCTAATTAAGAAGCGTCAAATCATGAAAGTGTCAAGCACAACAGACAAAATAGAACTGGCAGAGCTTTCGAAGCTGATTAATAGACGTAAAGTATGCGTTGTAAGAAGGTATAACATGGAGAGAATTGAGCACGCTCTGAAAAACGGAGGAAGCGTCAAAGCAGTGAAGAGGAAACTTGGGATAGGAAAAAGGCGGATGTATGCACTAAGGGACAAAGAAGGCAAATTAACTACCAATATGGATAGGATAGTTAAAATAGCAGAGGAGTTTTACAGAGATCTGTACAGTAGCTGGGATAACCACGACTTTATTACTATAAGAACTAGCAGTAACCCAGATGACACCCCACCAGTAATGATAGAAGAAGTCATAAAAGCTTTGGAGAGCATGCAAAAAGGCAAAGCTGCGGGTGAGGATCAGGTAAAATCAGATCTGCTGAACGATGGATGACAGATTGTGTTAGAAAAACTAGCCACCCTGTTTACGAGATGTCTCCTGACGAGAAGAGTACCAGAGTCTTTGAAGAATGCTGACATCATTTTAATACATGAGAAAGGAGATGACAAAGTTTTTGAAGAATTACAGGCCGATCAGCTTGCTCTCTGTAGTATACAAACTATTTACAAAGGTAATTGCTAACAGAGTAAAGAAAACATTAGAATTCAATCAACCAAAGGAACAAGCAGGATTTCAAACAGGCTAATCAACAATCGACCACATTCATACTATCAATCAGGTAATAGAGAAATGCTCAGAATATAACCAACCACTATACATAGCCTTCATAGATTACGAGAAGGCGTTTGATTCAGTAGAAATATCAGCCGTCATGCAGACACTGCGGAATCAGGGCGTAGATGAAATATATAGAAACATTCTGGAAGAAATCTACAGGGGATCAACTGCTACCTTAGTGCTTCATAAAAAAAGCAACAGAATACCAATAAAGAAGGGTGTAAGGCAGGCGGACACAATCTCCCCAATGCTATTCACTGCGTGCTTACAGGACGTTTTCAGAAGCCTAGAATGGGAACAGTTAGGGATAAGAGTTAATGGAGAGTACCTCAGTAACCTGCGCTTCGCCGATGACATTGCATTGCTGAGTAACTCAGGGGACGAATTGCAACACATGATTACGGAGTTAGACAAGGAGAGCAGAAAGGTGGGTCTTAAAATTAATCTGCAGAAAACGAAAGTAATGTACAACAACCTCGGAAAGGAGCAGCGCTTTGCGATAGGTAATAGTGCACTTGAAGTTGTAAAAGACTATGTCTACTTAGGGCAGGTAATAACCGCAGAGCCTAACCACGAGATTGAAGTAACTAGAAGAATAAGAATGGGGTGGAGCACATTCGGCAGGCACTCTCAAATTATGAAAAGTAGATTGCCACTGTCCCTCAAGAGGAAGGTATATAACAGCTGTATCTTGCCGGTACTTAGCTACGGAGCAGAACCTGGAGACTCACAAAGAGGGTTCAACTTAAATTGAGGACGACGCAGCGAGCAATGGAAAGAAAAATGGTAGGTGTAACCTTAAGAGACAAGAAGAGAGCAGAGTGGATTAGGGGACAAACGGGAGTTAAGGATATCATAGCTGCAATAAAGAAGAAGAAATGGACATGGGCCGGGCATGTAGCACGTAGACAGGATAACCGCTGGTCATTAAGGGTCACCAACTGGATTCCCAGAGAAGGGAAGCGGGGTAGGGGGAGACAGAAGGTTAGGTGGGCAGATGAGGTTAAGAAGTTTGCGGGTATAAATTGGCAACAGCAAGCACAGGACCGGGTTAACTGGCGGAACATGGGAGAGGCCTTTGTCCTGCAGTGGACGTAGTCAGGCTGATGATGATGATGTTGATGAATACCTTCTACTGAAAACGAGGAAACAGTAAGTGGACATGGAGGAGCCCTAATGGCGAAGATAAGAACCAAATAGACTTAATATAGAGTGCACACCCAGGCATCGTGAAGGATGTGGAAGTGGTGGCAAGGTAAGATGCAGTGACCATTGAATGGTACGGTCTCGAATGCGCCTAGACTTGAAGAAGGAATGACAGAAACCGATACACAAGAAGCCAATCGATGAGACAGCACTGAGAGGGAAACTAGAGGAATTCAGAGTCTCGCTTCATAACAGGTACTCGGCTTTTAGTGAGAAAACCAACCTTAGCGTAGATACAATGAATGATAATCTGACGAGTATCATTTCGGAGTCTGCAGTGGAAGTTGAAGGCAGGGTAGTTAGACAAGAAACTGGCAAGCTTTCCCAGGAAACGAAGAATCTCATTAAGAAGTGTCAAATATTGAAAGTCTCAAGTACAGCAGACAAAATAGAACTGGCAGAGCTTTCAAAGTTGATTATTAGGCGTAAGATATGCGATGTGAGAAGGTATAACATGGAGAGAATTGAGCACGCTCTGAAAAACGGAGGAAGCGTCAAAGCAGTGAAGAGGAAACTTGGAATAGGCGAAAATCGGATGAATGCACTAACGGACTAAGAAGGCAAAATAACTACCAATATGAATAGGATAGTTAAAATAGCAGAGGAGTTTTACAGAGATCTGTACAGTAGATGGGATAACCACGACTTTATTACTATAAGAACTAGCAGTAACCCAGATGACACCCCACCAGTAATGATAGAAGAAGTCAGAAAAAGCTTTGGAGAGCATGCAAAAAGGCAAAGCTGCGGGTGAGGATCAGGTAAAATCAGATATGCTGAACGATGGATGACAGATTGTGTTAGAAAAACTAGCCACCCTGTTTACGAGATGTCACCTGACGGGAAGAGTACCAGAGTCTTTGAAGAATGCTGACATCATTTTAATACATGAGAAAGGAGATGACAAAGACTTGAAGAATTACAGGCCGATCAGCTTGCTCTCTTTAGTATACAAACTATTTACAAAGGTAATTGCTAACAGAGTAAAGAAAACATTAGAACTCAATCAACCAAAGGAACAAGCAGGATTTCAAACAGGCTAATCAACAATCGACCACATTCATACTATCAATCAGGTAATAGAGAAATGCTCAGAATATAACCAACCACTATACATAGCCTTCATAGATTACGAGAAGGCCTTTGATTCAGTAGAAATATCAGCCGTCGTACAGACACTGTGGAATCAGGGCGTCGATAAAGTATATATAAACATTCTGGAAGAAATCTACAGGGGATCAACTGCTACCGTAGTGCTTCATAAAGAAAGCAACAGAGTACTAATCAAGAAGAGTGTAAGGCAGGGGGACACAATCTCCCCAATGCTCTTTACCGCGTGCTTACAGGAGGTTTTCAGAAGCCTAGAATGGGAACACTTATGGATAAGAGTTAATGTAAAGTACCTTAGTAACGGGCGCTTTGCCGATGACATTGCATTGCTGAGTAACTCAGGGGACGAAACGCAAATCATGATCACGGAGTTAGACAAGAAGAGCAGAAAGGTGGGTCTTGAAGTTAATCTATAGAAAACGAAAGTAATGTGCAGCAACCTCGAAAAAGAGCAGCGCTTCGAAATAGGTAATAGTGCACTTCAAGTTGTAAAAGACTATGTCTACTTAGGGCAGGTAATAACCGCGGAGCCAAACCACGAGATTGAAGTAACTGGAAGAATAAGAATGTGGGTAGAGCACATTTCGCAAGCACTCTCAAATTATGACAGGTAGATTGCCGCTATCTCTCGAAAGGAAGGTATATAACAGCTGTAACTTGCCAGTACTTAGCTACGGAACAGAAACCCTGAGACTTACAAAGAAGGTTCAGCTTAAGTTCAGGACGACGCAGCGAGCGATTGAAAGGAAAATGGCGTGTGTAACCTTAAGAGACAAGATGAGAGCAGAGTGGATTAGGGAACAAAGGAGGTTAAGTATATAATAGTTGAAATAGAGAAGAGGAAATAGACATGGTTTGGACATGTAGCGCATAGACAGGATAACCGCTGATTATTAAGGGTAACTGACTAGATTCCCAGAGAAGGCAAGCGGGTTTGGGGGAGACAGAAGGTTAGGTGGGCAGATGAGATTAAGAAGTTTGCGGGAATAAATTGGCAGCAAGCACAGGACTGGGTTAACTGGCGGAACATGGGAGAGGCCTTTGTCCTGCAGTGGACGTAGTCAGGCTGATAATAATGATGATGATGATGATGAAGTAAAAAAAGTTGGAAGACCCCACGTACAGTGGGAATCAATGATATGCGAAGCATGAATGAAAAATGTTGATATGTCACTTTAAAACCAGCACAGCGTTACGAGGTGGAAGTAAATGATGTCATGCATGACTTCTGTGTCATGATTATCAGCTTTGGATGTGTCCTTTACCTTCGTCATCTATTCACGTCACGTGATACCAAATTTGGTATATGCGAAGCTAGCGAAATGTCCGCGAGCACGCTATGAGCGTGGTATGTTTTCATGTTCTTACATGACACGCGTGTGAGCATTATGAAATTTGCACTACTCCAATATACTCCAATGTAGCATTGACGCGGGCGCCCGCTGGTCACAGCAACCTTAGGTTAGCCAAACGCGAGCAATCTATAGTCTGACGCCAGGCGCGACCAGTGTCCGTCGGCACCACCCGACGGCATCCGGCGCGAAATTCGACATGCTGCATTTCGCGCCCATTCCATACTGTAACATTACTCTATGCCGATGCGTTACCCAGACAACACTGCGTCTCCCTCTTTTCGTGATGGAGGGACGTCACGCCTGGCGTGGCAACGCCGGCGTGACGTGACGAATTGAACGCCGGTGAGCACGTGCACCGTGTCATCTCGAATTGTATTGGCGCCTTGACTGTAGCATATAGTCATGTTGTGACATGACACGCATCTCATGATTATCATGTTTGCACCAGTCACATACACTCGTCATCCTATCACGTACTATCATACCAAATTCGGTATATGTGACGCTAATGAAACGGCCGCGAGTGCATCACGAGGGTGGCATGTAGTCGTGTTCTTACACGACACACATCATGATTTTCATCTTAGGGTCTGTCGTTTTTATTCGTCATGGAATCATGCCATACCATATACCAGTTTTACAACATGCTATGTGAACGAAACAACCGCAAGAGCTGCGAACCATGAAATGTAAATCACGACATTCATGACATACATGTCCTGCTTTCCATGTTATGACTAGTCAAATATGTTCTGCATAAAGTCATGTTATGTCATACGAAGTTTGGTATCGATACCATTATCGAAACGGCTAGATAGATAGATACGCTCAAAGTCTTCGAGGTTCGCTAAGAAACGCTTCGCAATTAAAACAATTTACGTCAGGGTGAAAGCTCAAAGTATGACATCTAAAACGACAATGTTATCAACAACAGTGCCCTACTTTAAGAGAAATTAAGGTAAATTCACAAGAACAAAAGCGCCACAGTGGGACGTTATCAAAATGATCCCGATTACATCAGAAGGACCGCCTACCATTGATCACCAGTAATTGATCTCGCAATACTAAATGAAGAACTTTCTGTGCATCAAGAGATGCAACAAAATGCTACATGTTTGTTTCTGTTTGAATCATAGAAGAAAGAACCGCCAGATAATACAATGGGGAATGAGGCGAGTGGCTCAAAAATTTAATTTTAGCGTAGTTAAATTGGAGATATGGTGCCGTCTAGCGGGGCACAAATAAACGGAAAACGTCTTTCATGGTATCCGAGGGCGGGTGCGTGCCTCAGTGGCTATGGTTGTTGCTGCTATGGTTCCCGCTGCTATCAGTCTGCTGCTAGTGGCACAGTAAAGCCGGGCAACCTTGTGCATGGCAACAGTTCGTGAGCCGGTCCGGTCGGTCTGCTTCTTTAGGCGCGTAACTTGAAGTGCGCTAACGCAACGTGAACCACTAAAACTTGATTTTATTTCAAAGTAGGCCCTTCCTTGGCAAAAAATAACATTACGAGGTTTCTGGACTGCTATGAACGTCGACTTAATAGTTCCTTTTAGTGTCCCTTTAACGTCTCGCATCCACAATGCGGAGGTCCCACGTTCGATTCCGCACGCCGGAGTCTTTTTTCTGGATTATTTTCTTTCTTGCGTTATATATATATATATATATATATATATATATATATATATAGATAGATAGATAGATACGCATACATATCGGGTGCATGACATCGACGCCCGCGCCGGTGGCAAAATCAAGCCTGAAGTGTCCAGATCATTGTTATTGCAATAAAATACAACGAGAAATATGAGCTAGAGAACCCCACTACACCCCTTCCAATTATTAGAGAGTTTTAGTGCTGGGTACCCAAGCTCTTGAGGCACTGCGGCCGTAGGGGCACGTGTTGTGTACCCAACCCAAACCCAATTGGAATGCCTTATGGAAGCGCTCACGTGGCGTACACAAACGCGAGCCGCACGAAGGTCAGACGCGCTCGCAGCGCCATAGCGTCTTGTCCCGTAAGCAATGTTTAAATATTTATACAATTTGAAATGTTAAATTAAACATACAAGTAACATGAAATAAACTAATTTCAAATAATCATTTATAAATAATATCACTGTTATCAACACGAAATAAGGCTCTTTCGTATGCGCCACACTTGCGACCAAATGGTCGCAAGTGTGAATCCAAATCCTTGAATCGATGGCCGGTCGCAGTCCGAAAAGCGCGACAAAAAGGCAACAATGTCACGTGTAACTCTGTGTAAGTTTTAGCTTGTACGTATACTTCTTTACGTTCACATGTCACCGCACACCAGTTTGCGTTTACCGTCTTAATGGAACGCGCTTTTTCCAACGTTTTGAGCTCCTCATACGTTAACATGTATGCCTTTACGTTTTCGCAAACCATAAATGGGGATGTTAACTGCATTCAAACTGCATTTAACGTACATTGGATTGAATCACCATTGCGCCAATCACGAGACTTTTTTTACCGTGTACAGTATCCTGGTATACGCAAAAAAGTGAAAAATACAAGGTTACTGTAACGATAGTGTTGACATTTTGTGACACTTCGTGCAACCACCGTCATGAACACGTTGGCTTACGCGTACGAGTAATGGTTTTGAGGGGAAATGACTAAAAAGGTAACTCATTTGTAATAACGCCGCTGCGCGCTTTTTACACCAGACGTACAATGCACAATGTTTCTGCAATAACAATGTTGTGATTGTCTAGTTCACTATGGGCGCGCGAGATGGCGCCACCTGTTCAGCTGGTGAGGGGCTGGCATTTTTTTGTTTCTATGTTCCAGGCCATTCTAGCTTTGGTAATCTGGCTGAAACAATGTAATCGCTATTGGTGCTCGCACTTTGGCTTATATTAACTCGGCGACTAGAGTAACCGTGAGTTTCTTCGAATATGAACTTTACAAGGTGGCCGATCCATGCTGTCCGAGATTTCGCGCCTTTGTGCCATGCTATTTGTATAGTGGCTACCCGCTATAATATTTGTGCTTAAAACTTCAAAGTCTAAGTGGTGACTCTGGCCAGCCTCGGCTTTGCCCACCGTGAAGGGGGGCGACGTCATGCGTAACATGATGCGCCAGCATGTGCACCAGGGCAGCTTATCTCCGCTAGGAGGCCAGTGATGACAACATTGTTTATGGCCGCGCGGACGCATGGCCCCAGCACCCCATCGATCTTGCGAAGAATATGCTTGGGGTTTCGTGCATGCGCAATATCACCACTCCAACGTCCTGGATACGAAAGTCGTTTGATTATCCAGCAATAAAACTCTCTATTAGTCTGCTTCACTGCACATTCTTCTAGCATTGACGCAAAGCTGACTTTTGTAACGCATTTTGGCACAGAGCACTAGTGGCTTTTTAAAGCATTTTCGAAAACGTACTTTCAATAAACACTATGGTCTCGTAAGATTTTCAGCTTACAAAACTTCAGGTTATATGATACGGTTGCTCTTTACAGCTTAGGTTGGTCCCATGAAAGCGTTGGAATTTTCTAGCATGTGCAAGAAGTTATTTTATCCCTGGTGTCTGTTTGCCTATGCCATTAGATATTACAGTTAGTTCACATTAGCGTGTCTTCCTCTGATAAATGCGAAGAATTTCCTAGCGAACTTCAGCGGCCATCTCTCTCTCTCTCTCTCTCTCTCTATATATATATATATATATATATATATATATATATTGTGAGAATTCATTGTACGTCATCTTCCTCATCTATCAATCACCATCATCAGTCTTCGGCCCGTGCCTCTTCATGATCGGCGCCATTTTGCTGTTGCTTCAATAAAGCGTCAGCTGCACCGTTGTATTTCAAGTGGTGCAAGGTGCTTCCCGATCTGTTCGACCTCTCTCCATCCAAAGCCAGCTCCTGGAGCTCCGTTCGGGACGTCGCTTGCGCCAGCAGAGCACCATGGCCCAAGGGCAAGCCCAACCAAACCACTCGCCGGCGCAACCACCAGCCGCCAACCCTAGCCCGGTCAACAACCCCCCTCGGGAGCCCCCAATCTTCTCCGGTCTGCCTGGCGAAGATGTCGAAGACTGGCTCGACAACTATGACCGCGCAGGTGTCTACAACAACTGGAACGAGGCATCGAAATTAGCGCGCGTCCAGTTCTACGTCTCTCAGGTTGCCAAGACGTGGTTCCTGAACCATGAGAGCGACTTCCGCGATTGGTCTTCCTTCAAAGACCAACTCCGACGCATTTTCGGTACACCGACCGTCCGTTCAGAAGTTGCTCGCAAGAAACTGGCAGAACGCGTTCAACATTGCGGTGAGTCCTACACTTCCAATATTGAGGATGTGCTGGCACTTTGCCGCCGTATCGACGACACCATGCCAGAAGGTGATCGTGTCCGGCACCTTCTGAAGGGTATCGGACCTACCGCTTTCAACGCCCTCGTCGCACACAACCCTTCGACGGTTTCCGACGTCGTCTCGGTATGCCAGCGGCTTGATACCTTGCAGTCAATCCGCCTACGACCCGACTTCTCTGAGAACCCCATGGCAAACAGTATGGAGCTCCGATCCATCATTCGAGACATAATTCGTGAGGAATTGCAAGCCTACACTTTACCTCCTTCTAACAACATTCCCGCTCAACCTGCCTCTAGCGATCTGCGTGGAATTATTAGGGAAGAAATGTCAGCGTTCCAAAGCATTCACCGTGCTCCACCATGCGCCCAACCACCTTCGTATGCACAGATCGCTGCAATGCAACCCTCGCCGTCTCAAGCACCACCACCTGTACCTGATCACGAACATCTCGCACCTCTAGTCGCCCGTCCACCGAACCCTACCTACCATTCTTCCTGGCGGGCCCAACGTCCTATTTGCTACTACTGTGGAATTCGAGGACACATTTCCCGGGTCTGTCGACGTTGGCAGCAAGATGAACGTCGTGGTTATGCCGCTTTTGAACGAGACGACACATATGCGCGAGGTTACTACCGTTATGCCGACAGTCCTTCCAACCACCGATCACCGTCTCCTGTGCGCATTTCCAACACGACCAACAATACACGTGCATCCCGACCACGCTCCCCTTCGCCACTCCGACGCTCTGTTTCACCACTTCGGCCTGTCTCTCAACTGGCTGCCCAGCGATCGGAAAACTAAACAGTGCAGTTTTTGGAGGGAAAACTGCATCGCGGCGAAATGACCTAAGTCCTCCTGAACGACCGTCAAACATGTTATTGGTAACTGTGGAAGGTGTGCGGGTGTTGGCTTTGGTGGACACGGGAGCAACTATTTCAGTTATGCGTGCCGACTTGTGTTCTCGATTGCGGAAAGTGAAGACACCCTACCTTGGATCATCTTTGATTGGGGCCAATGGAGCAATAATTAGACCCTCGGCCCAATGTACAGCGCGTGTCTTCATTGATGGTATTCTTCATCACATCACCTTCGCTGTCTTAATTTCATGTGCTCATGAACTAATTTTAGGTTGGGACTTTCTCTCATCAGCATCTGCATTAATTTCTTGCCGTCAACGTGTAGTCGAAATTACCGAGACCGATCACTGCAGCGAACGCGTCGACGAAAAACCATTGCGTTTCTTCACAGCTTCCGAATCCATACTACTCCCGGGTCAAGAGCAACTCATCACCATCACTTCTCCGAATATTGCCAATGGTGACGTCCTTATCACCCCTTCCAGCAGCTGTCTAGCTCGCGGCGTTGTAGTCCCCTCCAGCCTGGTGCGGTTCAAAGACAGTGCAGCGATAATCATTGGCCTGAACCCTACCCCAGAGCCCGTCCTTCTACCCCAAGGTTCTGCAGTGTCATGTTATGTGGATACCCAACCGGTTTCTTTGGTCTCTCTTGACGCCTTGACAGCTCAGCCACAACAGGCCCAGTCTGTTACTTCCTCCTCCTTTGCTCCCGGGATAAATCCTGACCTTTCTGCTTCTCAGCGTGAGGCGTTGCTGAATTTGCTCAGGAAACACCAGGCCTCCTTCGACGCCAATGCTTCGGCACTAGGACAGACCACAGTTGCGCATCATCGCATCGACACTGAAGGTCAGACTGTTGTACGCCGTCGTCCCTACCGAGTCTCCTTGGCCGAGCGCAAAATCATCGAGGAGAACGTGACCGATATGCTAAACAGAAACATCATACGACCCTCTACCAGTTCTTGGTCATCACCCGTTGTGTTGGTACAAAAGAAGGATGGATCGGTACGATTTTGTGTTGATTACCGCGCGCTCAACAAGATTACCCGAAAGGATGTATATCCGATGCCCCGTATAGATGATGCACTTGACTCATTGCAAGGCGCCCAATACTTCTCCACCCTTGACCTTCGGTCCGGGTATTGGCAAATACCAATGGACGAAGCAGACAAAGAAAAGACCGCCTTTTCTACGCCGGACGGTCTTTACGAGTTTAACGTAATGCCATTCGGTCTATGTAATGCTCCCGCCACATTTGAAAGGATGATCGACTCTGTTCTTCGTGGCCTCAAGTGGAAAACTTGTCTATGCTACCTCGATGATATCGTCGTGTTTTCTTCCACTTTCGATGATCATCTGCAACGCCTAGATCAAGTGCTCACATGTCTCTCCAACGCTGGACTTCAACTAAACACAAGGAAGTGCCATTTTGGCAACACAGCTATAAAAGTTCTAGGACATCTCGTTACTAAAGGTGGCATCCAGCCCGATCCGGACAAAATTTCCGCAGTCCTCAACTTTCCGCGACCCTTTCGTTCAAAAGAACTACGCAGTTTCCTTGGACTCGCATCGTACTTTCGCCGCTTCATTCGCAACTTTGCCACTATTGCCGCTCCTCTCCACAAGCTACTTGCTAGTACCGCTTCCTTCGATTGGAATGATCAATGCGAAGCCTCATTCCAAGAACTCAAGCAGGCACTGACATCCCCACCGGTGCTTTGTTATTTCGATGACAAGGCACCTACGATATTACACACTGACGCGAGTGGACAAGGAATCGGCGCCGTACTGCTCCAGCGCGACCATGCCTTTCGCGAGAAAGTTGTCGCGTATGCAAGCCGCACTCTGACCACTGCAGAGAAGAGGTACTCGATAACCGAACAAGAGTGCTTGGCTGTTGTCTGGTCCATCCAAAAATTTCGTCCGTACCTACATGGTCGACATTTTACTGTTGTGACAGACCACCATGCTCTTTGCTGGTTGTCCACAATCAAAAACTTGTCGGGACGACTTGGCCGCTGGATTCTCCGATTACAATCTTATGACTTTGACGTCATCTACAAGACTGGAAGACAACATCAAGATGCTGACGCTTTGTCCCGATGCCCTTTGCCGCAGTTTTCGGTGCA
Source organism: Rhipicephalus annulatus (assembly GCA_013436015.1). Taxonomy (NCBI): domain Eukaryota; kingdom Metazoa; phylum Arthropoda; class Arachnida; order Ixodida; family Ixodidae; genus Rhipicephalus; species Rhipicephalus annulatus. The sequence goes on from WOVY01013661.1 coordinate 148,131, forward strand.
CGTCACATCCCCTTGTCAAATTGGCTATACCGAGGACGCCTCGTCGATATCATCCATTTCTTCCCTACCTTCATCCACCCGTCCGTCAGCACTTGCTACTCACCAGCGAGCCGATTCTTATTGCACTGACATCATTGGTCGGCTTACCGGTGCTTCGTCTTCCCCTAATGCCAGGCTCCGGAAACAACTCCGACTATTCAAGTTGGAGGACAATGTGCTATATAGATACATTTTGCACCCGGAAGGCCACCGATGGGTTCCCGTCGTACCACGCGCACTACGCACTGAAGTTCTGCGCGCTTCCCACGACGACCCGACGTCAGGACACTTGGGTTACTACAAAACATACGAGCGCATCCGCAGTCGATTTTTCTGGCCAGGTCTTTCCACGACAGTAGCTAAATATATTGCCTCGTGCGCACTTTGCCAACACCGCAAGCGGCCCACTACTGCCCCAGTCGGGACCCTACAACCACTTCCTTGTCCATCAGAGCCGTTCTCTGTCGTCGGAATTGACCTCTTCGGGCCCCTCCCAACTACATCAGACGGCAAGAGGTGGATAGTCACCGCGGTTGATCACTTGACCCGGTACGCTGAGACGGCCTCAATCACTTCAGGAAGTGCTTCGGAAGTAGCAACTTTCTTCTTGAATGCTATTTATCTACGTCATGGAGCCCCTCGTGTCCTTTTGAGCGACCGGGGAAAGGCATTTCTTTCAAGCACGCTCAGTGACGTTCTTCAAGCATCAAAAACAGTTCATAAAACAACATCTAGCTATCACCCGCAAACCAATGGCTTAACGGAAAGATTTCATCGCACGCTGTGTGACATGCTGTCCATGTATATCCGACCGGACCATCGCAATTGGGATGCCATACTACCCTTTGTCACGTATGCATATAATACGTCAGTTCAACGAACCACAGGCTATTCTCCATTTTTCCTAGTATACGGACGCCAACCGACATCACCACTCGACGTTTCATTCTTTTCTGGCCCCGTCAACTCTTCACCATTCGTTTGCGACCAGTTTCTGTCCCGCGTTGCTCGATGCCGTCGTCTTGCCCGCGTAAACACCGAAGCTAGCCAAGAAGATCGCAAACATCGTTACGATGCCACTCACCGCGTCGTTCTCTACCGCCCTGGCGACAATGTACTTCTGTGGACTCCTGCGCGAACGCCTGGCTTATGCGAAAAGTTTGAGTCACGCTATCTTGGCCCTTACAAAGTTATCGAACAGACCTCACCGGTGAACTACCGTGTCACACCTGTTCATGTCCCCACTGACCAACGCTGCCGCGGGACAGAGATTGTGCACGTTTCGCGTCTCAAGCCCTATTGTATGCGTTCCACACCGTAATTCGCGGCCAGGCTGGCCGCTTCCGTCGACGGGGAAAATTAGTGTGAGAATTCATTGTACGTCATCTTCCTCATCTATCAATCACCATCATCAGTCTTCGGCCCGTGCCTCTTCATGATCGGCGCCATTTTGCTGTTGCTTCAATAAAGCGTCAGCTGCACCGTTGTATTTCAATATATATATATATATTTATATAGGCAGGCATGGTGGTTGAGTGGCCGTAGCGTTGCATATAGTCTAGTAGATCCTCCGTGAGCGGTCACAACGTGGTTTATTTCGACGTTTCGGCCTAGAGTCTGGCCTTCATCAGGCATAAAGATACAGTTTGTCGGTGATCAGCTTTATACAATCTCAAATCAGAGGGCAAGGAAAGAGGGAAAAAAAGGAGAGAAAAAAAGAAAAGAAAAGGAAAGAAAAAAAGAAAAAGAGAAAAATAATATACGGTGGACGCCCCTCGGGTGCCCCCCTTCCACTTTTCCTTCCACTTCCCCCCTCATCTCTCTCCCCCCTTTCCCCTTCACCTTTCTGATGTCAGCGGTCTGTGTATGTTTCCGTTCACCAGCGCATTCCTCCCGATCAGACGGCCCCTCCTGGCACTGGCTGTTGGGTGTGGGGCAAAAAAGAACTTTTCAGGAAGGAAACAATTCGTCGTAGAAGGACGGGGGCCGCGTATTGTGGCAGAGGCTGGTCAGCGGGCATTTTAGGAAGTTCTAAGCCTTTAACTACTCCGCGCCCTGTCAACATTTCGTCGTAAAAATAGGGGTGCCCCGTATTGCGGTAGGCTGTGCAAGCGCGTGCAATGCGAATTCCTTGCCCGCTTCTAAATTACGCGTGTCGTGGGGGCCTCCCGGCTGTGCACATGGTTGCTGTTGGGCATGTCATGCATGGCACAATTGATTGGGTAGTAAAATAAAACAGAAAACAGACGACAGCTGCACTTAGGAAGAGTAGTTACACTTGGAATTGTTTTGGGTTGTCCAGTGCCCTTCGCAGTTGCAGTACCGTGAATTCAGTTACTGGTTTCATTGTTGCCGTTATTGTTTTCTATTGCTTTATTGCTGCAAGTGTACCGGGATTCTCATTTATTCCTCTATCGAGGGTGTTAAATCGGTGGATAAGGTATGACTCTCGTTGTTCACGTTCTCGATTTGTTTTAAATCCCGTCTCTAAGAGCGTTACTGATAGTTTGTCGAATGCATGGTCGGGAAGATTGAGATGTTTTGATAGAGGTAGACTTGGGGCTGATTTCGCATGAGCTCTGTGATTATTGAAGCGAATCCTAAATGGTGTTTCTGTTTGTTCGATATACTGCATACCACACACGTTGCATTCGAGTAGGTACACCACATTAGAGGAATCGCATGTTAGGTTTCCTCGTATGTTAATCGAAAACTTGGATTGCGTGCTGGTTGCTTTGTCTGTTTCTCGCATCGCCTTACATACAAGACATCGTGGCTTTAAGCAAGGGCGGCATGAATTATTGGGGGGTGATGTGTTAACTTGGGAGTGGACAAGGGTGTCTTTGAGCTTACGTGGTCGTCGGTAAACGACGCCTGGAGCGGATGGGAATGCGCCTTTCAGACGTTCACTTTGTTCCAGAATGTTGTACTGTCGTTCAAGGATTTTGTTTACATTGGGGAAGTTTGTGCTGTAAGTCAAGCAGAGGTTTGTTCGTTGTGGGTCTTCTCGTGGTTGTCGCTTCATAAGTAAGTCTTCACGCTTTAGTTTTCTTGCTTTTTGAAAAGCGTCATTAATTACTTGTGGGAGGTATTTTTGTTGCTCCAGCATAAGTATTAGCCTCTGTGAGCTCGTGTCAAAGTCAGCGTCTCTAGAGCAGATTCGCTTAAACCGCTGAGCCTGGCTGTATGGATACTGTTTTTACAGTGGCGTGGGTGATCGCTTTGGTAATGAAGGTATTGCTGTCGATCCGTTGGTTTGCGACATAGGGTTGTAGAGAGCTTCTCTTCTTCTATCGTTATGGTAACATCAAGAAAATTTACGGTAACTTGCGAGTATGTGTGTGTGAAGTGTATGTTCGGATGTACAGCATTGTAAGTGTCTATAAAGCTGAGAAGTTCATCCTCGCTGTGGGTCCAAATAAGAAAGATGTCGTCTATGTATCTTCTGTATAACATTTGTTTCAAGGAACTTTGTGCAAGAAATACAGATTCTAGCTTTCCCATAAATATGTTGGCATAATTAGGTGCCATTTTGGTGCCCATAGCGCTCCCGCTGATTTGTCGAAAAACTCGAATGAATTTAATTCGAGGACCATCCTCGTCAATGTTGCAATGGCAGAGAATCTGGGGTGTTATATTGTCTATGGTTTGTGTACATGTTTTGTAATGCAGCAATGCCGTCATCGTGAGGAATATTTGTATATAACGAAGAGACATCAAGAGTACCAAGTACGAGTTTTTCGGCACACAGATACCCACAATGTCTCAAAGAAAATGTGTGGTGTCATTTATGTACGACGCGAGGGTGCATGAAATGTGGCTTATTAGTTTGTCCACGTACCCTGATATGGGTTCAGTTATTGTACCGATGCCTGATATGATTGGTCGACCTGGGTTACCGGGTTTATGAATTTTCGGGAGGATGTAGAAGCGACCTGGACGAGGGTATGCTGCTTGCATCAGTTTGTGGTCAATGTTGGTTATCTTTTCTGCGTCCAACAGTTTCTTTAGTTCTGTTGATACGATACGTTTGTATTCGTCTGTCGGATCACCTGGGAGGCGTTCGTAAAATCTTGAGTCGTCTAGTTGACGGTATGCTTCTTGTAAGTAGTTGGTTGTATTAAGGACTACAATTGCTCCTCCTTTGTCAGCGGGTTTTATTGTTATGTCTGTCCTAGATGCAAATTTTCAT
>WOVY01013662.1:0-18200 GCA_013436015.1 Rhipicephalus annulatus
CATTTCCCTATCGGAAAAATTGCCATGGTGGATACTGGAAACATGGTGGGCGTAGTGGAAATAATAGTGGGCATGGTGGAAATAATAGTGGGCATGGTGGGAATTATGATGGCTATGGTGGGACGTAGTGGAAAATATGGTGGTTATGCCGGGACATACTGGGTGGTATGGTGTACAGATGATGGTAAAGTGGAAATGACGGTGGAAAGCAGAGGCTAGATAGTGGGCAATAATGAGAACTCTGCCCCACCATTGCGATAATGCTGGGTAGCCCTAAGCATATGGTGGGTGGTGCTTATATGGTGGGCTACATGTGTACCAAGTTGAGAAACTCTTCCCACCATTGCGATAATGCTGGGAAGCACTAAGCAGATGATGGGTGCTGCTTGTTATGGTGGGCCACATGGTGTACCAAGCTGAGAAGCTCTGCCCACTATCGCGATAATGCTGGGAAGCAGTAAGCAGATGATGGGTGGGCTTATAATGGCGGGCAATCTATATAGTGTACCAATCTGGGATCAGTACACTACATGTTCTACCACCATGAATTTCCATCAAAGTTAGGCCTACCGACCGAGCCGTACAATTGTGTTATCCGTGCTTCCGGGTTTCAGAATACACGATTTCGACGATTAGGTATGACAACACAGCGCAGCCATGGCATCAATGAACCTAAATGAAGCATTTTTTATTGTATATGGTGTCCGCTCAAGAAGCAACAAACATCGATGCGACGCAATTAAAGCACTCCCAGAGAACGTAATTAAAGGTCTTCTCACCGACAGCCGCCGGTCGCACTCGCCGGCACTTCTCTAGCTTTTGTACGAGAACTCAGACGTGGCAATTCGTATGCTTGGTGAACCAACATGAAGCGTAATGTTTCCGGCACACTGCGTTCGTTTTGGCCAAGCCGTTATGAAGTTGCTTTAGCGAAAAAGCTACAGCATTGCGCTGGCGCGACCGCCCTCTACATTGCGCGAAAAGCATCGCAATACTCAATCAAATAAATTAGGCGGGCGTATCTATGGAATGAGCCTAGAGGCGTCATAAAGCGTGAGCAGATGTCACCCTTTAGAACGAGCGCGAAACGGATATAAAACTTGGCAGACCCCGCCGGTAAACTGTTGCTGCTCCCAGTCCACTTGGTTTTTTCTTGAAGTTGTGAATTGTAAAAAAAAATAGCACTAGTGCCGTTAACATAGTGGCAATCGTTACAGGCCGCAGTTGCTTGTGTTTAATACATGTGCAATTTTTAGTAGCAGGTGTAGATCTTGTCTATGTTGTGTACACGACAAACATAACTTAAGTTGAACCGTAAGTTTGTATGCCAACTAAGTATTTAACACCCAGTCAACGTCATGTTGGTGTGGCGCAGTCAAGGCGAGCATGAGAGCTGCCTTGTACTCTTGTATATGCTGTTGACCGGATTTACGTGTCCTCATCACTCCTATCTCGTAAAATTTCCTGCAGCACCGAAGCTGTATCATTCTCAGACCATTGTATTGTCATATAGCGCAAATTGGCGAAAATCGTCACAAACAATTCTGTCCCCAGTGGGCCCTTTGGAAAATGAATGCGAAGCTCCTCTGTGATCAGGAATTCATGAATCGCGTCCAGATGGCATTGAGGCAATCTTTTTCAATTGGTTTTCATATCTTCGCTGCTTGGAAGCTTTTAAACAAGTTCGCTCTATAGCTTTAGAAATTGGGGCTGTCAAGTCTTTCTATAGAAAGAATGATGAAAAGATACTTGTTAAAAGTCTTTGCAATCTTTATGAGATGGAATGCGAAATCCCGGGAAAGTACATCAAAGATATTGAGAATATTAAGTGCCAACTACAGAGATATGTTGCTGCTTGCTACCAAGGGGCACGTATTAGATCTCGGAACCAGCGCACTTTAAATTCTGAGCAACCGACGCGCCAAGCTTTACTTGATGAGCAACGCCATGCGATTTCTAAAGCTATTCAAGACTTGTACTTCAACGATGTGCTCATAAAAGATAACGGAGACATTACTTTGGCGTTCGAAACGTACTATAATAGCTTATTTAGCTCTCCCTCTGATGATCCTGACGCTCAGCTCAAGGCTAGTTTTGTTTCTCTGTGAACCCCTTGAAGGACAATGACTGTGAAGTCATTAATGGGCCCATTACTATACAGGAATCGAGCAAGCAATCGACAACTTTCCTTTATTGAAAACACCGGGCCTGATGGCATCTCAGGCGAATTTTACAAAGCTTTCAAGAAAACGCTTGCTCTATATTGCCTGAATAATTTTCAGATGAGTTACGAGATGGATACACTCCCACAATCTTTTTGCAAAAGTCATACTGTGTTAATACCGAAAACGACTGACAAGGAAAAACTTCGCTTCGTTGAGGGCTACAGACCTATATCGCTTTCAAATGTGGACTACAAAATTTTCGCAAAAGTATTAGCAAATAGGTTGCAATTTGCTATGTCGATCCTCATTGGGTCTCATCAGACATGTGGCATCAGAGGTCGATCCATACAAACCAATATACATGTCGCTCGAACAATGCTTCAATACTGTCGTGGTTCTCAAGACCATCTTGCAATGCTACAGGTAGACCTTGCAAAAGCTTTTGATCGTGTTCGTCATTCCTTCCTTTTTTTCTCTTCTCGAACAAGCTAATGTTGGCAAAGTTGTTCTTAAAGGCGTTAAATTATGCTATAATGAATGCTCAACTCGTCTGATAGTTAATGGTCAACTCTCCAAGCCAGTTTCTATTCGCTCTTCTGTAAAACAGGGATGCCCGATGTCACCTCTTTATTTGCACTTTATCTAGAACCACTGTGCTTAAGCATAATACAGTCGAGTTGCATTCATGGCTTTAGAATATTAGGCAGTGAGGTTAAAGTATTGGCTTATGCAGATGATGTCGCATTCTTTTGCACAGATAAACCAAGTGTTGAAAATGTGGTATATACTATTGAAAAGTTGGCGTAGTATCAGGAGCTCGTTTAAATGCCTCTAAAAGTTTAGGACTGTGGTTTGGCTTGTGGGGTAGGACACCGAACCTCTTTGCAGGGATTAATTGGACAAGAACTCCTCCAACATACCTCGGTGTACCATTGCATGCATATAGATTCAGTGCGCATTACTGGAAGGAACGTGTCCCTAAGCTTGAACGACAGGCCCAGACATTTGTGCCCTATCGACTTTCGATATTTGGGAGAGCTGAAGCTTGTAATACTTTCTTAGCGACAGAACTTTACTATGTATTGCAACTTATTCATTGCGCAAGATTCTATATACAACGCTTTCATCGGATTTTCGCTACTTTCATATGGTCTTCGACTTTTGAGCCCATGCGTCGTGATAATATATTCAAGCCAGTTAGTGAGGGTGGGTTAGGACTAAAACACCTTTATCTATGGCAAATAGTGTCCCGATTCTTCTTTTTTCGAGACAATTCCATCCTGTAATCCGTTCCTTCTTGCAGGTTACACTTGTTGATTGCTTACCTGATTTAATTGTTTCATCCAACTTCTCCGAACGCCCCATGCTTGTGGGGATTCATGCAGGAAGTTTACCTCGCAGTTCAGTTCCTTAAAGCTCGCTTCTCTGTAGAATACCTGTACTCAGTACCGCGCAAGGTGCTTTATAAGGACCTACTGAGTACACTCTTCCCACCTCCATTGTACCGTTCACTGTACGCCAATCTTCCTGGTCACGATGTGTTGAAGCGAGTGCGCAAAATGTACATTCCACCGAATTCAAAAAACATTCTTCTATAAACTCCACTCTGAAACATTGGCGGTAAACACATGGTTAGAAAGAAAAGGTATTTTCATTCCGTCTGTTAACTGCCGTCTATGTGATGTGCCGGAAACGATTGAACATTGCATTGTTAGCTGCAAAGATGCCATACTATTTGGGATGTCCTTCAGCGAGCACTGAAAAAACGTTTCGTCATTAATTCTCACACAATACGTTATCTTCTGCCAGCAACACTTGATGAAGTACCATATGATATGTTTTTCCTCATGGGTTTGCACAGCTTGTGGAAGACACGAATGCAAGACTGCAATGCAGAGCCCACCGCCTCTTCAAGCGCACACTTTATTCAAATGGCTATCCACCTAAAAAACATCTACGATGAGCTAGACTTTAGACCGGACTGGTACTCCGTCTTAGAGAACTGTTTGACGTCACCCCTTTTTTGTTTGTATAACACGATGTGAAGAACTCTTCATGTGAGGAACTCACGCTGTGTTAGCCATTTAGTGTTTATGAGTAACGCTTGAGCGCTTACTTTGGCGATTTTATTGTACTTTTGTTCGCTTGATATTGTCTTTATTGCCCAAGTACTTTAATAAATACCATGAATTAAAAAAAAAGTTGGTGTGGCGCAGTGGTTAGCGTCTTCGGATGGGAATCCGCAGGTTGCACGTTCGATCCTCCGTGGCACTTTTTTTTTACGGGACGGGTGTTTTTTATACTGTTTTTATAGAATTCTTTTTTATTTTTATGGCAGCTCGTCACGGTGATTATGACGTAATTTCGTGCTCAAGTTTTGCCGGCACTGCAGCACCCACCATACCCACCATGCGCCATGGTGGGCGTTTCCCACCATTCACCCACTACACTAATCCACTATAATGGTGGGTGGTGGTTTCCACCATGCCCACCATTCGTTTTTTTCCGATAGGGTTTGAGCTTTCAATATAGCGTGCGCAGAGAACTGGCCTGAAGGCTTAAGTCTTTCTTTATGCGTAAACAAAACTCATGCGAGAAATCTTCGTTTTGAGCTTTTCGTTGTTTTGCAAGTGTCCTGTTTCCATAGTGAAAAAGCCTAGTGAAGGCAGCTCTGAAAACTAGCTTACTAATGATTGATATGTGGGGTTTAACGTCCCAAAACCACCATATGATTATGAGAGATGCCGTAGTGGAGGGCTCCGGAAATTTTGACCACCTGGGGTTCTTTACGTGCACCCAAATCTGACCACACGGGCCTACAACATTTCCGCCTCCATTGGAAATGCAGCCGCCGCAGGCGGGATTCGAAGCCGCGACCTGCGGGTCAGCAGCCGAGTACCTTAGCCACTAGACCACCGCGGCGGGGCAAAAAAAACTAGCTTACTAGATTACCAAGTGAGTTTAATGGAGTTAGAGCAATGTCCTATCTCAAAGCTACTGCTTTTGTCCCATAACACTGACTACATGCTGCGCTCTAGCCTCTTTTCGCAACAGTATACGTTTGACATACGTTTCAGATGAGGGATACTCTATGGGACGATGAGTGTTTGAGTCGCTGTCCCTGACAAAAACGGCATTCTCGAGAATTCAGCAATATTTTCCTTCTTGACCTAGATGAGGGCCATCAATACGGTTTTTTCGTTGCTTTTGAGAGTTCGTTGAACTTGTGGTGAATACATTAAAGACACTGCTGTTCAAGGATTCAGGTTGGGTGTGCTTCCAGCGTTGTATTCTTCTTCACTGAAATGTAGGAAAGGAATTTAGTATAACTAGTGTACTCTTTTAAATTGTAGTAAAAGGGGAGATTGCCTGGTGGGGTTTGACGGAATCGTCTGGCGCTCACTAGGTTAGTGGTTGTGTTTTCATGTACGTTTGTGATGTCTGTTGAGCCACAACGAAACAGGGGGTCACTGCTTCATCAAGGACAGTCTTCACCAGACCTGACGTCAACGCTGATCTTTCCGAACTGCGGCTACATAGCTCAGCCCATCGAGATCTTCACATTCCCCACGTGAGAGACTGTTATAACCGTCATCAATACTTAAGTGTTTCGGCCTTTGTTAACTTGACGAAAGTATTTAGACGCATTGCAAGCCAAAAAGTGCTTTCAAGATTGGTTTATTTCCTGCCAGGAAAACGTGAACAAGGGGTCCACGACCAGTTCGCGCAAAGAAAACAGCACGAGCCAAGAAAGGCCATTGTGAGCTCGGCTCCATGCAAGGCTTTCGAGGGAAACAAAAGGCAGCCAGGCCATTTTCGAGGTCACCGTGGATCTGGCCAGAACCAGGGTAGTGCTCGCAGTTTGCGCTGAAAGTTAAAACCCAGACTGGTTGTGGCTGCAACTTGCGAGGACAAGCGGGGCCCCGGAATGAAGTGGGGCACCCCGGAAGCGGGGCCGAAGCTTCTAGCAAACATCCAACGATTGAATGTGTGGAAATGAAAAACGCACTAACTTCTGCAGCCCTGGCGGGAACCCACCTCAGCGCCTCAACGACGAGGGATTAATCGACCACTCCTCCTTTCCCCTTTCTTCCTACGATCACTTGAATGCAGTGGCATGCTTGAGGATCAGCTAGAGGACCACTACATTGTCCTGCCCGAACACAGTCAGGCAAGTTTGGCACGTGAACCGGGAGCCAGTTTTTCGAACCTCGCCCAACTGGCAGGACAGTTCTTCTGAGATCATAGGACGCGCAGAAAATTTTGGTGACGTGTGCGAAGCGTCCGTGCAGTGAATTTGTGACCATATTTGGGCATCGTGTAGACTGCGCCCTCTGCACGTACATTTTGTGGTGTCTTTCCCCGCCTTCGTAGGAGGAGCACCTAGACTATCGGGCGCCGCCGTATTGGCTGAAGCCGTGGACAATACACCCAGGGTTGGCGATGCGGCGCAATATAAGCTGAAGACTTCTGTATTTTTTAGGTTCCTCAGTTCGATAGTTCTTCTGTACAGTTCTGATCACTTGATCACCTCCTTTCTTATTATCAGTTACTAACCATGTAAATGAATTGCTGTCGTTCTTACGAGCGCCACATCTGACTTGTTTGACGATGGATCCTTGGACGGAGGCCCGCTAGCAAACTAACGCTAGCAACTGACCTGCGGGACCCGGAGTTACAACAACGTAGAATGATTGTTATGGTATTTAGCACTACAAAAGCACTGACGAATGCTGTACACACGTAAAACAACGCGAGTTTGAACTGCAAAGGTCAGACGATAACAATGAACTATCCAACGTACCTGCAGCAAACCTCGCAAAGCTGATTTGTGTGTTCTGCAGGCTAAAATTGAAAGCGTGGATTGCTACGCATTTTCACGAAAACTTTGAGTCTCGCAAAATCTATTCATATTTATCGTGTCTAGGATGGTCCGGTGTATTTACGGACACACGAAACATGCAAAGGGGTTTGTGTTCGTTTCTTGCAAACACGTTAACACTGATGCTTGCGAAGGCGAACAAGGGAGCCTTTATACTCTTAGAAAAAAGGTGGTAATACTTGCAAACTTTAGGGTAGTAATTGTTTGTCACATATGTTACAACCGTGATAGTAAGTGAGGTTAGTAACGGCGAGGCTTGTTACAGTTACTACCTTTGCTGTTACTACCAGCACGTAGTAATGGTTTTTACCTACTCATTACCACCCCTGGGTAGTAAATTTTCCTAATTTGAATAATAGTAACCTAAACTACCTTGTTCAATAATTTTGGCTTATTATTTCTCCACTGATAATGTTGGTCAGTCGATGTCTCGTTACTAGACAATTTCGGGTAATGAAGTGTGGTGTGCTTTGAACCCGAAAAATACATTGACCTAACAAGTGCATTATTTTTTACGCATACATGAAATATGAAGTAAGCATGCGGTATATATAGCCCCTAGTTTGCAGATCGTGTCTGGCACAGAGAAGCTTTTGTGTTTCAGGATGAATTATACCAAATGTGAACCAATACACTACCTCATTACGTGTGTTTAGGTACATAGCACATACTTTTCATTAGCCTTACTTCTAAAACATTATTTATCATGAATTAGTGGTATATTATGGCCAAAAAAGCATTATTTTCTGTGGTCAAAACAAGGTACTCAACTCATTCTCAGTGCATTTGAATGCTTTAAACGGCTATTATGTCAGTGTTTGAAAGGTAATAACCGTTTTTGGGGTTCGGTGCGCCAAAACAATGATAATATTCGTAGACACGCTACAGTGGAATAATTTTGACCATCTTTGAGGCTAATTGAGACCTTCTGATATTTTGATTCATCGGTCTTGTTAATATGTGCTGTTTCTGCTAACTTTGTTGTAATTGTCTATTACAAAACGTGTCGTACTCGCTTTTGGTTCAATACCTTTTACTTCTCCGTTTCGACAAATTCAGAATGACGTTTACATATCCCGGTTGCGTAAATTAAAGCAAAATGTACTTTCCTTATCAATGAATATCTTCTGCGTCACTTTTCTGCTTAGTGATCATACGCCGTGACGATTCCTCTCATAAGTTATCACAATGCGAATCACACACTATTTGAATCAGATATTCAACAGGCGGATAGTAAAAAAAGTAGTAACGAGGCAAGAAAGCTAGTAGCGACTGCAGTTAATACCTTTTTCTTTCCAGTTTCTATCTGTTTAGTAATGTAGGTAGTAAACAGGTCGCCAGAGATTAGTAACAGTCGAAGCGAGTAACTCTATACTACATAGGTAGTAAACCAGTAGCAAAAGGGTAGAAACGGTCCAAGAAAAGTTATAACCACTGCAGTTGCTTCCTATTTGCTTGCAGGTGCTACCTTTTTAATTGATTGATTGATATGTGGGGTTTAACGTCCCAAAACCACTTCATGATTATGCGAGACGCCGTAGTGAAGGGCTCCGAAAATTTCGACCACCTGGGGTTCTTTAACGTGCACCCAAATCTGAGCACACGGGCCTACAACAGTTCCGCCTCCATCAGAAATGCAGCCGCTGCAGCCGGGATTCGAACCCGCGCGCCATGCGGGTCAGCAGCCGAGTACCTTAGCCACTAGACCACCGCGGCGGGGTGGTGCTACCTTTTTACTAACTTTTTTTGAGGGTGTACTTCTGACCGTCCTCTAGAGAACGTGAATGGCGCTTGGCGATGCCATAATGTGTGCACATTGCGAATATAGAGTTTCCGCCGCCAGATTATTGTTGCGTTTGCCACATGTAAACCGACGCACTTGTTTTGTCGAGACTCTCGTACTAAGCAGCAAGGTGGCAAAGCAGGCGAGTGATACCTTTTAGGCGTTGTGCCAAAGGTGTTGTATATGAAATTACCCTGAGCTGTGGCAAGTTCTACGTTGCACAAACAGGATGATTTATTGAGGACTGCCTCAAAGAGCACGTCAATAATATTGACAAACGTGATGTCGGTTTCTCCACATGTCAAGTGATGCTCGTGTGCGCCATGTTTTGAGCAAGCTAGAATTATCGGCAAAAGAAGAGATGAAAGAACAAAAAGCTATACTAGAGGTGGACCATATATTACAAGTAAATGGTTCACCTAACTATGTCTGTGACAAATCTCTTGTACTCTCTCAATCTTAGCTGTGTTTTTTAAGGAACTGCTGAAGTGAAGACAAGTATGTGCTGACTCCTTCACACCTCTGCTCATGTGCAGAGTTTTATTTGATTTTCAGCTTGCAGTGGCAACAAACTGTTGGTAGTTTTGGTACCTAAGTATCTCTTTCAACTTTTTTTTCATGTTCCTAGCTAAGCGCCAGTTGCGAATTGTTCAGCAAAATCATTTTTGAGCCTGGTGCAATTAAAAGCTCACGACAAGACAGCAGCGTGATCTAAACTTCAACAAGACGACGCCCAACTTTGTGTCAAGACGTGACAGCAAGGAGGGCTCATCAGCAGGCCCACCCCGAGCCTAATGTACAAGAAGCGCAAGAAAGATGACAACGTCGAGAGAATTATAACGTGACTGATGCAAGATGCGAACTTCGCCGCTCTAATGGCGTAATATATACGCGGGTAATTCCACGAGAGATCGACATGGGTCCAAAAGTTGATATTTTAGATTTCATTGACTATTTTATATTTTGTGCATCTCTCACCAGGTAGCCCGAAAGTCAACTTCGTTTGATTACTAACGGCATAACTTACGAGAAAAAAATATCAAACTTCACCAGCACGGAGGCACCAATTTCGTCACCTGTCATTTTCGAAAATTTCAGATGCTATAAAAAGACAAATATTCTTGTTTCATTGTTAGCGACTCGCAGACGGCTGTGAGAAACTTTGCACGAGGGCGAACATCCGAAATAGCTTTAAGAATATTGGCTGGATGCAAAGACCAACGAACAATAGAAATAGTCTGGACACCCGCTCACTCCTCCTTGCCCGGCATTGAGGCTGCACACCAGACAGCTCGAGGACCTACAGACCAAGCCTCTGGATTGCCCTGTTCGAACGGGGAGGACGATCAGAGATTTGAGTGGATGACCACTTACAGAGATATTACGCAGTATTACGGGCTAAACAAGAAAATTTATCCTCCCGCACACTCGTCATTGAACAAAGGACAGGCGGTGGCGTGGCGCCTACTCCAGAACCACACGTTTCCCAGTCCGGTAACAATGATCTGCTGCGTGCCGGAACTTCATTCGGACAAATGTAAATTTTGCCACAACAGGGCGGACTTGAGCCACATTTTATGGGCATGCCCGCAGGCCCCCATAAGAGGCGAATTTCCAGACGGGAGTGGATGGGATGCCGCGCTCCTCAGCTCTGACTCTCAATTACCAGCCCGCTTAATACGGCAGGCCGAAGACGCCGCCAGGGCCCATGGGATCATGGCCGTCGTCTAGGTTTGGTCCTCCCTTCTCCTCTCGCACCTGAAAGAGGAAGAGGACCTTTCTGCTAATTAAATAAAGTTTGTTCATCATCACCACCATCAAGGAAGATATTTTTTACCTGAAATGCATGTCTAATGAAGAATGAATTCTAATGGTTTTAAGTTTGTAGACCTTAAGAAAACAGCTTTTAAAAATGCCTAATTTTGCGACAGTTTAAAATAGGGTACGTCTTTCCCATTTTTTTTCTCCAAAAGTAATGCAAGCAGCGTTTTCAAACTTAACACGTTTGAAGGATATAGCGTGTTCATTACGTACATAACTTATTGCGGCCGTAGCGCAAACGTAAATTTGTATACATTGCCTCAAAATTCTCAAATTGGCAAAAATGTACTACACAAAAATTTGAATATTAAAAAAACCCACCTTCAATTTTTCTTAAAATCTCGTAAATAGACAACCGAAGGCCATCATACAGTAATGTAGAAAAATATGTCTTATTATTTTGTTTTTAGTGACAATATTCGTGGTAAAATTCAGAGCTTTTCGAGAATGCGCTGATAAGTTGAGAAATCTAAAAATCGGAACGGAAAAGCGGCAATAAGCTTCAAACGCGAGTAAGCGTGACCGCATTTGGTGAAAAAAACGCTGTTTTAGCAGATAGGAGTTACTATTTTGAACACGGTATTCTACGGTATCTGAATTCATTCTTATACGTAGAGCACTGAGACTTCTAATATGTGGTGCCTCTCCATTACTGACACACAGATGGAGCTGCTGTGAAGGCCGTGTGTTTTGCCCCGCCGCGGTGGTCTAGTGGCTAAGGTACTCGGCTGCTGACCCGCAGGTCGCGGGTTCAATTTTCGGCTGCGGCCGCTGCATTTCCGATGGAGGCGGAAATGTTGTAGGCCCGTGTACTCAGATTTGGGTGCACGTTAAATAACCCCAGGTGGTGGAAATTTCCGGAGCCCTCCACTACGGCGTCTCTCATAATCAAATGGTGGTTTTGGGACGTTAAACCCCACAAATCAATCAATCAATCAAGGCCATGTGTTTTAAACACGTTGGGTAAGAGAATTGAATGTTGAATGAGTTCGTAAACGATTCATAACAAATTTTTAGCATTTGGGGCATGAAGACTGCCGCATTAGACTGAAGAACACGCTTTAGGGCAAGTTGTCATCCGTCGTCTGCTGTAAAACGCCGTGTGCCGCATCTGTGAGGCAATGCTTTAGATCATATGGTTCAAAGTAGGGTCAAAGATTACACCTTTCATAACTTTATCGACAAAAACATTGTGAAATTTATTTTATAGTACTATACTTCAGGTTTGGGTGATTCCACGAGAGATCTACAGGGGTCCACAAGTTGATATTTTAGATTTCATTGAGTACTTTATCTTTCGTGCACATCTCACCAGGTAGCCTGAAAGTCAACTTTATTTTATGATTAACGGCATAACTTACGATAAAAAAATATCAAACTTCACCAAAATGGAGGCACCAATTTGGTCATTCACGAAAAGCTGATTTGTACCACGAATATTGTCGCTAAAACAAAATAAGGCAACATGTTTTTCAATATTACTGTATGATGGCCTTCGGTTGTCTATGTACGGGATTTTAAGAAAAATCGAACATGGGGTTTTTTATTATTCAAATTTCAGTGGAGTACACTTTTGCCATTGTGAGAATTTCGAGGCAATATATAAAAATTTACATTTGCCCAACGGCAGCAATAATTTATTTACCTAATGAAAACACTATATCCTTCAAACGTGTCAAGTTTGAAAACGCTGCTTGCATTACTTTCGGAGAAAAAAGTGGGGAATACCTAACTTATTTTAAACTGTCACAAAGTTAGACATTTTTAAAAGCTATTTTCTTAAGGTCCACTAACTTGAAACCATATGAATTCATTCTTCATTAGACATGCATTTTAGGTAAAAATATCTTCTTTGAAACAAAAATATTTGTCTTTTTATACCATCTGCAATTTTCGAAAATGACAGGTGACGAAATTGGTGCCTCCGTGTTGGGGAAGTTTATTTTTTTTCTCGTAAGTTATGCCGTTATTTATAAAACGAAGGTGACTTTCGGGCTACCTGGTGAGAGGTGCACGAAATATAACATACTCAATGAAATCTAAAATATCAACTTTTGGACCCGTGTTGATCTTTTGTGGAATCAATCACCCTTTTGCATTCGCACTGTGGATACTTGTGCGCAAGTATGACTGACTGACTGACTGACTGACAGACAGACAGACTGACTGACTGACTGACTGAACTGAACTGAACTGAACTGAACTAAACTGAACTGAACTGACTGACTGACTGACTGACTGAACTGAACTGACTGAACTGACTGACTGAACTGACTGACTGACTGACTGACTGACTCAATTGACTGACTCAACTGACTGACAGCTGTCACGCTTGTCGTTGTCGATGTAGTCAGAAAATGCAAAACATTGACCTAGTACTCAGGATGTTAGGTTCAAAAACTGTTTATTGATCAAGCTCACGCGTGCCGACGTATGTTTCTTTCATGATAAACATATAAAAAAGGAGCACCAGGGCTATCGGGTGAATTTCTTGTCGTATTTCTTCAGTGGAGGACACGCCCGCTACTCGTAGCGCCACATGCGGTGGTTGAAAGCCTCGTCAACTGGAAACACCTTGTTGTTTGAGAGCACAATGATGGGTGTCCTAGGAATGGTCTGGTTCGCAGTGTATTTGACAGCCACCACGTCTACGTCCCCACCAAAACTTTTTTTGACAATATCAAAAGCGGATGACTCACATTTTGGCTCGTTTCATACCAGGCTGCGACGGCCCACGGTTTCCTTTAGTGGAAAGCTAGCGTAGTGGCTAAAGTTGCGAATCGTACCGTGGTTAATGTAAAATGAAAGAACAGGATCAAAAAAAGTTTTTGCCTGCACTGGAAGAGGACACAATATCCATGCATTTTTTTTGGTACCGCGCTCTAGACCACGCTGTACATTTTGTTGACAAAAGCCGACACTTCCTCGTGGATGCCGTAAAACTGAGCGTGTAAAAGTTCCATCATGGCATCAAACGACGCGGGCACATCTATGCAAAAGGTAGCGAGGTCGCCATGTGGGGCGTCAGAGAGTGGCTGCGTGTTTTTATTCATTTCAATGAAGTCGAGGGTGAAGTACGAACACATCTCATCAATTAACACTTGAATGGATCGTTGCGGGGTTCTTATCGTCCAGGCGAATAAACCGAAAGACCGGGTCCGCCAGCCACTTGGGGTTGCGCAAAATGTTGCTCAACGGCTATGCGAGTTTTCGCGTAGCCAGTCGTAGATGAATTCTTCCGACGCTCCTTTTGCACGTTTTCGGCACTTTGTGCCCTTTTTTGCGCATACTTTGTCAGCGTCTCCACCGCTCGTCTGCCCTCCATGGGCGTCGTCACATGCAACTGAATGCGGAAGTTTCGGGTGCAGTATTTCCAAAACTCGGCCGGGCTCGTGTCTAGGACCTTGTAATTGTCCGCAAACTTCATTTCTAATGTCGTGACGCCAATCGCTTCCTCCCACTTTAAGGTATTCCAATAGTCGGAGCTGACCATTGAGATATTGGACGAGACTGTAGAGGTCCCATACGCTGGCGTTTGTAGACCAAATAGACGAACGATTTGGTCGTCAGAGGAAGCCAGCGAAGATAACACATGGGCATGTGCCGTTGCTCCAGCTGCAGTCATGTAGGACATAGACGTGCGGTAGAGTGGTTTCTTTTGTGTGGAGTGCGACGGCTGTGACTCCGTACTGGGTGGGTCCTTGTTCGAATACTCTGATAATGTCATTACAAATTGTCTGAGCTTCTCCGTCGTCTCGAGCGGGGAACACATCGTGCACAAGCTTTCTTCGTTTTGGAACTGAGTGTAACTGCAATGCCCAGCGTGGAGGGGATTGTAAACTTTTTCCATCTCCTCTAGCCCTTGTTCCTGGTTCGGGCACGTTTGAATTTGATACTTCTCCCACGCCTCGATCAGGCTCCGCAAGTGTCGCCTTGATTTCATTAATGTCATAGGCACGGTTCTCGTGGCTCGAACCAATAAACTCTGTAGTTTGTTCCTGAGAATATAGACGGCGTAACCAAAAGGCACTTCCAACTGGTAATATAGCGGTACTTCGTCTTTTTGCTCATCATGCTGACGTTTACGTGATTCTGCCATGGTCTTTACTTAAAGAGCAAAAAAGCAACAATTCAGAGTCTAGTACAATCAAGTAAAAAAAGGTCTTACCGTAGACGTCTTTAGTGTCTGCTTGAGGTCCTCCTGAGTGGACAGCCGGTTGGCGACTGCGATTTCTGAGGTACTAGAAACCCATTTATATATCTCTCGTGGTGGCCTTGGAAACCACCGCGCTTGCAGGAAAGTCTTGCGCAACTACTAGTTAATATGCAATGCCCTTGCGAGACGATGAGTTATTATGCAAAGCAGACAAAGTGGTTTAGTTACTATGAAAAAACGCAGCCCTTGGGCCTTGAGCAACTAGCAGTTACTATGCAATGCCCTTGCGAGACGACGAATTAATATGCAAAGCAGACAAGGTGGTTAAATACTATCCCGCGATTGCTTGCAGTCCTATGCAAAGCAGGGGCTCACTACATATTTTTTCTTGTATGTCGTTGTCGTTGTAGCTCCACTCAGAGAAAGTATATATATATATATATATATACATATATATATATATATATATATATATATATATATATATATTTATATATATATATATGTATATATATATTCAAACATATTCCTTCTTTTGTCTTCGACGACAGCGATGCTCCAGTAATAAAAAGTCAAACGAAAAGCTTTCTTTTATCTTGCTTTTATTGTGAAAGAATATGCACCGAGATTCTTAAGACCAAGGAACGCTGCTGCGCCTCCGCCGCTTTTTGGAGCATGGCCTTGTGTTCGGTCACTTCGGTCTCCGTGCGAGCAAGGTTTACTGGACGCCCGTGACGTGTGAGGTGGTTGTAACTTGCTTTGATGTTTTCGTTTGTGTGACGCAAGTATGGCCCCACGCTTGACGGCATAGTCACGCTGTCGGCTACTAGGGTGTCCACGTCAGAATGAACCACCTATTCTGTGTCAATTGAAAAAAGTGGCAATATTTTAGAAAGTTTCGGTACTGCCGGGACCATCTATGTTCGACTTGCTTACCGCCAACACACCGAAACTCAAACTCGGCTGAATGTTGGAGTGTATTATCGGTTTTAAATCTTGGGTAAAGTATGTATTTCTCATAGGGTCTAATATTTCACGTGGCGCGTGTGCATATTGTCGGGCCGAAGACGCACGGTGACGTTCAGATCTGACTTTTCCTCGTACGACTCGTAGTGACAGGTTGCTAGTAGTGTAGGATGCAACGTCAGTAGGCAGGCCTAGCTGTGTTTGAGTTAGCAACTCATTCCCCGCGTTGTAAGTAGGACCCATCTTTAGCCACGCGTCACCTCCAAACTGATACTCATAGTTGACTATGGGTGTGCCCACGTGGCATTTGAAGGGAAACGTGTTGACAAACTTGGTCAAGTGGGGACTAGTCTTGTCAATGTGAATAAAGTCGTTGGCAAAGTTGTGTCGCGGCACGCCCAAGCATGCAGGTATGCTCTTTTCATCATCGACATTTTGCTCCTCGTATCCCGGTGCAGTTTAAGACCCCAGTAGCTCTTTGACAAATCGGCGTGGTCCTTCTCCTGAAATGGAGTGTAAGACAGCGGTTTCATCGGGTTGTTTGTCACGCCTTTCTTAACGCGGCACATGCCTGTATCCAAGGAGTGGTTCAATCCGACGGAGCTAAGACCATAAACTAGCACCCCTTGGAAGAGCTAGTCTTCCAAGGGGGTGCGTAGACCATGGGGAGTAACCTTGACAATTCAACGCACGGCTCTTGTTTGAGACGATAAGTTAAGGTAGGTACCGTGAGGAATGTAAAGATTTGGCCGGTCCACTGGCGAGCGTGAGAGACTAGTTAAAACTCCTGGAAACATATTCTCGGTGTCATACATTAAATTCGTCTTCAGCAATGCATAGGCCCATGTGGTGAGTATTTTGCTTTCATGGAACACTGTGACCACTCCGTGGGTCGCGAGGTACGTGGAGAACCTGCTGAAGGAGTTCTGCGGAATTTTCACCGTCACCTCCAATTCCTGCTCCGCCTGGATGGAGGGGAGCGTCCGATTGCATCTGCGGCGACATTTCGGTGTGGCCGGTGCTTGAGTCATGCTGGTATCGCTTTGCGTCTGCTGTAATCGATTGCCCATAATGTGCACGTTTCCGTCTATATCCTGGCATTCCATAGAGGCTACGGCCTAAAACGTATTGTTCTACAATATTCTTCGTTCTCAGACCGATTGCGCCAAATGCAGAAAGCCAGTTACCAGTGCGTATAAAGTCACTCAAGAAGAGAGCCACAAATGCTTGGTCAGCTGCAAAGACGTCCTCGTGACTTGTGGCTCACTCGTAGGCTTCGTCATGCGACTTGGCTATGTCGTCGTCCTCGTCCACCGTATCTCCGTTGCGCTGTGGATTCCCGGGACCCAGGTACCGGTGGCCTGGGAACAATGGCATACTACTTAGGTTAGAATATATACAGATGGTAGCGGTAGCGACATCGACGACAGCTACACTCTTACCCGCCTCTATTTTTTAGCCGCCTCTATTTGTAGTTTGGCTGACTGACTGTACCTGACTGACTGTGACTGACTGACTGACGGTGCCTGACTAACTGACTGGACTGAATGTACTGACTGACTGACTGACTGACTGACTGACTGACTGACTGACTGACTGACAGCTGTCGCGCTTGTCGTTGTCGATGTAGTCGGAAAAATGCAAAGCATTGACCGCGTGGTTTGCATTTTTGATGTTTGGCTGACTATTTGATGAATATTTGATTGAATATCTTTTTGATGTTTGACTGACTGTGACTGACTGACTGACTGACTGACTGACTGACCGACGACTGAACTGACTGACAGCTGTCGCGCTTGTCGTTGTCGATGTAGTCGTAAAATGCAAAGCATTGACCGCGTGGTTTGCATTTTTGATGTTTGACTGACTATTTGATGACTACTTGATTGAATATCTACTTGATTGTTGTAGGCCCGTGTGCTCAGATTTGGGCGCACGTTAAAGAACCCCAGGTGGTCGAAATTTCCGGAGCCCTCCACTACGGCGTCTCTCACAATCATATGGTGGTTTTGGAACGTGAAACATCACAAATCAATCAAATCGAATCAATATCTATTTGATGTTTGACTGACTGACTGACTGACTGACTGACTACTGATGACAGAAGTGACCGACTGACTGACTGACTTAGAGCTGTCGCGCTTGTCGTTGTGATGCAGTCGGAAAATGCAAAGCATTTTCGACTGCAGTCGGAAAATGCAAAGCATATTCTGACTGCATTGCATCTGCATTTTCTGCAGTCCACTGCATTGCACTTGCATTTTCTGATGCAGTCGGAAAATGCTTTAAACTGACTTACTGACTACATGACTGACTGACTGACGTTGAGTGACTGACTGACTGACTGATTGACAGCTGTGTTGCGCTTGTCATTGTCGATGTATTCAGAAAATGCAAACATTGAACGTATTTATCTATCTATCCGAT
>WOVY01013663.1:0-26411 GCA_013436015.1 Rhipicephalus annulatus
GTAGTGAGGGTATGACTGCAGTCGATTATCGGTGAACATTGAGTTCACCACGATCATGACGCTTCGTAAAAGATGATTAATTGATTCGAGGTCAACATCGACGACCGTCAGGTTAACGAAGGTATTGTTGGTCACTGCTACAGTAAATACTTCTTGGCGTGATCTTACAAACTCGATGAATGCATTGATGGAATGAACTTTATTTATGTCCTGTACAGGGTGTTTCCACCTGACTGGCTATCCTATCAGGACCGGCAGGTTAAGCCCCATAGCCCTGTCGTAGACTTGCTGGAGAGCCAGTACTTCGCGGTATGGTTCCTGTGACCTGATCATCTCTGTAAACTATTCTCAACAACACGCCAGGGCCAATGGCCACCATTCAAAGAGCATATTCTAAAACTTCATACGTCTTCCTTGCATGCGTTGCAAATATCATCCACATGTTTAATGTCGCATGATTAATTTGTGTCTGTGATAGGATATTAAGACTGTGTGTGTAACTGTTCTGTACATTCCTCATTCGAGGACTCCCTCCATAATTTTAAACTGGTGTAGCGCTGTTCGATAGGATTCAATCGGAAAGTTCGTAGCACACACCATACCTTGAGAGCTCTACTGCTCCAATCACAATCTTTTGCGAAATTGAAACTCCGTCTTGGAACTCATTCAATTAGGTTTTAGAGGCTTGATAAGCTAATCGTTTTAGCACAGGCTTAGATTACTCACAGCGCGTGTTATCGGAGGTCGGTGTTGACGTTCCCAAGACCTTCAGCATTCAACCACGAGGAAAACTGCTAGCCGTTGCACTAACAAGGACGCCGTGCTCTGACGCCATCACATTTGCACCACAGTTCCGCCTCGTGAAGAAACCAAACAAAAAACTTCCAAGCATTTCCCCGAGGGTAAACATGGTTAGGTGCGAATTCACGGGGTGATGCTATGAGGGGGAGTAAAGTTAAAATCCGTTGGTATTCGCCAGTGAGTTAGCGTAAACTCCCCTGATCAAATTGTGATTCCCAGGAACCATTAGACCCTCTCGGGAAATCTTTGTGTGTTTGATTGATTGATTGATTGATTTGGGGGGTTTAACTTCCCAAAACCACCATATGATTATGAGAGATGCCATAGTGGAGGGCTCCGGAAATTTTGACCACCTGGGGTTTTTTAACGTGCACTCAAATCTGAGCACACGGGCCTACGACCTTTCGCCTCCATCGGAAATGCAGCCGCCGCAGCCGGGATTTGAACCAGCGACCTGCGGGTCAGCAGCCGAGTACCTTAGCCACTAGACCACCGCGGCGGGGCGGAAATCTTGGTCAATTTACGCGTATATGTGAGAGTAAATTTGCATTATGATGATGTTTAAATCCGCGGCTCGCCTCGCCCGCTTGCGCTCGGCATCACGGGCCCTTCGCCGCGCTACCTTGTCTTCAACCGGCGCAGCATCTTCAACGACGCGTGCAATGCTCGCATTCGATTGCGTTGTATACTCGTTGTTGGAGGTATCGCAGTCGAGGTTGATGCCTGCGATGGATCTATCTATACCTATGCCGACTTGCTGATCTCGAGCAAGTCCGCACAGCTGCGGAGCGGAGGCGCGGAGCGCGCGCAATCACGTGTGTGTGTGACGTCACTGCGCCGTTGCTACAGACGCTCCTCTTCACTACTCGCGCCGTTCTAGGGGAGAGGAGGAGGCACACCACGGAATGCGGATTCAGGGTCGCTTATAAAGTGCCTTCGCCTTGAAAGCGTCACTTCAAATTTGCCACCTTGAATATTCATTGAGCTCGCACTGTGCAAACTGTATAATAGAAAATGCGTTCAGCTATCTCCGAGTCTTTAGTTGCATATGTGTAGAATGCCATATTCTGGTTAGCGTGCTTCAGTATCTACTTTCTATTTCTCGTGCACTTTGTGCCTGTCTTCAAGCGAGAGGGCTATTAGTGTGTTTTGTTTTATTACTATTGCTTTCTAACTTAAAGCTGCGTACTGTTTTGTGATCAATGACATCTATGTCATTCAATTGTAATCATTCTGTGACCCTGTGACATCTATAGGCGGGAACTTTCCAGAACTCCACATTCATATACTCCATAAATCCGCAGAACTGTGCTGGAAGCACGTTCCGACGTCTCTATTTGTCGTGATGAAAATGCGGCGAAGAGAAAAACAAAAAAGAGAGCAGGAAAGCGGAGATGACAGTTGGACGGGTGGTACTTCTATGTTCCAACTA
This sequence comes from Rhipicephalus annulatus, assembly GCA_013436015.1. NCBI lineage: Eukaryota > Metazoa > Arthropoda > Arachnida > Ixodida > Ixodidae > Rhipicephalus > Rhipicephalus annulatus. The sequence continues at coordinate 2,234 of WOVY01013663.1, forward strand.
TGCCTGACGAGAATTCTATGAATCAATAGGGAATAGGGTGCAATTATTTCAGGCTCTGTAATGTGACGTGGCTGTTTGTGCTAAAGACATGAGGTTCTGAAATACCGCTTTGTTTGCGCCCAATGTGCTCACTGTTTTCACGTACGCCCTTCAAAGCAGAAACCTAGCGAAAAGTTCACGCATATCCAAGAAATCTATCCTGACGAGTGGGCAAGATCTGGGTACCGTATAAGTGAGTAACCGTATTGTACCCGGTGTTGCCCTAATTAATGCAATGATAGTGACATAAATGTATACGAATGTAAATTTATTTTGCCTTCTATTTGTGTTAAGCAATTCACGGAGGGTCTACGAAATCGCTCGAGTGGGGGATATGCCTTGAAAGTGACTCCAAAAGCCTGTCTGCTTACCGATGGTAAAGGGCCATTTTAGTATGAGTGATTTGTTGGTACATATAGTGCTTGATGTGTAATTTTTTTGTCATAGGTTTTGATGAGAAGCCTCGACATCAAGGTACATTTTAAGCGAGATCAATTCATCAATACTTTTCTCGATAGGGTAATTTAGCCGGTAACAGAAATGCCTTACTTTTTAATTTCCTTATGTCTACGTTGAAGTCTGTTGTAAAACATTTTTCTGTGTCTCACATACACCATAACCACAACAGAAGATAAGGCTGGATTCCGAGGAGCTTCGACACTAAAATAAAAAAAAAGTAGAATGCCGGACAAAGACTCGTAAAAGAAAGGTACTCAAAAACGATGATTCATACTCCTAAAGTATAGGTAGCTTCATAAACGTGATTCACTTTCACAGTGCGGTCAGCGGAAAGTAAGATAAGAATTCGGTGTGTCAGTATTGAGACAAATATGAATTTTCTATCTGTCCGTCTGTTTGTATCCCTGCATTTGATTTCAATGAGATAATATGTTGTATAGTACCGAATTTCAAATTGTGTGGTTCCGCATAAAATCAATCACGTAATACATACCGAAGATTTAAAATGTGCTTAGATCAACGAAATTTAACGTCCCATGTAGTGAAACGTTCAATTGCTGGTGAGAAATGAAGATTTGGGTTATTGGATGCGTGTGTTATTTCGAATTCAATTTAAGTTCAAATATAGAGCTGTATGACCAGCGCCGTGGTGGGAAAGAAAAAGACGGGTGAGATTTACTTAACGAAACAATAGAAGGTAAACAGTTTTGTCAAGTCCTCTTGTGATACAAATGCAGCACTGTAATTAAAATCATCGTAATGAAACAGTTGCGAAAGGTGTTGATTTTCACAATGCAGCCCAAAACATCGCTTCGAAATGTGCTATAGAATGAAAGCGGAATGGTCAAGTGACAGATTGCCTTGCCTGAAGCATGACGACCCGCACCTTGTAGATTACCCGTGTTATGTCACATTTCTTTATTGTATAGAAACTGTGCGTCAAGTTGCCCCTTGCATTCGTTTCATTCCTAATTGCCGGTGTAGGGTATAAACAAACGGAAGTCTCTCTGGTTAACCTCCCTGCCTCCTTTCTTTCTATTTGCTTGCTTTTTAGGGGCGAAGCTCCTTAAAGCGGCACCCCTTCGTCCCTCGTAGTGCGTAACATATTGCCACCTGGTATTCTGTGCCAGTGAACAGTGGGTCAGTTCTGTGCCGGTGAGCGAGGAAGACGAAGACTAGCAACCCGTGCCAGTGGAGACGTCCTTCATTGTCTCTGAGATTTTGGACAGTCGCGCCCCTTTCTACGTTCGTTCGAGCTCTTAGCGCGTGACAACTGGTGGAGGTGCTGGGTACCCTATGCACCGAACACCTCCCAGTACAAGAAGCTCCAGCCCCATACCGGTGGTTACGCCTGTTCACCGTGCTAGCCGCAGGATCCGTGGACTGGACCCTGAGTTCGGACTTCTCTCAGAAGAGATGACGGCCCCAACTATTCCAGGCAGCGCCGTCCCAAGCGGTTCCAACACAGCCGGTATGGAAGGCGCAACGCCATTGTAATATACGCTGTTCAAACCACGAACGCCGAATCCCTTTCATGGTGCTGTCCATGAGGATGTTGAAGATTGGCTAGTCCACTATGACTTCGTTGCCGCTCATAACATGTGGGATGACACAGACAAGCTCCGACATGTCTACTTCAGTTTGTATGACGGGGCACGTGTTTGGTACGAAAACCGGACAGGTGTGTTCACGTCATGGGTGGACTTCAAAACGCCGGCTTCTCGAAACGTATGCAAGTCCCGATTGCCGAGAGCGAGCTGAACGTGAACTCCAGTGCCGTATGCAAATGCCAAATGAAGGCGTAGCAATGTATGTTGAGGACATGACGCGTCTTTTTCGACGAGCCGACCCTCACATGCCGGAAGAGAAGAAGGTGCGATACCTGATGCGTGGAGTGAAGGAGCAGTTGTTCGGTGGTCTTGTACGCAGCCCCCCCCCCCCCCCCCCAAGACTACATCAGAGTTTCTTGCTGGAGCCGTCCTGATTGAAAGCACGCTTCGGCAACGGACCCAGACGTACGAGCGACAAGTGAACTTTGCTTCTGCTACGGACTACATGGGTGGTTTGGGGGCCCACGTCGACTTCTTCCGAGAGCTCATACGCTCTGTAATTCGCGAAAAACTTCAGAAGTTATCTGTACCCTCGGCGTCCACTGTCAGTTTTTTGTCCGGCATCGTCCGAGATGAAGTTCAGCAGGCACTACGAGAAGCGTCCTGTCAGACAGAGCCGCGACCCCTAAATGACTTCCCTCGCATGTCGTATGCGCAAACTCTCCTCCAGCCAGCACCACCTTTGCCTCCGCTTCCAACCGCGGCCCTGCCATGCTTCCGGCAGATCAAACTCTGCGCCCCACCTGCACCACATTTCACTTCGCCTGATACCACAGCCCCAGCCATGCTTCAGGCAGTCAAAGCGGGCCCATACTTCAGTGACCGCCGACCGATTCCGCGAAAATCAGACGTGTGGCGGGCCCCCGATCTACGTCCCCTTTGTTATCACTGTGGTGAACCTGGGCACATCTACCGACAGTGCACTTATCGACAGCTGGGACTTCGTGGTTTTTCGGCCAACTCCCCACCTCCTAGGTTCGGCCAGCGGCCTCCGGAAATCGCTGACTACGTTGCTCAGCAGCGCGGATCGACATCTCGGCACCACTCACGCTCTCCATCACCGCGGCGGTTCCCGCCGAATCATCGCACCTATGCGGGCGTGGCGCAGGGCCGGTCACCTAGCCCGCGTCGGGAAAACTAGCCTCAACGACCTTCAGGGGCAAGGCTGCTCAGACTGGTCATGCTCAAGACCCCCTTCGACGAGGACTGAAGATACCGACGATACATTGACGACACCACCGGCTGATTGCGGAAGAGTTTCTTTAGATATTCTTGTTCTGCTAGATGGTCGCGAAGTCAGCGCTTTAGTGGACACTGGTGCGGACTATTCCATAATTAGCAAAAAGCTGGCCGCCCTTCTCAAGAAAGTAACGACGCCTTGGAACAGAACACCGATTCGTACAGCTGGCGGGCATATCGTAACGCCACTCGGTATGTGCACGGCGAAACTGCAAGCCCGCGGTTGTACATTTGTTGCCAGTTTGAGCGTTCTCCGGCAGCGTTCTCGAGACCTGATCATAGGCATGGATTTTCTCAGGGAGCATGGTGCTATAATTGACATTCGACGACGTGTAGTCACTTTTGCGACCACAAATGCCACAACAGTTTACGCCGACCCCAGTCACTTCCGAGTGTCTCTTCGCGTCGTCGACGACGCTGTCACGTTACCATCCCGTGCAACTGTTGTGGTTCAGGTGGCGTGGGACGGAGTGATGCACGGTGAAGCAGTCGTAGAAAGCAATCACTCCTTTTTGCTGTTTCAGGGTGTCTGCGTAGCGAGAAGCCTTGTCGACCTCCGTGATGATCACTGCAACGTTTTTGTCACAAACTTCAGCTACGAGCACCGGCACCTTTTTCCTGGAACTGTCATCGCCTACGCCGACCCAGTCGCCAATGTCACAGAGTGTTTTGCTTCCGAGGCCATCGGCACTGCTGAAGCGCCTTTCCGCAGCGTCGACATCAATCCAACGCTTTCTGAAGCGAACAAGCAGCGTTTGAGCAAGCTGTTGCTGGAGTTCCACACATGCTTTGCACGTTCTTCAAAGATACGTCAAACATCGATAACGAAACACCGTATTATCACCTACGACGACGCGCATCCCATACGGCAGCAGCCTTACCGTGTTTCGCCAACCGAACGGTACGAGATTAAAACGCAGGTTAAGGAAATGCTTCAGGATGGCGTGATACAGCTTTCAAGCAGCCCTTGGTCATCACCAGTCGTTCTTGTGAAAAAGAAAGATGGCAGGCTTCGTTTTAGATGCGGAAGCATCTTATACTCGCGCCTTGTAGTGCGCCGTCCGCACCGCTTCTCGAACATTCGACAGCTGACGCGCGCGCAGGCGCCGTCGCGCCGTCGCCCACCATCTGTGCCGCGCGCGCTTCTCCTTCGAGAACATTCGACAGCTGACAGCGCATGCGCCGTCGCCATCTGTGCCGCGCGCGCGCTTCTCCTTCGAGAACATTCGACAGCTGACAGCGCATGCGCCGTCGCGCTGTATATATACTCAAGGTCGGCGCTCGCTCGCTCAGTTGCCGCTCGTCGGTTGGTTTGTACGGCGCGTCGACGTCCAAGGTCGCGGTGAAATGAATTCCAACGAATCCACAAACACAATGATCGACGTCCCTTCGACCAGCGCCGCCCTTTCGCATACGTGTGTACGTGTTCACTCATTTAACACCCCCTCCTACAACCACGTTAACCAATTTAGCCATCGACCCACATAAGTCGCAATTTAACACCCCATTTCACAACCACGTTAACCAATGTAGCCATCGACCCAAGTAAGTCGCACTTTAACACCCCGTTAACCAATTATATGCTCCGCATCCTCCTCAGTGTTCCCCCGAGGGAAGCTGCGGGCAATTTTTTTGTGTCGACTACAGAAAGTTGAACAATGTCACAAAGAAAGACGTGTACCCGTTGCCCAGAGTCGATGGTTCTCTGGACAAGCTGCGACGCGCGAAGTATTTTTCGTCCGTCGACTTGAAGACTGGTTATTGGCAAATAGAGGGCGATGAACGTGACCGGGAAAAGACCGCTTTTGTAACACTAGATGGCCTTTATGAATTCAAAGTGCTCCCTTTCGGCCTTTATTCTCACCCCAGCCACACTCCAGCGAATGATGGATATCGTCCTGGCAGACCTCAAGTGGAAAAGTTGTCTCGTCTACCTCGATGATGTCGTTGTGTTTTCAGAAACGTTTGACGAGCATTTTCGTCGCCTTCGAATATTTGCTCGAAGCCATTAGATCGGCCGATCTCACACTCAAGCCTGAGAAATGTCATTTCGGCTACGAAGAATTAAAGTTTTTTGGTCACGTCGTGAGCGCCGTTGGTGTTCGGCCTGATCCTGACAAAACTGCTGCCGTCACCGCTTTTCCACCTCCAACTGACAAGAAAAGTCTTCGGCGATTTCTGGGTCTGTGCGCTTATTACCGGTGCTTTATTGAAAATTTCTCTAACATTGCGGAGCCACTATTACGCCTCACGCGTGATGACACACCATTTGTCTGGGCTGACGAACAGCAGACTGCCTTTGCGGAACTACAGCACCGGCTCTCTTCCCCTCCCGTGCTCGGCCACTTCGATGAAGATGCTGACACTGAAGTACGCACTGATGTCAGCAATATTGGTCTTGGAGCTATTTTGGTACAAAGACAAGATAGCATTGAACGGGTGATAGCCTACGCAAGTCGCACACTGTCTCGCGCAGAATCTAACTATTCCACATCGGAGAAAGAATGTCTCGCGGTCATTTGGGCAATTACAAAGTTTAGGCCATATCTCTATGGAAGACCATTTAAAGTGGTGACTGACCATCATGCTTTGTGCTGGTTGACCAATCTACGAGACCCTTCAGGAAGATTAGCGCAATGGAGTCTGCGCCTTTAGGAATTTGATGTCACCATCGTGTACAAGTCAGGCAAAAAGCACGAAGACGCCGACACGCTATCACGAGCACCTCTTCAATCCGCCAGTACTAGCGCAGAAGAGGACGGCGCCTTCGTGGCAACTGTCAGCGGATCGGATCTGATGTCGCATCAACGAAATGACGCCAATCTAAGAATGATTATAAATCATTTAGAAGGTGGCACTGCGCCTATTCCTCGTCCGATGTCGCGAACGTTGCCATCATTTTGCCTATGAATTGGCGTCTTATACAAAAGGAACGCCGGTGCTTGTTGACAGATCTCATCTTTTCGTCGTGCCTGAAGCCCTCCGCGATGACGTCTTATTAGCTTGCCACGACGAGCCCACATCTGGCCATCTGGGCTACTCGAGAACTATGGATCGGGTGCAACAACTCTACTACTGGCCTAAAATGTCTGCCTGTGTCAAACGCTACGTGAAGGGATGCCGTGAATGCCAGCGTCGCAAGACACTAAATTTAAAGCCTGCAAACCATCTACAACCGATTGATCCACCACGTACACCGTTTGAACAAGTGGGGATGGACCTCTTAGGCCCGTTTCCTTTGTCTTCTTCTGGCAACAAATGGATTATTGTCGCAACTGATTATTTGACTCGTTATGCTGAGACGAAGGCGTTGCCACGAGGGACCCGCTTCTGAAGTTGCCAGTTTTTTTATGCATCAAATTGTGCTATGGCATGGCGCCTCGTCACATGTCATCACTGATCGAAGGACATCATTCACAGCGAAACTCTTGGATGATATCTTCAGGTTGAGTTACACAACTCATCGAAAGACCACTGCGTATTACCCTCAATGTAATGGTTTAACAGAAAGGCTAAACAAAACGCTAGCTGACATGATTTCTATGTATGTGGATATGCAGCACAAAACATGGGACGACATCCTGCCGTACGTAACATTTGCGTATAACACTGCAACGCAGGAAACTACACGCTTCACACCGTTCCGGCTCGTTTATGGTCGAGATGTTTAGAACTATGCTGCACGCCATTATTCCATATGAGGACATCGATAAGCTCGACCAATTAGCCCCCGACATCAATGACTACATTCAGCGCGCTGAGGAAGCACGTCAACTGGCCCGTGTGCACATCCCAACTCAACAGTGCGCAGATGCACGGCGGTACAACACCCACCATTGAGATGGTAATTATGAACCTGGTGACCAAGTTTGGGTTTGGACACCCATTAGGCGGCGAGGTCTCAGTGAGAAACTCTTGAGCAAGTACTTTGGACCTTACAAAGTACTCAGACGTGTGAGCGACGTGAACTACGAAGTGGTTCCAGACGGAGGCTCGCCATCATCCCAGCGCAGGTTACCACGCCCAGAGAGTGTACACGTAGTCCGCATAAAACCATACTTTACGCGGTGATGCGAATTTTCTTCTTGTGCCAGTGAACTCTTCATGTAAACAGTGAATGCCGTTTATTTCCGATTGCCGGGCCCAGGACGCATTTATCTCGTGCACTAATTTGTTTAATGTTTCTTTATGTTACCTACTTCGACCCACTGCTGTGCACACTTTTGTTTGAGCATCGGGTCGATGCTCTCTTGGGAGGAGGAGTAATGCCACCTGGTCTTGTGTGCCAGTGAACAGTGGGTAAGTTCTGTGCCGGTGAACGAGGAAGACGAAGACTAGCAACCCGTGCCAGCGGAGACGTCCTTCATTGTCTCTGAGATTTTGGATAGTCGCGCCCCTTTCTATGTTCGTTCGAGCTCTTAGCGCGTGACAATATCTTACGCTTTGACCTCCAAGGGGGTGCTGGTGGGAGATTTCTCCTGTGCGTTGTTGAACAATAAAAAATCGTGGCGCTTGCGTTAACTAAAAGCCAAATTCTTCTGTTTCTCATTCCCCATTAGCAGTGATTGGCATGTACATTAAGCAGTATCTGACAAGAAACGGTTGCTACGTTATACTTGCTGGACGTAACCTCCTTTGTTTCAGAAATGTTAGCGAGCGTTGGGCCGCAGTGCCATGAATACAGTGAACTAGTATATACCATGAACTCGAGGTGGTTAAAGGTGGGAAGTAGACACGAAGCGCCAGCCGTAAGAAAGTGTGCGTGTGCCACCTCTCGTTTAGTCCTTGGAATGTCTGCTGGATGGCGGTGCTTCTATATGCGGAATATATAATGAAAAGGTGTGAGATTGTTGTACTTAAAGTGTTGACTAGATGGACGAATGGACACACAGACATATGCATGGACGGACGCACAGATGGCTGCACGAACGAATGGATGCATGGGCGGACGCAGGGTGGATGCATGGACGAGCACATGGACGAGTGCATGGACGGACGCATGGATGGACGTGCGGACGCACGTATAGACGCACGCACGGACGGGCGGATGGACGCATGGGTGGACGCATGGATGGACGCATGGACGGACGGAAGCAAGAACGAATACACGGATGGATGCTTCGCCCCACTCTCCATCATCCACCCCGTGGATATGCTGCCATTTTTTTTTCCTCCTGGCTGTCTGTTGCTCTCATGAGACAGATTCGTTGCAGCAGAGCTGCCGCTTGCACGATTTCTCATCCCAGCTTATCGCACAAAAAGCTTTTGTAGTCACTTACAATGCTCGAACAAAGCTAATTTTCAGCGATTTCGAATAGCAAGCGAGTGTTTCCCGACACAAATATTTTGTTCGAATACAGAGATAAACTAACTTGTGAACTTACAGAAGCTTTCTATATAAACAGGAGTACAAGAAAAATGTATTAGTCAACCTTTGCAGGCTCTAACACAAAGTGAGTACAGTTTTTTTTAATTCTGTTTAGCCACATGTTTTTGTTTCCCTGTCACGTGACTTGCTGCTTTCTGGGTAAGTTATAGGCTCTGTTTCTTTCAAAATTATATTAGTAGAGAGCGTGCGTCTGTCTTCTTCTTGTTCTGTATTTTGTGCACGCTAAAAAAGTTATAGTTTGATTACCTACCTATTCGCGCAGCTGCCTGTTTTACTGCAATCGAATAGCAAATAACGGAAGAAAGTGCGAATGGAGAACGCAATTGCGGAATAAATACAACTATGCGGAGAGTTATCGTTAACCGGAAAAACAACTTCGTGTTTGTTAACGAACAGCTAGTCCTCCACCTCGTTTGCCAACTTGGGGATGGGTCAGCGACCCGTTGGCTATCTGGCTATATCTCTGGTCGTAAAGCGTTTGCGTCAAGAATTTGCGGAAAGCCAATTCTTGACGCTATGAAGTATTAAAGCTACGATGTATTAAAGGGGCCTCGCAACCTTCATGCCAATAGCCATGGAATGAATTCACTGAAAGAGCTTGTCGCATCACGAATTCACCCTCGCAAAAATTTCAAAATCTCTCCGGTAGAAGCGGAGTTGCAAAGATTTGCCATGTGGTGCAATCGCATTCACTCTCCTCGCATCCCGATGAAAGCACTCGAAGCTAAGCAGGGAGGGATGGCACGAGGAAAGAAAAGACGTCACGCGCACCTCGTGAAATTGAGCACTTGTTTTTTTTTTTTCTTAGAATGCGCAGCCTTTCACAACGTTCGCAAGCACCCACGCGGTCAAGTTGCGGCGACCCGCGCGGCCCCAGTAACGACCGAACACACCATGCTCAAATCAGCCAATGGCTGATGCACGGCACGTAATGCAGCGATTTTCGATCTCGTAACCATATTCGTCAAGTGAATACCAAACGATTTTCAGTGGAATTTGAGAATTTGTTGTACATTCCAAGCCACGTTCGGCGCAAAAACATTTGTCTCGCGTGTTCATGGGAGCCTCGACTACCGATCACCGGCATTTTATTACCATTCTTCACAAGCGTTGCTGGGCCCCTTTCAGCGTTGCATCCGGTGGGCATTACAGATTCATCTTGACTCCGATATTATTTCTGCAGTGCGAAAATCATGCGGCAGTCAGCATTAACGCTAAAATCAGGCTTTTTGTAGATGCGTACATTTAGTACAACGAGGTTAAAAGCTGCAGAGACCAAGTTTAACTGAACGGATGCCCTGAATGACGCAGTAAAATGATGTTACAACTAGCAATAGTGGTGATTAATTATCAGGCGTAATCCAAGTCACAAAATAACTAGAATTAGCTCATGCGTTTCCTGTAGTTATCAAAATATCACGCAACAAAACGTAAGTCGGTACAAATATTTTGGTGGGACTAAAGGTTTCAATTTCATTTGGATAGTACACATAGAAACCACCGCCGATAAAGCCTTGAAGAAATTGTTTTTCCTTAGGCGGACGCTGTGACATGCTGACCGGGAGGGTATACGCTTTTTCTATAACTCGCACTTGTCAGACTCATCTTGAATTACGCTAACATAATCTGGCTCCCCTTCAGAGGTATATATAGTGGTATCATCACGCTCAAAAACGTACAGTGTAGTGTAACTAGATTTACTTTTATCAGATATCATCAGCTCGACTCCGAAATTAAATTACAACGACGCTGATATTGGCCCATACTTGAAAGTCGAAGTGAAAACCCATCGCCTCAATTGTGCTACTGCACAAACATTTTTTAAAGATAGACGACGCAGGACGTGTGCAAGCCGATACAGCTACAGGCAAATGCGTTACGTACATAACATTATCACGCACACCAAAAATACTCGTACAATGATAAAACATTACATTACTATTTTGTTTCCAAGGTGCATTCGTGAATTGAATATTTTTCACTGACCAATAGTCGAACATCGTATAGAGAATGACTTTTCAATAATGTCGAAAAATACACAAAGCTATATAGGCCTGATTGAAAAGTATGAACTGTCTTCATTTCACGCGATTGCACCCTTCATATTGGCTTGATTGCAAATATTTGTATTGACACTAACTGTTCCATGTGCGATTTTTTATAGTAAATTCTTTATCACGTTTGAACTTTTTGCGTGATAGTGGCCTATTGAATAGTCTATAGCACGCCCGCCCGCTCTTTATTTTTTCGCGCGTCTACTTTTTATTGGCTTTCCTTCTCTTTTTCCCCCCTTCCCGTAGGGCAGGGTAGCAAACCGTACGCTATAATTCCTGGCTGACCTCGCTGCCTTTTTATCACTTTATTATGTTTTGTAAAAAATGAATTTTGCATGTACTACCGCATCACCTGGTGCATGTAATCTCCTTATTGGTTTTCACTTGTTCGGCAAATTCGCTCAGGTAAAATTTTATTGTTGCTGCTCATTTGAACGTTTTTTTTGTTATGTTGTTATTTTTCCAGTCCTGTAAAAACACTGCCATAGGTTTAAGAGCATGTTGAAAGCAAACACATAAATACAGAGCACAGAAACAGGGGAACACATCAGCACCAAATTCGAGATCAGGAGTCCCCTTATTTTTCTTTCAAAAGATCAGAGAAGGAAAGACCCTGTTCGTGTTCTTTTCCTCCACTATGCTCCACGCTCAGAAGACAGCAGCGACTGAAATAACAACAGTAGCGCTCAGTTAGAGAAAACGTTAGTGTTTTCGGTGTGTTGTTATAGATGAGCTGATGCAGAGAAAATGAAATAATTCGGTGATATGTATACTTTCTTCGGTTGAACGAAGAAGAAGTTAAACTTCAAAATAAATAATTATTTTGTTCAACAGCCTCTGAAAAAATACACTGCGTCATGCTACTTTACTCGTGTGTTAGAAATGCGAATTAAAAAAATATTAACAAAAAGGTTTCTTGCTTTTATGTATTATGCATTTTTGAGCTCAATAGGAACAGTGGATCATGCTTATATAAACTTCATTTTGTTTTCTATGTCGCACAAAATGTACTCAGGTGTGCTTGTTTCGGCTTGATTCTGCATGATGACTAGCATGATTTAGTAAATAAATAAATTGCCAACAATTGCCTAAAATAAATTGCCTAAACTATTGTTTTCCTAGCAACCTATTGAGGAAATGGTATGGCAGTTTTATAACAGCTTTTATTTTAGCTGTTATATAGATTAACTATACTTCTGGTTTTATTTTTATTGCTTTGGCACGACATGCGCTCACGCTTGCACCCTCATACACACTGACTCACTCTTTACCCCCTCACTCACTCACTCTCACACAACACACACGCGCGCACATCTTTTCTAAGTGAGATATTTTTCATTAATTAGTTTATTAAAATATGTTGGCGCACAAGTAAGGTACCGGCTACTCCCTGTCTCTTGAGTGAACATTGTACAAATATCTTTAGCCAGGAAAAACAGTGCAGCACATGCAGAAAGCGCCAGGCCTGCGTGAAAGACGCAGCACAGTCATAGCGAAAACTAGAAGAGCAGCCTTTCAGATGTGTTGGCGGTGAAAAACATTTACTGAAACTATTTACATTTGAGAAAGAGAGATGACCTTAAGGGCCGGCCCTTTACAAGCTCTAGGAGGAGTCCTTAGTCCGGGGCCCCTGTGGCTTCTGCGGCAGCACGCACCCTGGCCATGAGGGCTCTTAGGCCCGCCAAGGCCGAGCAGCCGAGCAGGACAGCCTCCCAGCTCTCTCGGGTAGGGGGAGTAGGGGAAGTGATTGGGGGGCCGCCGGGTTAGAAGGGCATGCCCACACCACGTGGAAAGTATCCGCAAGCGGATGGGCACAGTGCGGGCATTTCCCGGAGAAGGCCGGATTGAAGTGCTTAAGTATAGCCGGGCACAATACTAAAGTGGTGTAAAGGCGCAAGAGCCAGCGCTCGTCAGACTTAGTCAGGCCCGGCGCTGGGGGCGGAAATCGGAGCCCGTTCGATTTGTACATCGCTGTAATTTTGCGAAAGGAGGTTACCAGATTGGGTTCTGGATCATCAGGCGATGAAGGGCGAGGCGGGACCTGGAAATCAAGCGCGCGGGACAAGGCATCGGCAGCCTCGCTACCACGTATACTCCTGCGTGAGCGGGAGTCCAGATGACGAAACGTGTATCCGGGCGGTTTATGTAATCACAGTGCTTTAGGATTCGAGCAGTGCGAACGGTGATACGACCTTTCGCAAGACTCTGACATGCGCTCCGCGAATCGGTAATAATAAACAGAGTTATCATTGGATAACTGCTGCAAGCACACTTACTTGATACCCACTACGGCATTAATAATGAAAACTTTTTGGTAGTGTGCCGGCATTTGTTATGCTATTTTTCGTTATTCTTCTGAGAAGCGTGGTATTCGCTAAACACTTGCAAGAACTTTTGTGCCAATTGTTCATGCAGTGGCCGACGACGATGAGGAATTATACCTGAAGTGGGTATACGCCGCAGTTATTAGCTGAACAAAAACAAGCTTTTGTAATGGGTTCGAGCATTGCATGACCTACTCGTTACGCTATTCCCATTGCGCGACGACTGGTTGTTCTTTTGCTGTTCCAAAACGTTTTATTACTCATATCAACGCGATTGCTTTCCCGACATCAAGCGTGCCTAAGGCAAGTTTGCAAGCAAGCCCCGAGCACCGGCGTGACTCAGGGGTAGAATTTTGGGTGGGCTCCCAGCGTATCCGGGTTCTAGCCCCAATATGTCATTGGTACTAGGTTTTTTTTTTTCAAATTTCGTGCGATGTAGTTACGGACACCGGGGGTGGTTGCGGTGGCGGACAACTAAGGCGTTGCGCGTGACCCGAGTTGTGACCTCATTACAGCTTCCGCTGCAAAATAAAACATATGAGCACACGAATGTGAAGACACACTCATACACACATGTCAAACAACACCCTCACAACGTACGAGAAAATGTCCGAAGGATGCCCAACCGGCACGAAATATTAGTGAACACGTCGGGTCCTAATAGAGATGAATTCGCTCATGTGCACATAACAGTCGGCACGTCATGCACTTGAGCACGCAAATACGATGGGTGTCATGAAATGCTGCGTATAACAAGTTGGACATGTGTAATACGAATGAAAGTTCCTTATTTCTTAGTAACTATACAAGAGCAACCCCGCTGTCTTCTGGTCCCTATAAATGTCCTTAGCACTGTCAGAATGAGGTATTTCTTACCTCATTACACACACTTGCAGTACACACTGCAGTCACGCATGATTAAACGGCTGCTCGACGGTATTTTGTGGGCGTCGAGAAAATGAGCGAATTGCATGCACGTTTGTGCGTAGGGCACTATTACCTATCAGCGTTGTGTATTATGCTCAAATAGTCCAATCCCGCGAGCTTTCATTGCACGCGGGACAATATTAAAAGCGTTCATTCAGCTCCGATTCTAGATGCGTCCCTAGCACAGAGGTTCAAACATCGAGCTTCCGTCTTAAAGGTCCTTATGAATGGCCAAACAGTAGGTATAAAAATGCTATACACATAGAACATGTAATTCATTCTTATCTCGGTGTGCGTTTGTTTGTTAAGCTAAGGTTTAACTTTCCGAAATCACCATATGATGATGATAGACGCCTTAGTGAAGGGCTCTGAAAATTTCGACCATCTTAGTTTATTTTCCGTGCACCTGAGCCCAGGCGCATCATGCATTTTCACCTTCCTCGAAAAAGCAGCCAACGCGACCGGGATTCGATCCCGCTACTCGGTGTTCTTTCAGCAGTGATGCTGTTTTCGGTAGAGGCTCCTCCGTCCGTTGTGGCAGCGTTGGTCTCGGGGTCTTTGAACGGGGCAAAAGTGATACATGATTGAAGAGGAAGGGCTGTGAAGGTCAGGCTGGGGGGAAAGGGTGAGCAAGTGTGATGCGCGAAAATATGAAATAGGTTGACTCTGAAGCTTCGGTGTTTTGACATAGTTCGCGAAGTGAAGCTCGCCACACTTCTTTATCTATTTTTATTTGGAAATGCAGCTGTGATTGGCTTGATATCACATTTGTAATGTCTGAATACGCGGTTATATTTTGTCGTTATGTTATTTTGTCCAAGTTGGAGGTACTTAAGTTTCTGAAAAATTGGATTGCAGATTATACACAAGCGAGTAATAATCATGAGTGACCCAATGTACTAGTTGAAGTAGGCATTAGCAGCATGGAACAATAATTTGACACAACTTCTTGAAATTTAGTAAAAACACAAATTTCGTACGTGGAACTTCATCTCATAACGAATGTGAGCGTAACAAACTAGACCTGTATTCTCGAAAACTATTTCACGCGAAAACATTTCTAAACGCAATAATGAGTCCAAACATGATGCGGGACATATCATTTGCGAAGCCGGCTGATGAATAGAAAAAAAAACACGAAAAACATTTTGTGCAATTGTTTTACGGAATATTCTTGCATCATTGCTAGGCTTTTTTTTCTGCCGCAAAACATTTTATCCTATAAGACACATAAGTATCTGAATGCATATTTTAGCGTCTCTGAATATCTTCATGTACAGTAAATTGCTTCACAGTGTAGGCTGGCATACAGAAGGCAAGTTGTCATCGTCATTTACGTAGCATCAGTTTGTGAGAAGGTTATTACGATATTGTATCGGTGCACGGGTTTATGTGAACTTATAAAGCTACGAGTTACATGGCACCTGATTTTTCAATAAGACGCATTCAAAAAAATGTCGGTGGACTCACAAAGTTCCGCTTCCGTACTACTACATCATCGTTCGCGGACGGTGCTTCAGCACTACAAGGTGCGAGTAGGGAGGTGGTTTGACATGTTTGCCTTTACTTCTCGGCACCATTGTAGTTGTGGCATCCAACCTCAAGTAAATGTACGGCAATAGGGTGTTCAAACGTACAGCAGTTTCAATACAGCCTCCTCGGAGACTTACCGCATGCTCGACGTGTTCACACGCAACGAAGCTGCAGACAAAAGGGAAATGAAATATCGCAGACGAATTGATGCGTATGCAAGGCGGCGAAGGAAATGAACTTTGCTCGAATAGGCCTTGTTTTTTAAGTTGCCGAACTATTACATAATCAGAAAAAGCCACGTGTTTTGGTTTAAGAGGAGAAAATGGCAGACACGACCGAACAGTATCACAAAGCAAGATGTTCTGCTTCTTTTTTACGAGTACCATGTTGCCTCACATTATTCTTTGTGAGTGCTAAGAGCGGCTACGTTGTTTTACATGATACGTCCTTTAGATATGCTTGTGAAAAGTGGGTGTGCGGTCGAAAAAAGTTTACTGCTAAGTCAGCCTTTTCATTTGCTACTACCGCACATTAGTGGGTTGCTACTAGCGCACACATGATAAATGCTCATGGTATGCGTATTGTCGCGACGTCAAAGCACAGATATTAACGCAGAAATCGAGATAATGCCGCAGGACAAGGAACACGAGCCCCCAGTATAAGATGCTTCGCATCTAAAGCTGAGTTACGGGATGCTGTGAAATAACTGACCCAAAAAGGATTTGTAAAAATCCTCCTCGGAGTGTTCATCTGATTAATCCAATTTATTCGGCGTGCCATGAAACACCAAAAATGGTGTTATATTGTTGAAGAATGCATAAACTAAGAAATTAATATTATGATATACAATCAATCACTCGATCAGATAATAATATTATTATTAATAATAAAAACTTGTAGCTTGTGTGGCGGATTTACCCCTCTCTTTGATAAGTGCTCGATATTGGCAAGGCACAGGGATCAGCTTACCCGAGAAATTATTGAAGCGGAAAAAATACACTTGCTAGGAGATAAATGTGTAAGCACATCATCGATTGCTTTATCACAGGCTGAACGTGATTACCTAGCTGGGCTTTGAGGCAATAGAGGACCTGTCACACGTGTTTGTTACTGATGTGTAGATTAGGCGTGCTTTTACCTTCATGCTCTGTTATCATCCTTTTTAGCAGTATATATTCTTGGCACTCTGTCAAATAAAGTTAGTTGGAAGTCAGCGCTCTTTCTGTCTACCCTGTCCTTTTTCCTTTGTTCGCGCGCTGAAACATCTTGCAATATGACTACGCACCAACTAGCCCAAGTTTCCACTCTTGTCGAGTTTCAGTTTTAGTTTATTTTAGTTTCAGTTTATTTTATTTTTACTTTTATACTAAACATACATGCTTGCATAAACATACAGAAGCAGGTCCCAGAGCACTTGGCTGAAGGGGGACCTCCTGTCAGAAAATGTGTTAAATATGCACAAGTAAAATGCAGCTCTGACAGCAACGTGGAATAAGTTATACAAATAAATGGAATACAGAAAAAAACAAATTTTAACAATCATAAGTACAACAAAACACTGCATAGAACATATAAAAATAAAGAAAAAAACTCTAATAATATTGACGAAACGAATGAGTTTAACAGCATAATGTCATAGGCTTTTCAAGATGTGACAGTCAAGTTTGAATTTACTAAAAAAAGTTTTTTTATAGCAAGTTTGAGTATTTTTCGGTGGTACCGTAATTCGTATCACGTATTTTTGCCGCAGATATATAAAAACTACCATCACCTATGTGCCACAGAAACTGGGCATATCCCACTAGCCACTGGTCATGCAATCAAAGACGGGGCGGTAAACGTGGATTAGGATTTCTCATGAAGCGGGGCCAGTAATTGACAAATACTCTACCAAAACCTAGGAATTGGCGTAGTCATAAACACTGGGGCCGCATGTTTCAGCGTCACTAGTTAACCATCTGTATGGAGTGTCTGGCGGTGACTCCCCCCCCCCCTCCTCTTGACGCCTAACTTGTTTGGAAAGCTGATGTCAAGCGCTAAATAACCTTGTTTCGCAGCATGGTACTCACTGCTTCGCATGCAGTGTAGGCAATTGCAAGTTATTGCCAATTTATGGCCTTCAACTTTACGTCAAGGCTGAGCCATGCAATAGTTAAAGAAGAAAAAAAACGTTGAAGCAAATATCCCTGTGAAGAAAGCAGAAGTGAAATGACTGCCGAACTTTTCACTGATATACTGGCGGCGATACGACGAGCCACTTTCCCGTCTAATTTATGAAGCACTACGGGAATCGAGAATGCTCATCGATTCATTGCTCTCTTTTCGTGGCGTCGGCTAGTGTCTTGTTTAGGGAAAAGCAGAACATCATTCTATTTTCTTTTTCACCACCGCTTAGTATTCAGGTTCGTTGTGTTACTGCAGCATCTAATCTGTTTTATGGCTATACCGTCGCTTTTTTCGGGCCCTTCGGGGAGCCCTCAGCACAGAAATTGCTTATTTGCCCACGAAGGCTGCACGCCCCTGAATCTCCAACGCTTCTTCTCTGTAGAACCATAACACAAAAACTACAAAAACGTCAAGGCTACTACGAACCGCAACTTTACTGTGGCAAGATTGAAGGCGGATGTGTTGGACGGAAATAATAAAGTAGTGGCAGCGTGCTCAATGTTAGGTCTAGAAAGCAGTATGTGCGTGAGTTTATTCATCATAAATATTTTTCCCTCGCTGGATTTAGAGTATGGACGTGTAATGGCCGAGCTCGTATCCCCACAGTTTGAAGCCAAATTTCATTGTTACGAGCCGGAAATAAAGGACTAGAAGTGTGCCGGAAACATTTGGTCTGAGATTATATGCGCAAGTGACTAGAAAAAAAGACGATTGCGGCAGAGCTTAAAGCAAGCTTTGCTAATCTCATGGGTGTATCATGGCTACCATGAAGTCATCTGACAAAGGAAGGGCAAGCTGAAAACTTTAAGAGCTGTACTTTTACACTCGTTTTTTTTTGCGAAGCCGGGAATGAAGATTTACTGTTGACTTTTTAAGTTCTTGCTCAAAGTCAAAGCACGTGAGCCACGCACAGTTTGTGGTTAACTGAAGTCAAATGCAGATATAACACACGTAGAATGATGTGCTTTAGAGCGATCGTGGTTACACATGACACAGTTTGTGGTTCTATGCAAGTAATTACACGTGGAACCTATCCTCCTATGTTACATAGTGTGCTCAAATAGCCGCAGTTAGACAGTCGACATAGAACCTATAATGTGGTTGAATAACCCGTCTGCTTGCTTTCGAAAGCGGCATGGTATTAAAAGAGGAGGTCTTTTGTCGTATACGTAGCTCGAAGAAGTGCTGTATGAATTTTTATCAAAAGGAACGTGCGTGTGTGCGGCCAGCGCTCTACGGCGGCTGCCTACAGCACCATCAGCCGATAGACAAAGAAAGCGCGTACTCTTTTGGCGGCATCGCCCGTTCCAAGACCAGAGCTGGAGCACAATATCGCAGCGCTTCTCCGACGGTCACAGCGCAGGTCACGCACCGTCCTGTTTCCTCTCATAAAACTTTACACTGTAGGCCACAGTGCCGCTCGGCTAATAGTTGCTTTGAAGGCAATCAGATATATGAAGGTTCCGCAAAACCAGTCTGATACGTTGTGTATACGAATGGAACTGCGAAACATTTTCTCTGTTTCCGTGTTTCCAACGTATTTTTGTCCCTATGGCTATTGAATCAATACTCCCTCACGAGTGTCTTCTGCGCGAGCACTGACGAAGGTCCTCATTTGAAACTTCCCAATTAGAACAACTGCATTTCGTGAGGTCGTAAAGAAGCGCAAACAGGTCGCGCGGTGTGACATGCAGTTAACCGATGCTCCGCTAGTGGCCCCCAAGCGGTGGGAAACACTACTGTGTACGGCCTTGTTTGAGGTTTGGTAACATCGCTAGAAAATTTGCGATCATAAAATGGAATACGCTCATTCAGGGAACGGCCAATAGAAAACATTGTCTGGCCGTGCACGTAAAAACAAACTGATGAAGACGATCAGAAGTACTTGCACAAGGCAACGACCCTATTTATCACGTTATGGTGTCTTTTTTATTATTGCTGGCGCTTTTTCCGCGGCCTTATGCTCGAACATTCAGGTGCAAGTGCCATTCTGTACCAATTCAGCAGCTGGTCCCATCAACCGGCCCCGACCACTTTACTAACGTAAAGTGAATAACTAATAAAGCAAAAATACCAATGATGTGCAGAAAAGGTAAGTGTGAAGGCGAAGAAGAAATAACGCTACAAATGCAAAGCTATCCCCCAAATTATCAACCACCCTTGGATCGGGTGACTATTACAAGTCGAATAGCTGTCCTTCCGCACGTTTGCCTAAAGGCCGCCAAAACAGCCCTCACCGAAACCCGCTTCTTATAATGTTGTTAAGGCATCGATTGAAAAGGAACCGGACCTGCCATTTTGAAGCGCCCAGGAACAACCGAAACGAGTAATTTTCAGACGGGAGATTGGTAGTGTCACTAATATCTTTATCAGAAAGATTTTTAAATTGCGAATTTTGGTTACTTGATCGTATCTATCTATCTATCTATCTATCTATCTATCTATCTATCTATCTATCTATCTATCTATCTATCTATCTATCTATCTATCTATCTATCTATCTATCTATCTATCTATCTATCTATCTATTTGTGATTGCGATGCAGCGTCCACTTCGTCAGTGACGAAGATCGTTGCGCCATCTATGCGTGTATCTCGGAATCAACGCGTAAGGCTCGGAAATTATATCTGCAGTATTGTACAGACCTAGACCAGCTTCCATCTTCGATGATCGTACATAAATTAGTCCAGCCCGCAGTTTCCGCAGCTCCGCCGTCAAGAACTGGCCACATTGAAACAGCACAGCAGCTCTTGCCTCTTGAATATTCGCATCAATAGCCTATTTGTACGAAAACATGTAAAACAAAAATTACCGCAACTTGCAGTAGGGGTGCAAGGCTAAAGCAATTAAATAACGCAGCTTCATGGTATTTCTTATTTACCTTTCTTTTCAGTTTTTGTCTTATCTTTTTCCCTGTCCCCGTGTTTGTCTATTTCTGGTCTCCTCTCTCTCTCCTCTCTCTCTCTCTCCTGTGGTGTTTCTGACTGCTATCTGTTTCTTCTGATTCTTCTCTTTTCTTGACTCTCGATTTCATGGTTTATTTTTCATCTTTCGTTTTCTTATTTCTTTGTTTCTTTATTTTACTCCTTGTCCAGTTCCTCTTATATTTATTGTTTTATCTATTTTCGTTTTGTTTTGTCTATCTATACGTCTTGGTGTATCTCTATTCCTGCTTTTTTGTTTCCGCTTTCTCCTTCATTTTTTTCTTTCTCTTGATGCCTCTTTGTTTCTCTTCCTACCTGTCACTTTCTTTCTTACTATTTATCACGTTCTCTTCGTATTTGTTCTCTGGCCCATGCAAGTTTTAGCATACCACGCAAGACAAATCAATGCAGTGAGATAGCACGTGGCCGCATGATGGTAATGATTTGTTGTGCAATTCACTCCAGTGAACGTAAACTTACCAGCTCCGCTCTAAAATAAAAGTCAGTTATGTGCGTCTGGAAGCCGGCAATGTACAAAACATGCAAGTACAATAAGCAAGCAGTTCTTGGTAGGCAAGAAGCGTCCACCGACTGTGGATTCCCACGGTTTGCATGAAAGAAGAGAAAAAAAAGACATAAGAAACAGAAAACAAGAAGAAAGGGTGGCCGTTTTGTACAAAGCTTCCTTGCTTATATAGACCGCAACATAAAACGAACAAGGCGTATGGTTTGAAGACAACTCAAACAACAAAGGCTGTACTCGAGTAACAAGAAGAAGCATCTCCGCCGCAACAGCCGGAACTGAAAGAGATTTCCGGGCAACTGGTTTCAAAGAAAAGCCTTTGCTTTTTGAGCCATCTGTAGCGGCGCACTGAAAAGCCGCATCGTTTTGGAGTGGCCTTCATGCGTGCTCCCATTTCGAAGGGAGGTGTTTAAAGCCTGACGGTGTAACGTTGCTGACAGCGCGACTTGTTCTATTGTCACACCGCTTGCGTAATTTGTGATATTGGCAGCGACCCTTTTTTCACCAGCTTGAGACTTTATCACTGTTTGTCTTTTTTGTTTGTTCTGCGTATAAGACACAGCCTCAATGAATCCGGTGATTATTGGATGTCATCGCGAATCCTACAGCCGAAAATACTTCGTTACGTACACGAATGCCCATTCATAATAATAACAATCGCTCGAATTTGCGCGCTAATACCACGATGTAATTGTGAGGCACGCCATAGTGCAGAACTCCGGATTGATTTCGACCACTAGGGTTGTTTACACAAAGATAAATCGAAGTACGTGGGTTAAAATGTGGGGGTTGTTGCCACTTCGACAACACGTGACGTGTCATGCACAGGTCGCCAATATAAGGTGGAGATCTCTCCGACTCATTCAAAAATATATTTGGCGGTTAGGACTCACTCACACTCCGACTCACCAATGCTTACTTCAAATCAACTCTCCCGGACTGAGATTCATCAATACATTCCTTTAAGTGAACTCACTCGGACTACAACCCACCAATACTTTTCTCAAGTGGACTCGTTGAGACTGGGACTCACCAATTCTTTTACCACACTAAATTATTCGTGCACATACTGATTGAAATGTTTTTTTTTTATATGAACTATCTCTGACACATTCTCACCAATGCTTTACTCAAGCAAACTCGCTCGTACTCTGACTCATCAATATCCTCAACAAATGATCTTACTTGAACCAGCACTCACCAATCCTTTCCTCAAAGGACTCACTCGGGCTCTTACTGGCCAAAACTCGGACACATACTCAAATCTTCCTCACATGGCGCATGCTCACCAATATTTTTCTCAAACGAACCCACTCGGACTTCAACTCACCGATAATTTTTTCATGTGAACTAACTTGGTACATAATGACTAAAATTCTCCTCATATGAACTTGGGCACATACTCACAAATACTTTCCTCAAGTAAACACACTCGCACTCTAACTCATCAATACATCCCTCAAATGAATTCACGTCACCTGCTAGTCGCCATTATATTCCTTAAGCAAACTCACTAAGACTCTGACTCACCATTATAATTCTCAAATGAATAAAATTAGACATCAGCCCACTAAAATATTCCTCAATTGAACTATCTCGGGCACATACTCAACAATACTTTCCTCAATTGAACTCAGTCCGACTCCGACTCCCCAGTGTTTTCCTCAAATGAACTAACTGAAACGCATACTCACTAAAATTTTCCTCAGTTTGACTCATTCGGAATCAAACTCACTCGCAATCAAGACTAACAGCTCAATCTGAGCCTGAGTGAGTCGATAATATCAGGGAGTTCACTGGCCTATGGCGTCACATGACCATATACCTATGTGACGTCTGCGTGACGTTATGAAAACTTTTCAAATATCGATTAGCAGGGACGTAATGATGGCGTCATCACGAGTTCATAATTTTTTACTTCACTCATGTTGATGCCATCAAGGTGTTTTTGCGTTAGACGAGAAATATAAGCGGGACAGGAAGTTAGATCTGCAGAGGAGATAAGAAAGTTCGCGGGTATAAAGTGGCAGTAGCAAGCACAGAACTGAGTTTACTAACGGAACATAGAAAATGTTTTTGTCCTGCAGCGGGCGTATTCAGGGTAATGATAAGGCTATCTACTCAACAAATGAGTTTGTTGGACTGTACTAGTCGTGCGGATTATTTCATATGCTATCCGACTGAAATCGAATAACGCTAATTTTTACACTATCAGCGTGCAGTTTATTAACATTGAAATAACACTGAAGGAACACCATTCGCGAACGTCTTACCCGTCAATTTCTAAATTCTTCCTCGATTGATCAAAGTATTGGTGTTGATTTATGTAGAACCTAAAAGAAAAAGAGAAACCAGGAAAGAATAGCAGCAATGGTGACAGGTATTTATAGAAAGTACATTACAAAAAACAACACCTTAAAACAAAACGCCTGTCTCAGCATCAGGTATTCCTCCGCTGTAAGCTTCAACACACGGCGGGAATTTTCCCAAGATGGAGTAAGCATGAGGTTGATGTGGTTTATCCTCAATACTGTGCATTGTTGCCAAAAAAAAAAGATATGCAACATTCGCACTCCGTCGATGCTCGATCCTTCAATCTGACAGATGAAAAGATCGTTTTTTTCTTGCCCCGAATCTGACCCACGAATATCTAGTAGGCGTGTGCCTGAACAATGTCGTTCGTTCAATGGTGCATCCAACTTTCAGCCGTTTGAAATCCCTCGCCTCACTTACGCGTCATTTCGGAAGCGCTTTGGCAAATTGTTTCTCTTTGAAGTGACACTGTGCGCAGGCCCCCCAAAACAGGAGGTTTCCTGGGTTAAAACTGCTGCTTGGGCGAGTTCGTTCATGAATATTAGACAGATTTATTGCGCAAAAAAAGACGAAACTTTTTGAGAAAAAAAAAACACACACGGCGCTGGGTATAGAAGAAACAGGTATGTACATTTACTAATTTTGAAATTATTACCCAGTTTGTTTTTATAAATACT
>WOVY01013664.1:0-106684 GCA_013436015.1 Rhipicephalus annulatus
AAGTTGCTGAGTGCTGAGTTTGCAAGTAAACAAAATGATAACTGACATAGATAGATGCAGACAGCACTGGCTTATTTCGGTCACCTGCAAATGCTGTTTTCGTACCTTCGTGCCTGGTATCTGTAGCAACGCCTGCGGCACATCATGCTTGGTGGGCTTCGCGAATCATTCATATTACCCACGTTGGAACCAAATGTAACCGAATCAACAAGTTTGATGGCAATGAACTATACAAATGCTGGCCGGGGCCAGAAAGACTTCTGAGTCATTCAATTTTCTTAATAATTCATATAGGTCAAATTAACGAGCTCTTTCTGTATTACTAATGAAGCTGCATAAACTTGTGCTAAAAAATCATCCACAAATTTCTGAAAAGTTAATCTTAAAACAAAGACCTACTCTATGTCTTTGGCTCTTTGAAGTTAATACAAATGCTCTTTGGCTACACACATTACATATTTTCTGGCAGCAAAGCAAAGGTGATGACATTTCTATTAACAATTTAGTTCTAGAATATTTACTGGAATACTTTAATAGTCTCCTAGTACAGCAAATGCTTCACACGAATCGTAACGTGCAACACTTCACTGCACTAAAAAGTAGCACATTTTATTGCCACCTTGACTTCACTGCAAGTCCACATCATTGCAACTGACTGGAAGATGATCACGAGTGCTCAAACATTTCTCACAGTGAGAGTGGTCACATGTCCCTGAGAGTGTGGATCTATTGAAGGCCACAACAGCGCCCAGACGATGGCACACCCAAGCACATGC
This sequence comes from Rhipicephalus annulatus, assembly GCA_013436015.1. Taxonomy (NCBI): domain Eukaryota; kingdom Metazoa; phylum Arthropoda; class Arachnida; order Ixodida; family Ixodidae; genus Rhipicephalus; species Rhipicephalus annulatus. Next base: position 777 of record WOVY01013664.1, read on the forward strand.
CACATCAAAATTTGCCCAACATAAAAGACACATGAGACACTAGTTTGCCCATGTCTCCTTTCCTGGCCAAGACTAAAGATGCGATAAAGTCTCATATACTCAGAGATTTTGGGGGACAGAGTAAGTAAGCTCTCCCAAAGAAAGATTTACTAGACAAATAAGTGTTTTTTACTCTTGCCTTCAATAGCAAGCATCTTTGTTTACAATTGTGCACCTGCATTTTGAATGATACTCTTGTTTTCTACTAGGCAAAATACAAAATAGACTGATATGAACCAGCTTTTTTTTGTTACACACATTGCAGAGGCACACAAGTGTTTGGCCACCTATTTGGTCTCACAAGTGTGGGCATCAGGGGGCTCCCACGCACAGTTGCATTTCCTGGCAGTCCAAGAGATCACAAGTAAACGAGTTGAGAAAGAGGCTGCTACTTGAGTCCTAATGCACATAAAGCAGACTTATTCTCAGGTAGACAAAGAAAAGATAGAAAAGCAGCAAGGGGCAACTAAAAAAATGGATCCTTGATGAAACTATCAAATAGTTTTGAACATACTGAAACTACTTACACTTATTAGGTACTTATTCTCTTATCAATTTATTATTGCATAAGACAAAAATACTGTACTAAGAAACAAAACAATGGTTCTTTGCTGAGCTCATATTAATTTAAATAAGGACATGGTGCAAATGTTAGCAACAGCTGAAATCTGACCCTGTATTTCTTTCATAGCACAAAATAGAATTTTCAGGCCATCTTGAATGATTTCCTACACTCAATAGCTGTACCTAATGTCGCTTTTATTGATGTTGAAAGCACTGATGACGACAATCATTTGAATCTGTAGGCACGCACCAACAAAACTAGGGATTACAAATCTGCAGCAGCAACATCTGAAGGACTAGATATTGGGGTTTGAGCACGGCTGGGTGCAGCAGTTGCGATGCGGTCAGGTGCAGGGCATGAGGCCGTCGGGTTGTCTGTACATCACAAGTGAACCAACATAAGAGCTGTGCTGTGTGCTTTGAGATTGAACCCAGCTTTCCTTTCCAATACACATCGGCAATAACTCCTCTCATGCAGCAGCTCCTTTGATGAGAAATACAGGCTCTTTCCAGTGCCTTATTTACATGCTGGAGGCTAGCGCTCAATAGTGCTGGTGCAATTACTTGAAAAAACCTTATTTTTGATGATCTCCCAGGTATAACATGGACCAAAAAAATGACAAACAAATCAGGGTGATGCACAAACTCTGAACTAGCCCCTATTGCGACCTTAGTAGTTTCAAAAAACCCACTGCAAGGCTAAAATGACAGATAAAAGAAGAGAAAAATAATGGAAAGTAATTCCAAGCCATGCTGAGAGGCCCACCTGACTGTAAATGACTATTTTGGACTATTTTAAGGGGTCAATGGTGTTGCCATTTCTTCGTTATGTTTGTAATTGTGTACGTGCATTTCCTAGTCTTAAATGAATTAACACCAACTTCCCCAATTATGCGTGCTACAGCATCCACTAGTGCATTCAACAGTGTATTCAGCACGTGTGTAATGAAAAACTTTTAAAGTTTCTCACTGTATTTTCACTCACCATAGTCAGGCAGATCCATGTGAAACTCTAGGTTCTCCGGCTCATACATTCAGTTAAGCAGTGTCTGAGCCTGTGACATGCTTGCACGATCGGCTGGTCAGAAAGAAAACAAATTTTATTGAAATCTACTTAATATAGCCAGCAGAAGTTCGATCTGTTAGAGCACAAGGACTCTAACCAAGGAACAAACAAAAGATAGGGATTACAAGTACTTATATTTAGTAGGTTACACATAAATAAAAATAACTATAGAAAAATGGAGAACCATATATTAAAAAAAATCTACAAACTCGAGCTAGACAATTATTTCAGGTACACTTCTAAATAGTCTATCGCAACTTTGTGTAAAGCTATTGAATGCAAAAGTGTCACCTATTTTTTTTAAACAAAAAAAACTTCATCCTGTTCAGATGTTGTTGCTTGATCCTTAAATCTAGCCAGTACCTGAGCCCAACAATCTGTCTGACATTGAACCCGACTGTTTAGTTAGAGTGAAGTTATTCTAATCTTTGCTAGGCACTAAATGGCATATCACAGCCTTATTTGGTGAGACAGCTATTGCTTAATCTTTGGCAGAATAGTTCAAGCTCTGACCTAGTAAAATGTCATGTAACTGGTGAAATGATTATGTAACACAGAAAACAATTGCATATTCATAAGAATTTCACGTCTACTGCAGGATGAAGGCTTGCATGAAGATATTCAATTTGCCCATGTTATGCAAGCTGACTGCATGTCATGTCTGTACCATTGTCAATTTCGCCACTTGATATAACTCATGTTCAAGGTTCTCTGTGTGACTCTTTTCTGAGCATGTGTGTGTTTGTGAGTAGACATATCTTTTTGTACATGTAATCCTTTTATACATCACGGTAATCACCTGACACCAGAAGTAGCAAGCTACGCAACCAGGCAAACATTTCCAGGAATCTTTTTAAACATTGCTATATCTCTGTCTCCATCTATCTGGAAAATATACCAGTGTCACACCAGTAGCACCTAAATCATACAACAGGCTGCAAAGTGTGCTGCAAGCATGGCTGCTGCCTTCAGATTTCACACAGAAAACTTTAAGAGGTTGCGCCTGCTATGATCGTGCAGAAAGCAAACATTTACAAATATTTGTCCAGTTTGTTATACTCTCTTTTTAACTTATTCAATCGGTGAAGCATTGTTGTATCATGCAATTTGTCAAACGACACCACCTGTACATTCAACGCAGGCCAAGTGTACGGCTCCCCATCAGTTAAGTACGAGTAAGAATTGCGAAATCAGCACATTTCTTACCGGGCTCAACACCGTCCCCCACTGTGAACTCCGCATAGGCTACCAAGGCCTTTTCTTCCCTGTTGTCGACGCGACGTTTTGCTGGCGGGCGGACGACGGAGTTTCCTGTGGCTCTTTTAATGCCGTCGCCTTCAGCGAGCTGTCGTATGGTTGATGGCTGTGGCGTGTAGCCGCACTCGCCCGCTATGTCAACCGCTTGCTGTAGGAGGTCCTCCAGCCGGACTGCTCCTCTTCTCTACCGGAACTATTGCGGAGCCAGTAATCACAATTTTTGTCAATGGGAAAAAACAGTACATAACAAAGTTCAATACGATACGCACTTACCTCTTAAGTTTCTTCTTCTGATCATGCGAAAAATGCAGGGGGACTAAGTTCAGCCTTTCCTTGACACCGCGAATGCTGAAGCACCTTCCGAGCACCTCGGAGAGCGGCTATCTTCAGCCACCTCGCAGGGTCAAGAAAAGGATTCACATATAACACCTCTTTCACGAGAGCCATGTCATCGCTGAGCGTAAATCGCTTGCGCCCAGACATCGATGCCGTTGATGACAGAGCCAATACCTAGTCAAACAACGTGTTCGCCGTTGGCACTTCTGCTTCGGCTTGTCTTTACTCGGTGGCTTGCTCCGGGCCCTGAACGTAAAGCCTACCCGGCGAGTATTTTACGTTACATAAAGGTTCACATTCCGTATAGACTCGTGCATGCGCAGATTCTATCCGGTGTCCGGTAACGTAAAGAAGTATACGTAGAAGCTAAAATCGCCTAATGTCACGAGGAACATACCCTGTCCGCTTCTTTGCCGCATGGCTTCCGGGTTCCCAGAGAATGTAATCTAGTCGAATAAAAGTGAACGCCCATGGTTCCAGGTTAGCCAAACATAGCGTCTACAGACATACAGGCCAGACCTACGTACGTACGTCTGGCCTGTATGTCTCTAAATGAAGCTTGAAGATGAAGATGTATAAAGATGAAGCTTCATAAGCTATAAATCCTGTTGAAACTATTGACGGGTGGCGATGAAACTGTGATTATTCTGCAATTGCTCGCTGGGACGTCACGATTTTAATGGCGTCTAATCAGTCTAGCTCTGGATTTTAATCTAAAGAGCGTGACTCTTAAATTAGAAAGTTTCCAGAAAACTTCACTACGCTACGACGGCCGAAATACGAGAAAAGGTGTTGAAATCTGTGACGTCACACTAAGTGCCATAACGGCACTGGAATTCCAGCAAACAATTCAATAAATGGAAATTTGGGCCTTACTTTTCACTCCAGTAAGTAGGTTTTCAGCATGAAAATAACACCCGATTTCTAAATAATTATTTTTCTGATCTAGTTAGATAAGGTACACAAAATCACTTTTAGTGGTTGGTTGGACTATGGGTTTAAATACAGTCTATAATAGACGCTATAGTGAAGGTATCTGGTTAATTTAGACCAATTTCAGTCCTTTAACGTGCACTGACACCGCGCAGTTCACGGGCCTCTTGTATTTCGTCTCCACCGAAATGTGACTGTCATGACCTGAATCGAACCCGCGACTTCTGGGTCAGCAGCCGCGCTACATAAACACGCATCCACCATGCATCGCGGCCGTATAGGTTGATATAATGCCCTTCTACATATGGAAGGTATAGAGGCTTTAAGTGTATTGCTCAAGAGATGTATGGAAGAAAAAAAGGAAAGGACGACACAGACGTCAAGAAAGATGGGCGCTAGCGGGAGGGTCAGCGGTTGTGGGCGCAAGGGTTGTGGGTGCTCTCCTAATCTGTACAGCTGCATTGTTATTGGCCGGTCTCGGAATCACTTGACACATGAAATTAAAGAAGCCGAGGCCATAGCAGATATGGGGGACGTGTGTGAGTATATACGTCATCAATTGGACTGACGGATAAAGAATTATCGTATCTTGGAGTGAGACCACGTGCAAGATGATTTTTGTTTTTACGTATGTATAAGACGAATGTTAAGGACATAAAATAAACAATTGGAAGTTTACCGCCTATCTCTCTTGACGTCTATGTCGTCTTTTCCTTTTTTTCATATGTGCCACGCTAGTCCAAGCTAAGTTGTGAAATCTTGCGGCGTTTATCGTCAAACGCTTTCCTCCACACATGTGTGACACACACTCGTACACCACTGGCTGTGGTAGATGGGTGTGAGCCACAGGTGATCGGCAGTTTCTATCTAAGCAGGAAGAGCGAGAACGGACAAATTGAAATGTAAACACAAGATCGTTAAAAACCGACATCGGCATTGTCGAACCAACAGACGCAAAGAATAAAAATTAGCATCCCAGTAGGACTCGAACCCAAGCAATCTGCGTAGCAGTCGGGTATTCTATGAGGTCTCGAAATTGCTCTGGAAAAGTACCCTACCCCAGCGTAATGTCGGCGCTGTGTTAAATGTGGTTGTTGTGCTGGCTACCTTGACTCACTCTCTGCATTTTGTTCCGACCGGTTGTGCCCCCCCCCCCCCCCGATCTCCGATGACTGCGCAGCTCTGTGGCCGACAGGGCTCGCTCTACGCCATGTCCTGACGCCGACAAGAGCTCTCGCCAAGTGGCGCCCTGTCTTCGGAATCCTGCGACTGTGCATCTTTCCTACTCCTTACTTCTGTCGTTTACTGTCGTTCGCTGTGCCTGGGCCTCGCTCTCTCCTTCCTATCTCTATTTTTTTACCATTTAATCCTATCCTTTTAATCCCTCCTTTACCCCCACCCCTCGTGAGCTTTTACTGTGCAGGTGTCCTCCCCCTGAGAGACAGTTACGGCGCTCACTTTTCTGTTCTTTTCATTTAAAATCACACACACACATACCTCATTTCATATAAAAATAACAAGCATCTCATAAGTTCTTTTTTGATAAAGGCATCATGTAGCTTTAAGGCTAATTGTGGTCTAAGTTTTGGTTGCGTTTTATGTCAGTCTGATAAGCATTACATTTGTATTTCTATACTTCAGTAAGCTATATTCAAGCATTGCTCAAGCCAGGACGAATACGCAAACGAAAGTTAGGTGCGATATTCACATCAACGCACCGTAAAGTGCATTTTAATTTGATAACGCTGATGTCTGTGCTCTAACGTGACTTGTGACGTTACGAAAGACCTTTAATTACCCTTTAAACACCAATGTAAACGGTGTCTGTAGTGAGACCACGAAATGCACACAATTGCTACACTTAGGAAAGTGCGTAGGTTCACCTCGTAACCACCCCGTTGAAGCCCGTTAACAAAACGAGACCAAGTCCATAATACCAAATACCACCTCTCTGTCATGAACAGGGCGGCTTCAGTAAACCACAGTCTTTTCCTACCCCGCTGCTCTTTGAGGAGGGCTTCAAAAGCAGGTTATATCGAGCGTCTTTTATTAGTTTTTCTGTGGCCCTCCACTACGGCGTCTCTCATAATCATAAGGTAGTTTTGGGACGTTAAACTCCACATAACAACCAATCTTCTAATAGTTCACTTTAATTATTATTGTTGTTGCGGTTATATAGTATACTAGAACGTTGAACTCAAATGTATTTGTTACGTATGAAAGGCAGTACAAAAGCGGGCCATGCATCTTTAGTGCAATTTTGAGTCTGTCCGAACGCAAGCGCGAGAAGGTGAAGTAAATATAATGTAAATAACCGATAAAAATAGCGCAAAATAGGCCACTTTCAACAAAATCGCGCTAATACACTCCCAAAACAATAAAAGCACGAAAAAGAACGGACTTCATACGTGCGCAAAGAACAAAACGAAAAGCGCGGTGCTTGCCCCCCTCCCTCTTTTGATTATTATTTATCAATCATTAACCACGAAAGTGTTCGATTAGTATGCATGCCCATTATCACACCCAGTCTAGTCAATACAGGATAGCACATGCGAAACCATGCAATGCTTCTTGAACAAAGTGTGAAGATGTAGCTTGAGAGAGGCGTGAGAGGTTGTTAACCCTCTGGCGCCCATCTGCCGACAGTTAGCGACAACAACGGCACAAATGCGCGGCTCACGCCAGTGGGACCCACCTTGGCACGCCGTTACATATTTTTTTTTCCGCCGCCGCGATCCTTCGTAGATCCCCTTCAGTCCGTTCGTAGAGGGCGACCACGGAAAGACGGCGGGTGATTCCGGCCCGATACGAAACGATGCGACGAGCCCAACCTTGGCCCTTCCGTGCTGGACAACTTCCCGGTTCTGACGAGCACTGTAGGCGCCAACAAAGTACAATGAATCATTGGGTTGAGCCAACACCTTTTCTAGATGGTGTTGGTTGAGCACGGTGCAGTGACACCAGGCAACGTAGCGCACATGCAGCTAACGAGCGATGCCGTAGCGCACGCGAACAGCGAGAAAGCAGCGCGTGTGTCGCTACCTCGCGGAAGCGACGGTACCTACTGTATGCACGAAAATGCCTCCGTGATGGCTGTGTGACTAGAATCTCAAAGGCCATGCCGCGAACGACGCGAACCGTGTCGCTTCCGAGAAAACTTCGCTCGGGTCCGCAGGCGCTCATAACCGCGAACTTTGTATTTTCGTGAAGCGGGGCGAATTTTTTTTTCAATGAAGATGGGAAAAAAGCGAAGAGTCGATTACTTTTCGTTCCAGAAGTCACCAGCGTCTAGGCACAGAAGAACGTTTTCCAACCCTGCGTCCCAGTCGTGGTATGAGCAGTTTCAGCGAAACATGGAATCGTCGTCACAAGCTGACAAGAATGAATGCGTCGAGGCAGTCGAGGAGGTCGACAACAGCGAGGTAAGGTTCATGCGACCTTAAACAGTAAAAGACGTATTCATTTTTGAGGTCTCAGCAACGGTTAACGCAACTCTCTCCATGCAGACGGTGCAGGGAGAAATAAACGTGCTGTACCAAACGCCGTCCATGTCAGCCGAAAACTATGACCCCGAATGTAGGTTACCGCGTAGTTCAATATGTATGAACGAGTATTCTTATTATTTTGCCTTACTTTTACAGCTGAAGGACCACCAACACCCACATTTATTCCGACCAGCGACTGTGCGTTAGCGGGCGAACGTAAGTGACCCAACGTATGAACTCAGCTCTGGCATTTTAAGTAAGATTAATGAGGCTGGATAATTACATGAGTACATTGCATTGCAGCATAATACTATAGGCTCACATAATTGCAAATTTTCATGAGCATGTGTTGGCAAAATTTGTGGACCTCACTCAGAACGACGACACAGAGACAAGAAGTCCTTCGTGTTCTTCTTATCGTCTGTTTATGGAGTAAATATACCGGTGATTTGCGCTTTAGATCACTTAAACTACCTGCCGCAGGCCTCGTTGCAAGTTTAGATTACCTACACAATGGAAGTTTAAGGTGCTGTTTCGGTAGTATTACGCAGCCACTTCTTGTTTCCATCGGTTACTTATTGGGCATATTAGCTGGACGTTTGGGAGTGTTATAACGTATTTAGGCTGAGTTTCTCTAAGCTACTCTCGAGGGATAGAGGCATTGCGCGTCGCCCTCTGTTCTTAATTTCGTTTTACAACTCGCAATACTGATAAGGCGCCCCTAGAAATTGCACGTTATGGGGCATGGAGATTGCTAACGATTTCCGTATGAACAAAACAATTGTTTCAGTGAGCTCGAATGATTCTCCGATTCACCCTTTACCGGTAATTTTTCATCCGTGGAGTCACGACTTGTACGTAAGGCGAACTTGCAATACTTGTAATATACGTACCTGTAATGAGTTGCTGTTATATTTATAGGCGTTTTCACGAGAGGGGAAGAGGGGCAAAGCCTGCCCCATACAAGTTACCCTAGTGGGGAGGGGTACTGCGATGATCTACCAATTCCTGCGCTCCGAGTCAGGGAGCCAGCGTTGGCACTCCAGGCCCGCGCCCCCAACCCAAATTCTGTTTCGCCACGCATACATAGCGCAAAATGACCATTTGCCATTGGCGTGCTCGGCAGTGTGGCGTACCAACTCTTTCGCTAGTGGGGGGGGGGGCAAATCTACCTCACCCATCAGCGGGGATATATAAATATATATAAGAGCCTACAAGAAAAATTACCACAGCGGAAATGTTGACAAAATTTCACTATATTGTAACATAGCCTCGTAAGAATTCCATTCTCCCGTAAGAATATAATTGAGTGATTACTGCTGTTGTGATGGAAAACTACGGCCTACTTTTGGTTTTCCCAGTGTGCAGCTAAGAGTGACCACTGCCGAAAGGGGGGGGGGGACTCAGCCCTCCAACTTTTGTCAATGGGGCGGCGGGTGCTCGCGTTTTTCTTGCCCCCTGGCTGATACGGGTGCTCGGCTTCCACTTTAGACCTCTCCCCGAAAAAAAACCGGCCCCCCCACTTTATACCTCACCCCCAATATAGCCTCACCCCCCCAAAAAATGGAAAAAAGATTCTGCATACAATCCTGCCCCTTTCCCTATTAAGTTGAACCTAACACACGCCTATGTGTATCTTATGTACCTTATGTTTGATGGCATTTTATTTTGTGCGCACGTCTCGCACAGGTCATGCAGATAACGACGATCCCGAAGAGGAAGCTGACGGTTACCGTGGGGATGCATCACTCGAGATGGCAATCGAACGTAAGCGGCACAAATTTGTGACATAACCTCGTGCTAAGCAGTGCGTTAATGCCGACGCCTAAAGTTCCATGCCGATTAATGTAGCTGCTCAAAAGGACTCAGAAGTCCTGAAACAATTTTTGAACATTGCACCAAAACGTTGATATTCCTTGAACACTTGAACGAAATATTGTACTGCATGTAGCAGGAATTACACAATTAAAATACCCCAAAAATACTCACGCGTACCGCGCCCACCCTCACGATGTGGCCACATGCCGAGAACACAAGCAGTTAGCGTATATACTTCCTTTAGGTAGCATGCAAGCTATCTGAATCTTAGCATAAGCATCGTGAGATTTCAGGGCGCACCAGCCACACAAAAAGAACATTCTGAAGGTCGTAGCCCGCGGCAAACACCAGCTTCCTAGAGCGAGAGCACGCGTCGTGTATAGACCCGCCGAAGCAGGGCTTGACTGCAGTTTATCCCGGCCGCCTGGATCAGGCGACTGTGAGTTCATATACGCAGATCATGCCCTACACTTACGGGGACACCATAATCGCAAGCATTCATGCCATGGAGGAAGGAAAAACTCACGTCATGGCTACAGTGTTCTAGTTCTGGAACACTGTACCATGGCTACAGTGTTCTAGTTCTAGAACACTGTACCATGGCCCATGGAAGAAGGAAAAAAGGAGCTTTTCTTTCCTCCATGATTCATGCCCTCACGCGCTCTGATCTTGCGGATCTCCTACAAAACGTCATTCTGGAAATGACGTCAACTTGGCGTACTCACGTACAAGCGTACTCGTGCTACTCGTTTGGTCGTGGTCGTTCACGGGCTTTCGAATTCGAACGGCAGCGCTAGCTCTTTTCGACGCGCGTCAACACACGATCCGGCCAGCTCGACTGAGGCTGACGCTACGCAGCGCGTACTGACGCGTTCCAACGCGTACATGTGGTTGGGACTAGTACAGACCTTGGCATCTTCTCCTTGCCACCCATCGCCTTCCCTTGTTTCGTTGACACTGCGCTCTCGGGTATGAAGTGAGAGACAAAACACGTATTAAGTGCGATAACTCCACGCAAAAAAAACAAACAAAAACACAACAAACGCTTAGACAAGAGATTCGTGAAGCAACAGCAGTATTCTGACTTAAATTTATACCTTCGAAAAGTGTTGGGAAACCCACATAAATGACAGGATGGCGGTGCATTGGGGGGGGCGTAGCAGCTTTTATCTGAAATTTTGGGTAATACTTTTTTGTTATGTGAGCAATAACCTACACAGCTTCATTACCACGCTCCGGTAGCAGCCTTCAGGTTTCGAGCCAATTTAGCACGTTACAAACTACTGACTACTATTTCCGGTCATGTCATGTGATTGAAAGGAAAGCTGCCAGTACTGAATGCCCTCTCTTCCTCCCCCATGCAGGTGCACCGATCTACAATAAGGTCTGCAGACACCTTTCGAAACCCGCTTAGAAAATGCAAGCATGTTGTTCGGCCAGTGATGCATCGCAGAGCAGTAGGGTGAGAAGGCACATGTATGCACAAAGGCACATGGGAGAATAAATTATACTAGTGGTCAGTAAGCCCCGCCACGGTGGTCTAGTGGCTAAGGTACTTGGCGGCTGACCAGCAGGTCGCGGGATCAAATCCCATTTGCGGCGGCTGCATTTCCGATGGAGGCGGAAATGTTGTAGACCCGTGTGCTCAGATTTGGGTGCACGTTAAAGAACCCCAGGGGGTCAAAATTTCCGAAGCCCTTCACAACGGCGTGTCTCATAATCATAAGGTTGTTTTAGGTCGTTAAACTCCACATATCAATCAATTAGTGGTCAGTAAGAGGAATTTACGCTCATTTCGTCAACTCATAAGGAAGCGTGGTGCAGTTTCGAGAATGCGGGGACCATGCATTGGAAAAAGTGAGCATATTTAACAGAGATATATCTGGTTGGGTAAAATTGTACGTATAAACAGACATTCCAGCCACGTTTAGTCTATAGTTTTTAATATCAAAATTAAAAACTGGCTCTGCATTTCAAGACCCATTTGGTCTCTTCTTCAGGCAGTGACTCATTTTTAGACTAGTAGTGGCTGGATAGTACATTTATTCGTATGGGACAGAGTTGTTCAAGTTAGGAAGAGGACACGATTTTCTGTTGTACACAAGGTAACAGTGTCACAGGGAATGAGGTCAAGGAATAAATAGAAAAAAATAAAGCAGTTTTAAACCAATGTTTGGAGTAGACAACTGAATATCAACAGCCAACAATGGCCAACCGCGCTGAAGACCCAATACATTGCTCCAGTCTATATCATCATGGGATATTGTCGTAGTTTCATGTATCAATTTAGCCAAAGACAAATATTTCCAACACAAATTTTGTGCATAACTCTGCATATTTTCATGAAATTAGCACTTGATTTTGAACCTATTCATACGACTCGCACAGACGGCGAATATGAAGCTTCACTTGGAATCTCAAGTGAGATGTTCTCATTTTGCAGAACTTCGTGTTGTCCTCTTTCCAACTTGCTTTACATAAAAGATTTATGTTCTTTTCCTAAACTCTTTCTGTTTTCAGACTTGGTTCAGGTAAAGACCATGTTTGGTGTAACAATGTTTGCTGGTACACGTTGCCAGAATGGGGAATCACATCAAGCTGCTATGGCAGCAGCTTCTAATTCCTCTCCTTGCAAATGTTTCACAATATTATTTCCTATCCTTTTCCTTGTAAATACTACTATTGCATATATGAACACTGGGCAAACTTTAGAGCAGAAAAGCATGCTCAATGAACTTAAACGTCACGCAGGATGTATCAAATATCTGCATATAATTTTCTATTGCAGATCTAGACATTGCGGCGCACAGAACGGTTGAAGAAGTGGGCGACAACTTGCGCGAAATTCTTCAGAAGAGTGAAGAATGCCTTCACCATTTATTGGAATTACGCGATGCTGTTATGCAGCATGAACAAGAGCAATGGCAGAAGATCGAACGTGCCAAAGCTATTATGCTTAGTGTTTTTGAATACTACACGCAGAAGTAGTTGGGGCTAATGATAGCACCCTAGCTGCAGCAATGTATGAAAACTTTTTAAAACAGCAAGGGCCTGCACATGTGAACAAAATTTCACAATTTACTTTCTTTTGATCACACATCAAGCACCTATGTGAAATTTCTTCAGGCAAGAATGCAGTGTTGATTCCTTGAATGCATTTGAGTCAATAAAAAAGTTATAGTTCCAAATTGCTTGGCAGTATTTTCACTATGGGAGAAAATATTACATTTTTTGACTTGCTATCTCAAACCAAACGTTGAATTTATTAACATGCTGGTCCAAATGACGTCATTTCACATGAAACCAGTTCTTGTCCCACTTTTCAAGCATGTGACAGCCAAGTATGGTTACGTCTATATCTGAAACATTGATAACCTATTTTACAAACACTGCCTCCACATGTCACAATGGAAAACAAAAGCAGCCATTGAGGTGCAGGCACTACCTAAAATGTTTTTTTTTCCGGACTATTATTTTGTGTTGCTTATCTACAGGACGAACAGGAGGACGATGGTTCGGTTCCTGTCACACGCTTGAATTTATCTGTTCTGGTGGTTCTTCTTTTTGGCACTACCAAAATAGGTTTTAACGCCACAGGAACATTTGCGAAGCCATATGCAATTTCCTATGGGAGACAAAACAAACTGAATGTTAAGTTTTTAATGTCACTTTGTTTTTCTACCTTATTGGCTTGTTAGTAGTCTTTAGGCCTTGACTATACCAATGAGTTACTTTTTAAACTATCTATTTCTAAACAAATTTCAATTGTAGAGCAATCTTATCCCTAAATGAAGATGCTACCCAGTCCATGGCTGATCTCCTATGGTGCACGCGCCAGGTTACTAAGAAACAAGCAGTATCGCTTGTTGTCAAGCCCAATCACTGTGCTCGTGCAAATATTGTAAATACACTCTTTTTCTATCGCGCCATAACATCCCTATGTGCAGGGTATCGATCACTGTACCTCTCCCTGCAAGGGCAGTTAAAAATTTTTCGAAAAATATTGGGCTGAATTGAATATCTTGATAAAAACAATGTCTCGTGTGGTTATTGGTGGTACTTAACACTTCCTGTTTGCATTATAAAACAGCGGCATTTTTTCACCTTTGCAGTGCAGCAGGCAAGTGCACACTTGCTAAAACAGCATTTTCAAGTATTTCCTCTAAGCTGCTTTATTGTGATGTCATGAAATTGGAAATCCAGCCAGCAGGTGGTCACTTGGAGAGTAGTGTTAGCAGAAGTACGTTTCACTCATGAAGTGCAACGATGTAGAAGCTACGCAAGAAGTTCGGTGAGCAAGACTTATAACTCCGCTTGCTCATTTTTGCTCTTATCACATTTGATTAGAGGTGGTGCAACCTTGCGTTTCTTTGCTCCCCCTTGGCAACCCAGGTGGCCACCATTATGATGTAACCAGCGTAGAGAGCCTGTATGTGACGTCACGTGTAAACTAAGCTAACCAGCTGTATAATAACAGACACTTTTTTGTAAGGCACAAAATATCTTCAATTACTGCTCACCACAATAACAAAAACAAAAATTCTGTTATTGGTGGTACGAACACAACTATCTTTCGTGGCAAACGCACCAACTACAAGAAGTCTCACTAGCCTCCACGGCATTAGAGATGATATATGAAGCAGAGTGTAGAACACTGGCAACCGAATTGGTTGTGTATGTCATTAATAAGTGGCTAACATGGTTGAACTTTGCATACTGTAATATAGTGTGCAAAGGGTTTGTTTAGTAAACGAACCAAGAACGTGAAGTGATAACTGAGCAGATCCTCATTAAATATTTACTTTGGTATAAATTTCCAAGTTTTTCACTTTTTCTGGCAACACAGTTGTTTGGCTCGCATGTTCATTATACATGGGTCAACTGTAAATTATGGAAACTGCACGCGGACAAATTCCTTACCGTGTTTTTGAGACAGGCATATCATGAGAAGGATAATCTCCACCGCCTTCTAACAGCCCTTTAAATTAATATAGTAAAGACTTCTTCTCTTTCTCTCATCACATAAATTCTTCTTGGTTCTGAAGGAGTTGCAGCTTCTGAATATTAGCTCGAACTTATTACATGACCGAATTAGGGATAAAAGCACAGCCTTTCTTTGAAGGGGTATAGAAAAAAGAACAAAAAGGACGTGCATTTATTCCCAGCACAAATGATGGAGTTACAGGCTTCTGACAGGCGGTCGCCAATGTTCTTTTCAGTCCATCCTGGTTTTGAGGTACTTGGTGGTGACCTTTTCCTTCTCGACGATGTGCATGTGGCGACGCAAAGCGGTGCTTCTGTGTGCGGTGCAGAGAGCGCATGCGCCCGCACGAGAAAGTTATCTTCTAGAGGAAAGGTGATAATGAAAGTCAGTTGTTGTTTGGGACGCGAGTTGTTCACTTGCGCAGCTCTGCCGAGCGACGCGTCTCAACATTGGTGACCCGGACTCGGAATACAGACACAGCGACCGGAGTGTCGAACCAGCCGCAATATGGATTCAACGTCCATGACCGACGCCCCTCCGACAGTCTCCTCGGTCGACGGTAAGCTGCCCCTTTTTTGGACTGTGGACCCCGCACTTCGGTTCATACAAGTGGAATCTCAGTTCGCAGCCAGACGAATCACCGCAGACCTTACGAAATACCACTACGTAGTCAGCAGTCTGCCGCCCGCCATAGCCAGTGAAATCAGGGATCTGTTGCTCGCACCACCTGTCGAAAACGCATATGCAACGCTAAAAGAAACCCTTATTCGCCGAGTTACGCCCTCCGAACCACAACGACTGCAGCAATGGCTTCGCTGCGCGGAACTCGGCGACCGCACTCCTAGTCAGCTTTTGCGGCACATGCAGCAGTTGCTTGGTGGAACATCAAACACGATAGATGGAGTATTTCTCCGAGAACTTTTTTTCCAAAGTTGCCTTCAGGCGTCCGCATGGTCATCGCTGCCTCAGAGCACAAGGATTTACCCGCAGCCGCCGAACTTGCTGACAAACTGGTAGCAATGACACCGCCCACACCCATGGCTCCCGTGCAAGCGCAATAGCCTCTAAGCGAACTTCAACAGATGCGTGAGGAAATTGCTCGACTTGCCGAAACAGTTTCAGCTTTGCACGCTAGCAGGAGGGCGCAAACGATAACCGAGCCTAACACGCCGCTATCGCAAGAGCAGCACGAGCATATCTGCTGGTATCATCGGAGGTTCGGAAGTAGTGCGCGTAAGTGTGTCCCACCGTGCGCGCACTCGGGAAACAGCTAGCCGCGGCAGGCACTGAGGGCGACCAGTGCTATTACGTTGCCTCCAAGTCGTCCCTCAGTATTTTTTATTACCGACCGCAACAACGGAGTACGTTTCTTAGTTGACACAGGCGCCGAGGTGAGCGTTATACCGACGTCACAAGCTGAAAGAAAGAAACCTAGTACATCGCCCTTGCAAGCTGTCAATAACACGGTGATGACAACATATGGCCATCGTTCACTGTCGCTGAACTTCGGTTTCGGCAGAACGTTTAGCTGGGTGTTCATAGCTGCTGATGTCAAATTCGCCATACTAGGCGCAGATTTTCTTCAGTTCTTCGGTCTGTTGGTCGACGTCCGCAACAAACGGCTTCAAGATCCCGTTTCTCGGGGAGCGGTACAAGGCACGCCTTGTTGGAACCCCCCTATCAGCCCGGCCTTGCTTAGTCCGGCTGGAGAAGCGTACTTCACCGCAATACTACAAGAGTTCCCAGAACTGACACGACAGACACAGGTTTTTCCAGAAGTAAAGCACGGCGTCCTGCATCACATCGAAACCACAGGCCCACCGGTCTATGCGCGACCACGGCGCCTGTCACCCGAGAAGCTGCGGTTGGCTCGACAGGCGTTTGCCCACATGATGGAACTCAGGATAGTACGTCCTTCATCCAGCCTATATGCGTCACCTCTTCACATGGTCCCAAAATCAACAGACGGTGATTGGCACCCTTGCGGGGACTATCAAGCGCTGAACCGGGTAACCGTGCCAGACCGTTACCCAGTCCCGCACATTCATGACATGACCTCCTTCCTGCATGGTGCTACCATTTTCTCTAAGATAGATCTAGTGCGAGCATATCATCAGATACCCGTAGCACCGGAGGATATCCCCAAGACCGCAATAACAACGCCGTTCGGAATATTCGAGTTCCTACGCATGCCTTTCGGCTTACGCAACGCCGGCCAAACTTTTCAACGGTTTATGGATGGCGTTGTCCGTGGCCTCGACTTTTGCAAGGTATACCTCGATGATCTTCTGATTGCTAGCAGCACTCCTGAAGAGCACGAGCGGCATCTGCACTACGTACTTCAGCGACTGACAGAGAACGGCATCGTTATCAATACGGCAAAGTGCGTGTTTGGGGTACCGACACTATCATTTTTGGGCCACAGCATTTCAAGTGCCGGAGTACACCCCCAGAAGGACAAGGTGGAAGCAGTATGGCAGTTTCCACAGCTGAAAAATCTCCGCCAGCTTCGAGAGTTCCTGGGACTCGTGAATTTCTACCGTAGGTTTATCCCGATATGCGCCAACGTCCTTCACCCTCTCCACAGCCTACTTGCGGCATCTGGATCTAAGGCAACTGCCATTCATTGGAACAACAAATCCACACAAGCATTCCGGAAGATAAAGGAAGCTCTCGCAAATGCTACCATGCTCACGTACCCGCAGCTGGGTGTTCCTCAGTGCGTCATGGTGGACGCCTCCGATGCAGCGAATGGAGCCGTGTTGCAGCAGAGGGTGAGCGGAGTGTGGAGACCAATTTCCCTCTTCTCCAGAAAACTGAGTCCGTCCGAACGAAGGTACAGCACCTTCGGTAGGGAACTCCTGGCCATATACGCGGCTATCCGGCACTTCCGACATTATGTGGAAGGAAAAGAATTGTGCTCACTGATCGCAAGCCACTCACCTACGCATTGCGCGCGAACTCCGATTCTGGTGCGCACGTGGCACGGGAGCTCCGCCAAATGTCGTACATCGCAGAATTCACGACAGATATACGCCATGTTAGTGGCACGGATAATGCTGCTGCCGACGCTCTTTCGCGCGGTCCAGTGAATGCCATCAGCCTGCGGAGCGGCGTGGACTTCACCACACTTACGACGGCTCAATGCAGTGATGGAGAATTGAAGCATCTACTGACGTCTTCAACCAGCGCCTTGAAGCTGCAATGGTTGGCAGAACCCACAGGATCCGTATGCTGCGACATGTCTACAGGCAAGGCCCGACCGTTCGTCCCCTCGAACCTCCGTCGCAGCATTTTGACTTGCTGCACAGCCTGGCTCATCCCGGGATTCGAGCCACGCAATGGCTATGCACAGCGAGGTTCGTGTGACCAGGAATAAACCGGGATGTCCGATACTGAACACGAGAGTGCATCGCATGCCAGCGCTCCAAAGTTCAGTGACATACTGTGACCCCCTTGGGATCCTTCCCTTTGCTGGACTGTCAATTTGCCCATGTGCATATTGACATTGTGGGACCACTGCCGTTGTGCCAGGGGCAAAGCTACTTGCTAACCTGCATCGATCGCTTCAGGCGATGGCCGGAGGCCGTGCCTATTCCAGACATGACTGCTGATACCGTCGCCCGCGCATTTATCTTCCACTGGGTGGCCCGCTTCGGAGTGCCGGCAACCGTGACTACGGATCACGGAACACAGTTTGAGTCCGCCCTGTTCGCAAGCGTCACCCGGCTCTTGGGTACTCACCGCCTCAGAACAACTGCCTACCATCCGATAAGCCACGGTATAGTGGAAAGGTTTCATCGCTATCTGAAGACGAGCCTGACGGCTACTGCGAGTCACAGTTGGGTAGAGGCACTGCCGTTTGTTCTGTTGGGCGTTAGGACGGCTCTGAAAGCAGATATTGGATGCTGCTCCGCTGAACTGGTGTGCGGAACAACGCTTCGCCTCCCAGGGGAGTTTTTCACTATCAGTAAGGACGAAAACATGTACGTGAACGCGGACTACGCCGGGCGACTGCGAGACATCATGAGCAAGCTACGCGCTGTTCCTCCGCGTCCGCCCGTGGCCCGGCCAGTCTACGTGGACCGGGAACTCTCCTCCTGCTCTCACGTGTTTGTGAGGCACGACGCCGTACAGCCTCCACTCCGGCCCCCGTACGACGGGCCTTTTAAGGTGCTGTGACGGGCAGACAAGCACATTACAATCGACAGAAGTGGTCGTCACGACGTGGTTTCTCTAGACCGCGTAAAATCAGCACACGTGGACTCCGACAGCGATGCACCTGCACCACCTCGAGCTCCATCTTCGCAGGCACCCCCGGCAGACCACGTAGTGCAGACCCAACAAGTCCTCAAACAGTTTACGCGGAGTGGACGGTGTACGAGACCCCCGGTGCGCATGAACTTATGAACCGCAGTGGGTCGTCAGAGTGCGGCCGTTGTGCGCGCACTCACCAGGGGGGAGTACTGTGGCGACGCAAAGCGGTGCTTCTGTGTGCGGTGCAGAGAGCGCATGCGCCCGCACGAGAAAGTTATCTTCGAGAGGAAGGGTGATAATAAAAGTAAGTTGTTGTTTGGGACGCGAGTTGTTCACTTGCGCAGCTCTGCCGAGCGACGCGTCTCAACATGCACAACGCCACCCCAACCCGAGGAGTCTCTATTGAAGGCATTCATGAGTGCCTACGCATCGCCTCGAACAGTTCGTCAGGCCCCATGCCCGGTTCCCAGAGCGTCTTGCACATGCCATAGCACTACTCCTTGCACGTACCCGAGATCACGAAGTGGGTAGGCTCGTCGATGCAGCCGATCCGGTCCATCACGCAGATGTTGGGCTCATTCGTCAGGGAGTCCAAGCCGGCCACTATGGGCTGCACGAAGTACGGACTGAAGCGGCGCTCATACAGAAGGTTGGAGATGACTGAGCCGAGCGTCTTGGGAGTTATAGAGTGGCCCTTGCGCAACTCGTACAGGTTTATGCGGAACTTGAGCCTCTGTGCCACCGTCTGCGTGTCCGTGGCAAGGCCCGGAAGGCCGCAGTAGAGCTTCGGGCTCATCTCGAAGATGCGTTCGAAGTCCAGCGCAATGCTGTGGCCACGCGCGCCCAGACGTCGGCCGCCTGCGATGGCGACGCATTCTTTGCCCTTCATGGTGACCACTACACCTCCATTGTAGGACACAATGTTCATCTTGCCGACTTTTGGTTGTACAGTACAATGAAGGAACACAAACAGCGACTCACGAACTAGCAATGACTCTTCAAAATCCTTCCGCAAGAATGATGATAATCCAAAAGATGCTCTTGGAATGAATTGGTTCTGTCAGTACCGCATTGGCCGGACCGCGTATGCAGCTTAAAACACCGTGCTGCAAACTTTCATCTCACTCAAAATCTTAGATGTTCGCGTAAAACTCACAACAAATATGCAGTGTTGTACTTGAAGTACAATTACTGATGGCGGTATTTATGTCCCTGTATAGCAGCGACCAACGAAGCGCCGTCAGTGCTGTGTTTAGCCGAAGACGGTGGTTTCGGTAAGAACGTAACAACTACGCCGATCGTCCATTCCCGAATATGAAAGCTATGGCGGATAGGCCAGAATGTTTTTCCCTTAGAAGTGTTGTTTGTTGTAAAACTTGCTATGACCAGGTTATCGAGCGAGAAGTGTTGGCCTTCGACCAGCAGACCAATGCTCTCATGCGAAGTATCTTTTCGGCAATCGTGCTGCTCGTTGTACAGCTTCAGTCGGAGCCTGCGGCAAAAAAAAGTGGAAACGTGCTTCGCAAGAGTCGCCTCGGATTTGCTAGTGTGCTGCTAGTGTTGCGGCACCCAGCATTCTTCCCTTTCAGATTTTATTGAGTAGACGTGGTAGTAGGCTCGCTTTGTCGTGTATCTTTCCGACATGGAAGGACGGTTGAGTCGATGCTAGGTCGCAGCAACTTGTTACCAGCCTCAGTGATGCAATCATCCGACGCATTGCCTAGGGCGCCGATATGCACTTGCGCTACGATAATCTAGGCGGCTGAGAGTTTTGGCACCGTTCATGTTCATCAAGTGGCCCTTTTCTTAATGCGTAATATTTCGTAACAGCGTCCAGCATTTTTGAAATATGGATTCGTAATGATAGGGATGTGATATCATGTTTTCAGGTTATTTGTTTAATGTATTCTTAGCGTTTACCCACTCCTTCAGCTTCTTTAGTGTTCCGTTGGCGTTGCTTGACTTGGATGTCGTGGGTTCAATTGGCATTAGATAGGGGCGAAATGCGTGAACGCTCATAAACCTCGATTTGGGTGCGTCCAAAAAGAGGTATAAGTTAATCCGGTTTTCCTCGCTACTGCATGCCTCATAATCATGTAACATGCGAAGCCCGTGAAATCTGTGCCCCGGGAAGTTGAAGTAAACAATCAAAAAGAAAGGAAGCATAACGATGCATTGGACGTAATGGCTTAATGTCAGCGCGTTATGCGCCTTCATGTTGTGACACTCTTCATGTGCTGTTCCTCGACACACTTGTCTCAGAATGTGCTAGTTCTAGCGGCAAAGCCAATGTCAGCGACATACGCATGGTCAACCTCAACTTCGTGATGGAGTTGACCATAAAGAAGGAAGCCAGCTCCAGTCAGCTTACACCACCGCAGCCCTTGAACACCGAAAAGGTGCATACTCCATAACATCCATAGTCCATAAACATCCCTGATTCATAGTCATCGAAAAAGGATGTTTCATGTGTTTCCATGGATAAATCACTCTTCAGTTTCAGCATTTTTCGCAGTGGCCTCAACTTTCCTTACAGCAGAACTTATGCCCTGGCCGCATCAACAACTTTTGAACAGTGTAGTATCGCTACTGCTGTCCGATTTTTATATTTTACTTACACATTGGGTCATCTAATCCCAGTTTTTCAGTTTGTTCACATGGTGGCTCATCGCTCTTTACTCCTTCACTCTAAGCCAAAAATGGCCAAAATGGGAGCAACGGCTGTTTTTACTCCTTCAGACCGACTGTTACTCTCCGAAAAGACCAAGCGGAACAAGATGGCCGACTTGTTCGAGAATGGGGGAGCAACTGTATTCATCTTAAGTTTGTAAGGGAGCGACGGAAGGAGGAACCGCTGTAAATGCTCTCGTCACGCAACGGTTACTCCCCGGAAGGACACCGCACACAAATATGCATGCCGCCCACATTGATATTTATGGGCCAGATTATTGTTTGTTCTGTGTGCCAAACTTCACCAAACCAAAACAGTGATTTATTTTAGCATCCGTAGATAATAAGATAGCAGCGCTGGCTGAACACAGAAGGCCTGAGAATACGGTACGGCAAATACCTAACACACGCAGCAGCAGAATGGAGAGTTGGCACGTCAAAGCGGACCGAATGCCGAAACACGTGCAAAACAACGATAAAAAAAGCCTAGACACGCCGTTCGTCCGCGAAGTAAGGGCGTCAAAGTCAATCAAGCACCGAAACACGTGCATAAGGAGCCCCCCCCCCCCCCGCCCAGATATATCGGAGAAGAAAAAAAAAAAAGCGGACCCAGACGCGCTTCTCATCAGCCCTACACTTAGTAGCACGCTTCACCGTGTAGTTTGAGGGCAGAATGACAAAACTGCGCCATCTGCGCCCGCACGACAAAAGTGGCGCTGGTGTTTTTTTGGTGGGAGGCCAAACGTTCAAGAAGAAGGCGGACTGAGTGGAGGGGGTGGTGAAAGGCAGGAAGGAGGGGGCAATGATGCACGGCGGCGGAAACACAAAGGAAAGAAAAGGAAAATTAACCGGGGGATTAAAATTAGTTATATAAACATGCAAGGCGGCCGCAAGCAGGAAAAATGGATGGAGATACAAGCCCAACTCGAGAAAGAAGAAATTGACGTGTACGCTCTGACAGAAACCCACCTGAGAGATATGGAGGAGCCACCAGTGATGGATGATTACGTATGGGTGGGGTGCAACAGGGCAGCGGGAGAAAGGAAGGGTGGAGGCGTGGGCATGTTGATTAGGCGAGGAGGGAATTGGCAGAGGGAAAATCAGGGCTGTAAGGAGCACTTATGGGTTAGTGGAACGGTGGGGGGGGGGGGAAGACACGGTTGGGAGTGGCCTATCTGTGGTCAGGGAATGACGCCAGAGAACAAAATAAAGAGTGGGTGGACTGCCTCAGGAAGGACATAAAAAAATTTAAAGAATCTGGCGAGGTGATATTAGTAGGAGATTTAAATGCCCACATTGAGGATCTGGATGGATATACTGACTATAACGGTGCAATGGTTATCGATATGTGTGAAGAACAGCAACTGGTAATAGTTAACCGGGAACATAAATGCGACGGGCAGATAACGTGGCAAAGTGGCAGTAGACAGTCCTGTATAGACTACGGCCTGGTCTCAGAACACACGTACGAGCGGTTGAACCAAATGACGATAGATGAAGAAGGAGAAAACAGTCTGGGCAGCGACCACAGGCGTATAATCCTGGAATTTGACAGTGGGGGGGCTAGGAAGAAAACACAGGAGGTTGGGCTCCCGAAAGTAAGCGAAAAGCAGATAGCAGACATCGTCAATAGCATCGAAAGAGAATTAGAAGCACAGCCAACAAAGGTGTGGGAATATGACGAGTTTGTTAGTTGTATACAAAAGGAAATAAACAAAGTAAGGAAAAAAAACCGCTGGAGGGGTAAACGGAAACCACGAAGCTGGTGGGACAAGGAAATTAAACTGGCTATTGAAGAGCGATGACGGGCCTCTAGACTGCACAGAAAAGCAAAGCAAATGGGATATCAGGATGATGAGGTGCAGTTACGGTGGAGCCGGTACCGGGAAAAGAAATTTGAGGTGCAGAAACTAGTACAAGCGAAGATTAAAGCTGCGAGTGAGAAATGGGTATCAGACATACGTAAGAAGGATAAGAGCGCCCCCAGAAAACTCTGGAACCATTTAAAAGCATTGGGAACGACGACTAAAGAGATGCAGACTCAGATACAGGACGGGGACGGCAACGTTCTCCTGGGGGACAGCGCATTAGAATACCTACATGGAGTCATCGGAAAGACTTTCGGCCAAGCACGCGAGAGGTCGGCTAACTGGACCCAGGTGGAAAATAAAAGAGTGGCAGATGAAAAATTTAACATCGAATTTTTGGACTGGAAAAAGGCAGAACACAGTGTTCCCAAAAGTACAGCAACAGGACCGGATGGAATCCCGATAGAGATTATCAACCATTTGGGACCAGCGGGACAGGCGCACTTGTATGGAGCCATCGAGCGCGCTATAAAATCCAAGAGGATTCCTACGCACTGGCGCGAAAGTAGAATGAGTTTGATCTACAAAGGCAAGGAAGAAAGGGACAAGGCGAGCTCTTACAGGCCGATTACAGTCACGTCAGTGCTCTATAGATTAGCTATACAAGCCATCAAAGCCGAGTTGTTGAAGTGGGTTGAAAGTAACGGTATTTTAGGGGAACTGCAAAATGGATTTAGGCCGGGTCGACGCTTGGAAGACAATCTTTTCGTCATAACCCAGACCATCGAAATTTCGGCAGCACAGGGCAGACCAACATGGCTACTGTTTCTGGACATAAAGGGTGCCTATGACAACGTGGACAGGGGATTGCTGTGGCATATACTGGAAGAGGAGGGGATTGGGTCGGAATTTGTAGGGCTGCTAAGGGTAACATATGAGGGTAACAAGGCACACATTACATGGGAAGGGCGTACATACACAGAGCCCGTGTACATTCGAAGAGGTTTAAAACAGGGGTGCCCTCTTTCGCCATTGCTGTTCACACTGTACATTAGAGGAATGGAAAGACGACTAGAGGAGAGTGGATTGGGCTTTGATTTGTCACACCGAAGCAATGGAGTGTTAGTGGAGCAACGGATTCCGGGATTGATGTACGCAGACGATATAGTGCTGCTGGCGGATAATGCGGAAGAACTTCAAAAACTGGCTGACATTTGTGGTGATGAGGCAACGTACCTAGGCCTACATTTTAACCCACAGAAATCTGGAGTCATGGTGTTCAACGAGGAAGCTCATGTAGCACCAATAAGGATACAACAGGAAGCCATACCATTAGTAAATAAGTACAAATACTTGGGGATCTGGCTTAATGAAGGAAAAGACTACCTGAATGCTCATGAAGAACACCTCAGACTGAAAGGGAGACGGAATGTAGCAGTAATGAAACATAGAGCACTTTGGGGACACAATAAGTACGAGGTAGTACGAGGCATCTGGAAAGGGGTAATGGTGCCGGCGCTCACGTTCTCTAATGCCGTATTATGCTTAAAGTCAGATATCCTGTCGGGGCTGGAGGTTAACCAAAAGGCAGTCGGCAGGTTAGCTCTGGGAGCTCACAGTAAGACTACAAACGAGGCTGTACAAGGCGATATGGGTTGGGCTTCATTTGAGGCGAGGGAAGCACAAAGTAAAATACGGTTTGAGGAGCGACTTAGACATTTAGATGAGAAGAACTGGGCAGCCAGAGTGCACAGAGACCTGTACCTGAAAAGTGTGGACACCAAATGGCGGAAGAGGACGCGAAAGCTGGCGACTAAATATAACTTGACCGCGGCAAATAAGCAAAGGGGGCCAGTTAAAAAGCAAGTGAGGGAAACAGAGACGCTCATGTGGAAAGAGAGGATGGAAAAGAAGGGATCGCTGGGAATCTACAAGGCAAGCAAACAAGAGATCCGGAAAGAGAACTTTTATGACAACAATAAAGGTAGTGCGTTGCTCTTTGAGGCGCGGGCTGGCTGCTTGAGAACTCTAACTTACAGGAGCAAATATTCGTCACAGGATGAGACATGTGTTGGATGTGGCATAAATAAAGAAACAATCGACCACATAGTCATGGAATGTCAAAAGATTCAGCCGGATAGAAATGGGGGGAAGGTCACACTTCCTGAGGCGCTGGGCTTCGCGGTTGATGGAAGCATTAACTGGTCAGCAGTAGGTATTACTAAGCAGCGGCTGGAGTATTGGTGGAGGAAAAGCAGAGAAGTCGATAAAATAACATCCCAGCCAAGAGTAGCGGATGGGCTAAATTAAAAAGACATCCGAGTTGAGGGACAGAATTTAAACTCGAACTATTAAGGTAGGCTAGATGGCGCATGCCGTCACCCCGATTCAAAGGGGAGGCCTTTAATCATCATCATCATCATCATGTAAGTTACAAAGTAATTTTTATTCAGTGTTTATGTTGACTAGCACTAAATAAAAATTACACTCAACTTTTTATATTTATTTATGAGTTTTAGTGTACCTCAGTTTTTTTTTATAATTGTATTAGGAGAACACACTGAAATTATTGCGCTGACGCCTGTGCTGCCACTGCTGGACGTTTTTTTTTTTTTCGGCGCAACTAGGTTCCCGTTCGCACTACTTACTCATTTTCATATGGTCTGTGGTTGGCGAGCACATGGACGGGCGAGCTTGTGAGCTATGTTTTGATCGTGTGTGTGTGCCGCAGATTTGCGTTTCTGCTTATTCGTGATGAAGGTTAGTGTATATTTATCTTTATGAAGCGCGAAGTAGTTGTGGATTTTGCTGCTGGGTGGAACAAACACATCGTAAACACGTCTTCAGCTATCTGCAAGCCTGTTCGCTCGTCGGACAAAGGACCGAGCATGCATCAGCGTGCAGGTGAGTGGCATTTCCAGCAACATTTAATGCTCTTACAATACATTGTTGAGTGGTTGCGCTATTGAAAGAGAAATGATTTGCTCTTATTCACCGTATCCATTGCTAGCTGTATCGGACTAAATTACCTCTATTACCGCCTGCATACCCTCTTGCTTCCCCTGTCACCACTGCAGTGCCAGTGTACTTTTGCAGTTAAAAGTTCATTTCCGCAACACTACCTCGCTTGAAAAAACATTGGGGCGGGGTTGTAGCTGCATTCATACTGGCACTTTTTTACCATTGGCTTTATGTAATGTTAACGGCTGAGTGTTGGGGCCTTGGGCCGCATTTTTTAGAGATGTAAAGTGTATGTAAATCAGTAAGTGAACAAATCATTGTCGCATCACTTCACTGGCATAGCCAGGCGGTTGCGCACAGAATTTTTTTAGGCCGGGCGTAGGGAGCCCAAATTGACGACCATATTCGCTTGCCCGGCCTATTCAGATAAGCGGACCCCCCCCCCCCCCTTCCCCGCACGCCTAAAAAAAAAAATCTGCCCACATCACTGCGTCACTTGCTTCACCTCTGCGCTAAACGTACTATTTTATAAGCGCACCATCAAGCGAGCAGTTTACATATTGACAGAACAATTGGAGGAGGAATGACCCAAATCTTTCAGATTTCTTTAGTGATGTAAAACCTTAGCAAAACTGAATATTGTAAAAGACAATCATAAATGCTGTATGTTCTCGTTAGCGCTGTCATTATTCTGCATCATGAAATCTTTATGCGCTGTGAAAACTTGGCATGCCGTTGAAGTCACATATCGACGTTAATACTAATCGACGAAAATTTCGACAACCTCAATAACGCCGTTTGGGATTTGCCGCATGCACATAATTCGGCTGATTCTACTTGGCTGTTCTTAACCTGACTTCACTGCTACCAAATGAAACAATATGTGATGCATGTCTTTTACTTTTTTTTCAGGGATATGACACAAATTTGGTTATACTGCAGATAAAGATGCTCCCAACGATGCTAAAGTACAGAAAGCAAGTGAATTTTGGTAAGTGCAGACTTTTTGTACTACGTATATGAAAGCATCGCTTTTTAGGGGCAAACTGTGCATGTGTTGGCCAGAGAATAGTTCATTATGCCACATGGTTACGCTGGCACTGACAATTCGACATGGCTCCGCTGGCCCGTGTGTGTGCTCACACTGTTACCGTTAAGATAAAATGTTTATGTTTTCATTGCAGGGATTGCTGTTTGTACTAAAAAGCCAACTGCCAAGATTTGTTTACGCTGGTACTCCTAAAAGTATGCTTTCCCTATTTACATGGATTTTGGCTTGCACAAAGCATAACACTTGGGCCTAGATTCACAAAGCTGTCCATGCGCAGGCCTTCATAACAGCGTTTCTTGACTTGCCTTTACCCTGTTTTCTGCAGATGTTTCGTGGGTTTAAAAGTGCCACAGCATGTTGACCTCCCCCACTCTGAAATATTCGCGTTCAAAGTTCCGCAAGAGTGGGCTTAACTTTCTTGTGCACCTCTTTGCTAGTCCAAGATACTGAAGTGTTATGCTCTTACTAGAGGTGGCAGTGTTTCTAATGTTTGTATTTCCATCACATTGACCAAGTATGCGATCTTGGCTTGACTGGTAGCACATCCTCAACAAATGTCTTTGTGGCACATGTAGAAGGCAGTACAAAATAAATAGGCAGACATTCACACCGGGAGCTAACTTCTAATAATGCTTTTTTTTTGAAACCATGGTGTGCTTATTCCAATTTGTCTAACAAGCAGTAACCTGTTTGGCTGTGAACCAACAAGACGTTGAACTAATAAAAGCTTCACATCTTGTTGCTCTCAAATATATATGTATTGGCAAGCTATCTGTGACACTGTCAAACAAAGAATCAGAATATCTGTGCATGCTTTAAGATATATTGCTTCATTTACATATCTCGTGGCTGTGACTCGTCAACCGAGTGAACAAATGCACCCTAGTTTTCTAAATTTAAAGCATTTTTTGAAGGTAGCACGGTCTACATTTATTTGTCTATAGTTTTGTCCAGCCGTTTGCGTCAGGTACAAAGAAATATACTGAAGATTATCATGTAGCCTCTGCAAATGGTTGCTTTCAAGCAGGCTTTGCATGCTTGGCTTGTGCCTACAGGTATTGCACAATTCAAGACGCAGCAGCGTATGATAGAACAGTAGAATCGAGAGCAACTATGTGCACGAGCTAAATAAGTATTTTAACATGAGCGGACAGTACGTGTTATTTGCCACACACATGACCTCATTTAGAATGCCCATTGGTGACTGGGCTCATAGAAATGTAACTCAGCTGTGTATAGGAAACAAGTTAACTGAACCTAAGGGTATCTTTAACTGCTACAAATATGCTTTGTTGAGGTGCTGCACATTTTCTTCCAGAATATTGCTGTCCGAGACATCATGTGAAGAGCGCCTACCACATCAGCATTTATATGGCTTGCCAAGTAACGTTTGGCCGAACCTTCCTTTTTTTCACATTTCGTTTTGCAGTAGACATCCTAAAATGTAAGGGATGCTTCAGTGTGTGTGACTCATTGTTATGAATTGATTCTGGCATGTTTAACCTCACACTTCTATTTTTTTTCTTGCAGCAATGAGATGCTTCACATATGCCTGCGGTGACGTTCTGCTGCGCTAGCCTGATGGAAACACCAGCTGCGAAACTTGAGTTCTTCAGAATTGGAGAAGTTGCCCTTCTCTCACCAATGATGACACAGACTGCCCTATGCTAGAAATTCAAGATTGTTTTTCCACGGATGACGCAGAAAACCTTTGATGTATTATGGTGTTTGTTTAGTGCTGGCTGTGGTGTGGCGAAGTCTACTTTTACGTGTGGTCACACGTCGCCTCATAAAAAGAACAGTAAAGCATTTATTTTCCTTTCAATATTGTCCACTTTTTGTGTTAGAAGCACCCAAGCAGTGCTCTTCCAAGGAGCTCTCGCCATGTGTTAAGCGTGTGACAAGCATACTCGAGATAAATACTCATTTCCCCAAGGAGTAACTGGAAGCATGTGCAGTTGGTTTTCAGAGAGTAACTGCAAACACGTGGGAGGAACGGTAAAGAGTAACTGTTGCTCTTAGAAGAGCAACTGGTGGGAGTAAGGGTTGGTCGGCAGGGAGCAACTGGTGGGAGTAACTGTTGGTCTGCAAGGAGGAACTGGAGGGAGTAACTGTTCATCCCCCGAAGGAGGAACTGAAAGGAGAGCAACGGTTCCTCCCTCTGCAGTTACTCCTTTTAGGAGAGTAATGGGAGTGGCAATGCAATTGCTCCCTGAAAGGAGCAACCCCTATACCTCTGTTGCTCCGTTTTGGCTTAGAGTGTTCTTTGCTCTGAGATTGTGTTTGCCTTATGGTGAACCAGCATGTACTTCAGCTTTTATCATTGAACCAGACTTTGCCTATGACTGATGACTTCCAACTGTGTGCTTCACGTTAAAATGCAGACACCTACAATTTAAAAAAATGTATTCGTGGGACCACTGGGGGTTGTAATGTACTTATATACTTTATTCTTTCCTATTCCATTTTATACGTCTGCAAAAAATCTCCAGAAATATCGTTTATATCATTCTGTTGCCTGTTTATTTTTAAAAGGCAAAGATTGATTGGTCTTGGCCAGCTGTTGTGATGGTGGATCCTGTTGTACGGCTTATGTCAAATTTGAAGGAGTCCCTTCAAGAACCATCACTTTTCTGTGTGCAACAAGCTTATAGGAAACGTTTAAACTTCAGAAACGCTCTAGCCCTAGCTGCATTTTTTGGGGTTACGATGTGGTGTACGTGCAACCTGTGCAGTATTATTCACTGGCGCATTCCGATGGTGGCGAAATGCTAGAGGTCTGTGCACCCAAGTTTAGGTGTATGTTAAACTACCCCTGCTGGTTGAAATTTCCGCAGCACTGCACTGCGCTGTTTTTCATAATGGTATCGTGGGTTTGAGGATAGAAAACCCCAACAATTCTAATTATTAATTTGATGCAACTCTACACGAGGGCAAAACAGAACATGGATGAGCGACAGCGCTTGGCGGCTGCCATTTCAGCTCGTGTGTCCCACGACGGCCATCACCTTTTTCTGGCCATACGAAAAACGTGAGTGTTTTTTTTACTTTGCAATCAGGTCAGACATGATGCATCTTCAATACATTGCACTTTTCGCTACGTTTGCATTAGATATACGTAAGCATGGAGCTTGAATTTGTGTCTTTGGCATGTTTTCTTGGGCAAAAACGCATCACTGTAGGTATAAATACAGCCACGAAGCTTGGGTGAATTGTTGAACACTTTAAAGGCTTACACCGATTAAAATGTTTCATAAAGAACCACTTGGGCTTGGTGATAAAACAATTAGAGACTGCTATGAACATCTCGGGCAAATCATATGCGCCAAGAACTGCCTACAGGTAGAGAGTGAAAGGTTCGTTTTCTCGTGTGCCTTTTTCAAAAAGTTGTTTTATTATTTTATTGATACCTCAAGGTTTCTCAGTAGGGCATTAAATGAGGGATGGACACCAAATACAAAATACAAATGAACGTGAAAAAACAAAAAGATGACGAATTTACAAATTTACTGATGTTCATCCTCACTCGTCTTGGAGGAGCCAGAACCTACTGTTTTACGCTAAAACACCGAGTGGCCTGCTGTTGGCCAACAGCCAACATAGTAAAGTGCGATATTTGGATCAAAGGTGTGCCCTTGTGCCAAAGCAGCGCTCTACAGTGTGCTAATAAACCACAGTGAATGACGTTGACACACAAAAGTAACATCAGGAGCGAGCAAGCGCACTTCGTTATGCACGCTCAAAATTGTAATGCACGCTGGCGTATTCTCTTTCTCCCTGCTTAGCTTCCAGAGTGCTCGTCAATACGAGAGAAGAGAGCAGGCACTTAAAGCACGTGACAAACCCTGTCACTCCTTTCGTTCTTGACCGATTCAAAAACATTTCGCAGCAATCAGATTGTGAAGCAATGAACTCCGATATTGTGTCGTTCGAGTGCTTCATGGCCTCTTATGTTTGTTGGATATTAAATCTGTTCCGCAGTTAATGTGCACCTGCAGAAATAGGTCTAGAGAGTGAGAGAGATAAAGATGCAAGGAAAGGCAGAGAGGTTAACCAGATGCACATCCGGTTTGCTACCCTGCACTGGGAAGGAATGAAGGGGAGAAAAGAGGTTCCAGAGAGATAAGAAGGTACACACAATCACGAGCACACTCGGAGGAGCACACACAGTCTACAGGCGGTCGCTCAGGTCTGTCGACTTTAAGTGAAGTAGGAGCGCTTTAGTCGCTTTCTGCGCAACTGAGGCAGATGCCCGAGGTCCTATAATCTTCTGCACACAAAATGGTCTGGAGTCAAGTTGATTCAAAACCATCCGGAGCTGGCATCGTTGTGTGTAGTAGCAAGCGCAGCTGCACAGAACGTGTTCAATGGTCTCTTTAGCTCCACAGTAGTCGCATGCAGAAGTGTCTGCCATACCAATGCGAAAGGAGTACACCTTTGTGAATGCAACACCCAACCAAAGGCGGCATAACAGTGTCGCATCGGAGCGGGAAAAGTTGTGATGGTAGCTTTATCTTGAGCGAAGGATCCAGTTCATGAAATTGACACCTTTGGAAGCTGGTAGATGACTAGAACGTGCGTGTAAGATCTCGAGCCAGCAGGTAAAGTTGAATTGCTGGATCATTCCTTGATAGAGGAATCGGGACCACACGGGTTCCTTCATGGGCTGAGCGGGCTGCATCATCGGCTAATTGATTGTCGGTAATACCGATATGTCCAGGCAGCCATTGATATATAATATCATGCCCTCGTGCTAGAGCGTCATGATGGCAATGTCTTATTTCATGTACCAATTGTTCATGATTCCTCCTACGCATGGCAGACTGCAAACTCTGAAGCACTGCCTTGGAATCACAGAATATGACCCATTTTCCTGGACGCTCTTGAACGAAATATTGTAAAGCAGCCCTTATAGCAGCAAGCTCTGACGCCGTAGATGTAGTCATATGCGACAACTTATGTTTGATTGTCATTGCTGCAGCCTGAATCACAGCGGCACCTGATGAGCTGCTGGACGAGACGGACCCATCAGTGTATATCGGCGTTCGGTCCAAGTACAACTCATGTAATAATAGCAGTGTTGCTTGCTTCAATGCTACTCTGGAGTGATTGCTTTTCTTTTTGATACCTGGAATTTCTACACGTACTTGCGGCTGGTCGAGGCACCACAAAGAACATGCCATTCTCGTAGCTGGAGTATATCCCGATGAAAGGCCGTTTAGGTGCTTGGCTATGACGTCTGAAAACGTAGCACGTGGTCTTGCCGAAGGTAGAAGGGCCAAGTGGTGGTCGGGGACACGGCTAGCATGTCGAATGTGCGCTCTGAGGCAATCCACATTTCTATATGTCCTGACCGGATGGTCTTTGGCAAGCATGATTGTGGCATAAGTAGAAGGGCATCGGGGCTAAGCAATATATACTGTTGTGGGGTGCAACAATTGCCTTTGGTGTGCAAATGCACCACAGATCTGGAGAGATCTTGATTTGTAATGTCAATGCTAAGTGTGATAACTAACTTGCATAGTCCTTTTTCTTTCAACAGGATCGACGACGTCACGTGGCAGGGAAAGAATATAATTGTTATGAACCAGGTAACCATCGTTCCAGCCTATCGGCCAGAGAACTGCAAGGGGAAATCGGACAGCGACGCCAGTGTGTTGCATGTGCGCAAGATTGTAAGCAGCCACTTCTAGTTTGAGCGACCCATGAAAAACGTTGCTGCCTGAGCACTCCAGAGCTTAGCTGATTGGTGTGCTGAGCAGAATCATGTGTGGCAGCCACGATTGTTTTACTGGTTCACAGCACGTGTTAGCAAGGTTCTTAATTTCATTAAAATTTATTGTGTGCTCTTTATGTGATCGCAATAAATTTTCTTCCTTTGCTGAGCTCCGGCATCAAGTATGGCTTAACAAGGGAACTGGGGTTCATGGCATTCAGTCCTTAATTATGTTGATAACTGCTTCATCGACATTTAATGTTAAAGCGCAATGCGAGATACATCTTCTGACAAAAGTGCAATATAAGTGGGCATTTATTCTGGTTGTCATGCTTCTGGAGCTTTTCTCCGAGGAGTGCAACCCAGTGTGCTGAATTGCGGGAAACAAAAACGAGTGCCTAGTGAATATGACAAATTCTAAAAATCATTGCTTGCATGCACCATTACTATATCTAATAAACTGTAAGATAGCCCACGACTAGCTCAAGGTACTCTGTGCAGACAGTTTATTAGTCCATTTAGCCTGTGGTGGGCAACCTCGAATTAGTTGCTTGACATAATACATGACAAAATGGAAGATGCAACTCAATATTTTCAATACATTTGCAAGCAAGACACTTGCAGAATATAAGTTACTGACGTGGCTCCAACAGAGCTACCTTCTACCTTTTATTTCTTTAATGGTGTATCTAGTTGCCATAGTTAATTTAGAAGTGTGAAAAATAACAAGCTTATTGCAACAAGCTATAGATTACATTACCATTCGCACTAAATATAATTATCTCTTGGCAAGACTCAAATGAATCAACCAGTTGACACATTCACTAAAATACAAACTGCTATTCCTGAAAAAATTGCTGGCATGCTTTGTTTGTACTTACCAGACAAAGACTATGCATGTGAATTCCCTTAGGTGAATTTTTTCACTCGGTCCTAACGCATTTCTTTATATCTTTTCTTTCTTGAAAACACCAGTTAGGCCCGTTATTGTATTTGTGTGTGTCTGCGCATCCATAGTTAGTACAGGTGATCTTGCTCTTCCCAGAAAAGAAGAACTAATAAGATTAGCAAGGACAAAATTATGAAAGTATGCACACTGCTTGTGTTCAATACGACAGTTCTTGCACAGGTCAAGTATTCAAAATTCTAAGCACACTCGTTGCAGACTGCTACGGCATAAGCTGCCCAATACACTTGTGTGATAAATTTTCAGTGTTTTGGAATTTAGGCAGCGTTTTTACCAGACCCATGTTCCAGCTCATACGGTATCAATACGGCAGCAGTCCTTGCTGCTTACTGATTCGTTTCAAGGAGTGCAAGAAATAAAATGAGAAAAATGCCATTGTGAATACTAAATGGAAATTGTTGCGTGCATATTCTCATTGTCCCTCTATATAATCGTGCCTTCACTTCCCTGCCTTTTGAACATAGAGGTACTTTTCATGTTACTGGTACATCGCGCTTCTTGTCATAGTTACCTCATGTGGCTAAAGGCTATCACAGGCATGCTTTGCAGCCGTATTGACATGTGTCGATAGTCGTGTACACTCATTCGCTTTTTTTGCTGATGGCCTTTTGCTCCACTCGCAGGTTGAGAAGCATCTTCGGGATCAACAGAAACAAAGCCAAGGGACACGCCAAACTTCACCAACACAACCTTCAACAAAGGCCTAAGCTCTCAATCTGTTTTGCCCCTACCCTAACACCTGCCTGCCATTGTTTTTTTCCCTCTTTCATTCTTTTGTACTTGTCACTTTTTTTCTTTCAGTTCGGAGAACTTTTCAGTCATAAACAACATTTTACAACAAATGATCACAATAGTTGAATTTGTGTTTGGCCTCGAGGAACAGCAGGCCTGATTGCCGTGTCTAAAAGTACAAGAACTGGTGGCAATCGGTTTGCAATAAAAAAATAAAAAAAGAATATCACTAAGAAATTTTAATCACATGTTCATAGTGGCGTTTTAGCTGTTATGCACAACTTAAGTTCCATGAGACAAAGGTGGCATACTTAACAATTACTGCACTGACTCTTAATCGAGTTTCCGCTACTCAATGGGGAGTTATCGAAAACTTCAGACTTCTCCGTTGTTTCTTTAGGTGCCAATAACACACGTGTGGGATACGCCAAGGTGTCCAGCCGTGGGAGCGTCGTGAAGTTCGATGAGAACACAGCAGTGCAAATGCTTAGGCACAACAATAAGAAGGTCAGGCCAATCTGGTCGGAAATTGCGGCGGTATAGCACACCCTTTTGAATGACTAAGTAGCGGACGGAAGTATCATTTGGGGAGGATTCCGTACGACTGATGATGTCAAGCAGCACTGGATCGCGCTTCTGTTCTTCCCACTTGTTAATGAAGTCGGACACTGACAAGATACAGTTCTCCGAGGGCTCGTCAGTGTCCTCAGAATCGTCGACAGGGTACCGGGAGAGGCAATAGGCATCATGATGTAGGCGGTCAGATTTGTAGACCACTGAATAGGAAAATTTGCAGGCGCAAAGCCCAGCGACCAAGGCGGCTTGAAGGATCTTTCGATGAGTTGGGCCAGCAGAGCACGTGGTGTCGGTAACTACACGAAATGGGTGTCCGTAGAGATAAGGTTGGAATTTCTCCACCACCTATACAAGAGCCAAGCACTCACGCTCTGTGATTGAATAGTTACGTTCAGGGGCGGATAGGAGGCGGCTGGCATATGCAATAACGATCATGGTCATGTTATTTCTGAGCGAGCACTGCACCAACGCCATGTCCACTTGCATCTGTACGGATTTCTGTAGGGGTAGCAGGGTTGAAGAGTGCCAGAATCGGAGAAGTAGTGAGAAGAGTGATGAGAGTCGAGAACGCAGAAGCCTCTTTGGAGCACTATAAAAGGGGACGTCTTTTTTGAGGAGCTGTGTAGGCGGCCTCGACATGTGAGCAAAACTTTTCAAGAAGCGTCGGAAGTAGGAACGTATTCCGATAAAGCTGCCTACATCCTTCGCATATCGTGGTACAGGAAAATTTTTGATGTCACTGATTTTTGCTGGGTCTGGTTGTACACAGTTGGTGTCTACTAAATGGCCAAGTACTGTGCTTTGAATGCGTCCAATGTGACATTTGGACGAGTTGAGGTGCAGGCCAGCGCGACGGAACATGCCTACGATGGCTGAGAGGTCGCATTTCAAATCGTATTTCTGTGATGTCAAATTTCGCGCCGGTTGCCGTCGAGCCGCACCGACGGACGCTCGGTGCGCCTGGCATCAGACTATAGAGGGCTCGCGTTTTCATAACGTAGCGTCGCTGCGCCCAGCATGTGCGCGCGTCAACGCTACATTTGAGTAGATTGGGCCTTCATGATGCGCTCGCCTCCGTTTTGCTAGCTCCACATATACCAAATTTGATGTTACGTGATGTCAATAGATGACGAAATGTATGGCTGGTGCAAACATCATAATCCTCACACACGTGTCTTGTAAGAACAAGACCAAATAGCACGCTCATAGCGTTCTCGCGGCCCCATAATGTAAATTTGGTATCACATGACCTGAATAGATAACGAAGGTAAACGAGACATTCAAACAGGACAATCATGACACGGAAGTCATGTATGGTCATTTACCTCTACCTCGTAACATTGTGCTGATTTTAAAGTGACATATCAACATTTGTCATTCGTGCTTCGCATATCATCGATTCCCACTGTACATGGGATCTGCCTTTTTTTTCATCGCAAGCTTCCATCTTCTTTTCCTACCATACAAAAAGGATCAGAGTATTACTGATAGAAATCACTTGATATAACGCGCTTTCTCAATTACATAATGGATGAGTAAAAACGTGGTCACTCTGTTGTGAAGTAGTTTACAGTAGTAACTTAAAACAATGCCACAAAATGAAGTAAATAAATCAGAGAGGAGAAAGATGTATGCCAGATAGGACTAAAAGTGATCAGAATAAATTCACGCTATCTTTTGAAATGAACAGGAAAATATTCGTCGGAAACTATGAGGGGGTGGCCCTTCCTGGCCGCAATTTCTGTGCTTGCAATGTTGTAGGTTACAGGAGCTGCTGTTAAAACAGTAAATAGAATGGTGATGCACTTTGCAGAAACAGCTGACGTAGCTGCGTTTCAGTGTCGACAAATGTACAACTATTTCAAGCGTTTAAAAGAAAGGGGAAAGACTAGGCAGAATATCGAAACTCGCAGAAGACATGAGCGCATTCAGGAGCGTGTAGGTGCGTTCAAGTTATATGAAGGAATCAGAACGTTGCCTCCGCAAATCTGGATAATCGAATTTCATGCAACTTTGCAGTTGAGAATAACTACCGCCTCCGAGCGAAAGAAATTTTGCAGTAAAGGAGTAAATAAATAAATGATAAATAAAAGAATTAGAATAAATACAGTAATGAGCTTGTTCAAATATTTTGAATATGAATTGAAAGAGTGCAAGAAAAAAATAAAAAGCTGGAAGACACAAGAAAGCATAGAATCCTCGAACGAAACGTTCTCATTGTTGGGGAAGTGTGTAATTCGTGACCAGCCCCTCTCCACCATGAGAGAAGTGATAATTCAGAAAACGAAGACGATGCACTTCACCTTTAAGTCTCCCTGAAAAGAACCATGCAAGTTCGGTTTTTTTCAAGTGTTTCTGTTAGGGTACAATTAGGTAGTGTTATTATATCAACATTGTTTGATAAAATAAAAGTTTTTCTATTTTTTTATTTCCCAATTAAGACGTGTTACCTGCTGAGTAGGCCCTGGCCTGTATAGTTGTCTTTCTTGCTTTACAAAACCATACATGCAACCAGCTTCTACCTTTTAACAAATCAATATGATAATATAGATGTTTTATCGAGATATCACTATGTCGCGTTTTTATTATAAACAATTGTTTATAGTGGGCAGAACAATTGTTCATGTCCAGGTAGTGAGCGTTTGAAAAACAATGAGACAATCCATTCCTTGATATACATTTCTTGTTCTCTCTTTAACCGAGTTGGAATGATCCGTAAGAAATCCTACCGGAACTAACTATGATGAAAATGCATCTTGGGAGTCTATCTCCTGGCATATCAGTGTACATTGCAATAACGTCAGCATGGGCATGTTTGTTCTGCATAATTTAATGTGTAAGACGCGATGAGGCAAACACATAAAAGAGCTGATCATGCATACACAAACATCTCAGACCTAATATACACAAGTGCCTCTGTAGGCATGTTCAGCATGCGCAGTCTTCCACACAGAACGTTTGCTCAGTTCATTGTACATGAAATATTGAGCCACAAATAAAACTTCAAAAGAGAGCTGCTGACTATATTTCAGAACATGGCGCCATACTCACGTATCTTTTTTTTTAAATTTTGAAGCGCATAAATACTGTGCGTATCAGCGCGTTTGAAATTTGTCTTGTAAGTAGATATTGTAGATAAAATTTTGCGCTGAATAAACACAGACAACTGAAGGGGAGACACAACTTGGTTGCTAAGTTTTAACACAAGGTTTATTCACAGATGTGTATTAAGGATGGGAGATTTGATTGATTGATTGATTGATATGTGGGGTTTGACGTCCCAAAAACACCTTATGATTATGAGAGACGCCGTAGTGGAGGGCTCCGGAAATTTTGACCATCTGGGGTTCTTTAACGTGAACCCAAATTTGAGCACACGGGCGTACAACATTTCCGCCTCCATCGGAGATGCATCCGCCACAGCCGGGATTCGATCCCGTGATCTGCGGGTCAGCAGCCGAGTACCTTAGCCACTAGACCACCGCGGCGGGGCAAGGATGGCGGACCACTGCCACTGTAGCTTAGTTGGTAGACAAACTTAGCCAACGAGTGGCAAGACATAAATTTTTGTCCCCTTTTATTTTTTCACAATAACATACAATAACACCAATAACATTCCAGATACATTCTGCGGCATCAGTTGTTATTAGTTCTTATTAATTAGGTATGTAGAACGGCTGCATACAATACCCCAGAATTCTTCTGCCACAAAATTGAGTAAGTAAAAGTTACGAATCATACCACGGCGATGATACACGGAAACATCATTGTTTGGCGCAAGTTTTAGATAATAGACGACCAATTAAATATAAAATGGCGCATGGCGTATTTTTTTCTCCCGTTTAATCCATCTCTGCATAGCTTCCAGGGCTTTCGTCATTAGAAGATAAAATAGAATGCAGTTGCAGCATGCGACAAATCATTGCGACTTCACTTGTACTGGGCAGATTTGACTTTTTTTTGCAGCAGTTAATAACCTCTTTTTGTGAATCAATTTTATCAGTACTTGAAAGAGAGATGCAGGACCCCTAAATGGAGTGTCCGATTTCCGTATGTCAAACTATATGAGGGCTTTGCTTCGACCTTGCCTTCTGCTCATAAAAAAAAAGCATGAATGGGCCCTTAAGCTCCCAAGTCCCCGTGCTTACTAAAGCGGGTATGTTGACTACTATATCCAAAAGTAAATGGCACCAAAGCCACAGCATAGCTGCATCTTTCCTGCAAGCAATTGAATGAATTCTCAAAAACTACCTTGGGTCTTTTCGATGCAATGTGTTAACGATTGTTGCATGCGCCCACATGTACAAGCTCTATTTGTGACGTCGCCCCTTTTGCAACCAAAATCAATTACCGAAGAATCGAAAGTGTGTTTTTTGATATTTGCACTATGTAACTAATGTATGTGAATCGGAAATATAAAAGTCTAGGCTAAATAAAAAAGGATTAATCCCAGAAGGTAGGAAGGGGCACAAACAGACACACTAAATAAAAACACATCAAAGGATACAAATACGAACAGACACACTAATTCAAAACGCAACAAAGGCTATTTGTTGCATTTGTGTTGTTGTGTATTATACGACTTTGTCTAGCCGTCTTAGCATGCCCAATAAATCTTCATATATTTTGCCCTAGAGCGCCAGTTTATTAGCTTATTAATAATTAATTAATAACTAATTTATTTATTCATATATTTATTATTTGTTTATTATTTATTTATTTATTTACTCTTTTCATACTGCGGACTCATAGCCTATGCAGGCTGGTTAGTACAAATACAAAAAAGTTGCAATGACACAACAACAATGAAGGGGAGGAACGTTATTTTGTCTATAGCTTCATTGCATGTATCGCTAATGCAGTTCCATTCACTATTGGTTCTCGGAACATTTGAAAGATTAACTAAGTCAGTTTAAGCAAAATATGCTGTTCATGCTTTTGGATGATGGTGGGCCTATTAGTTATGCAGTGCTAAAGACTGTGATGAATCCAGAACTAGCTTTCTGCTCTAAATTCGATAGAAATTCTTATTTCGCGTTTTGCCATCGTGCCTGCAATAAGAGAATATTATTGCCTTGCAATAAATCGAAGAGTGAGCGTGACATGAAGGATGTCTTGAATATATGGTAAGGCTGAGGCCGTGCCCCACAACCAGTCAAGCGTGGTAATGATGAACATGAAGAAATGCCCCCCTACACGGGAGTGAGCAGCCTGACCACGCCTTAGATGGAAACGGGACATCGAACGAATGGCAGTTGTGTGCAGTGGGCCAGCATTACTTCGCATGCGCAAAAACTGACTCAAGCACTCCCAGAACGTACTCATGCGCTAGCGCGTTGCGACCCGTATAAGAGCTGGGTAAGACGCTTTGACCTTTCTCCACTTCACTATCTCAGCGCTCATTTGATGGCGTTAGAGAACGGTATTCTGCAGGCGCACGGTAAACTAGCGCGTTGTCTTCTAGTCAGAACGCGTTTGCACGCGCTAGCATGAGCGGCCCTGCTTAAGTGGCTGTGTAATAAATAGGCTGTAGCATCTCCCACTAACACTCTCTCTCGATCACGTGATGGCGTCAGCAAACAAAATTATGCAAATACGAGATCAATCTAGGTGCTTTCGCATGGCGGGCAATGAACCTGCGTGATTGTCTCCAACAAGGGTTTGTGACAAGTAACAGCCGCACAAACTACTGTGGATGCATGGTTTGCTCCACATGGGAGAACGAATTGACATTGAGTGAGGTGCCCGTGATAAACGGAACTTTATTGAACCCATGCGCTACTTTGCATGCTACTCATAGTTCTCTTTATTGAGAGCTGGTGTAATTTTTTTTGTCTCGTTTAAAAAAAAAGTACACAGGAACTCGCGTGCGCGCACACACACACAAACACACACACGTTCACACATAAGGTGAAGCAAATGCCCGCATTTCAGCAATATTTCATACGTGGCGTTTATTATTTGTGCTGTGGTGCTTATCTCAAATAGCGACACAGCTTGTAATGCATAGTATCATGTCATTCTTCATAGGTGAATAGTATTACCAAATCCAAGTTCAGCAATAAGTTTGACATAGGTACACTTTGCTGCTCACAGAAGCGTACTTTTGACATGGTGCTTCTATGACTAACGGGGATAAGTAAATCATTTTTGAAATCCAACATCACATGTTCTCAGCCAATGTTGTCTTCAAATACATGCATGCCATTTTGAACGTATTTTCAAATAAGTAGAGTTCCCGTATCACCGCAAACCCACTGAGTAAATATGTGTGGTTGACTAGGCACCATTCTTCAAAACTGAAGTAGGACGGCAACAAAACCCAATGCCGCCACTCACCCTTTTCCCCGCCAACGCTAATGAATATGTTATTCACAACCTTTATGGGTTATACTTTAACAACTATATTCAAACGTTCGACCTCTAAATTCAGCTACCAAAACTCCCAGGGACATTCTGCATTCACTAGACGACTCGAAGAAAACAAAAACACTTTTTTTTTCATTTCAGTCAATGCATTTGTGGCTTATACAGTATAGCCAAGATTGGTCCTACCCTATCGCGTGCAAAGTTTCTACACATCACGTGGTTTCGCACTGCGTCAAACATCAGAGGCACTTTATTTTGTTTTGGGTTGGCGGCATGCTTTGAACACTTGACGTCACTGTTTATGAGGTCCGAGT
Organism: Rhipicephalus annulatus; assembly: GCA_013436015.1. Taxonomy (NCBI): domain Eukaryota; kingdom Metazoa; phylum Arthropoda; class Arachnida; order Ixodida; family Ixodidae; genus Rhipicephalus; species Rhipicephalus annulatus. Next base: position 42,680 of record WOVY01013664.1, read on the forward strand.
GACGTCATGATGATGTAAGACATTTTGGTTATGAAGAACGCCTTTTTGCATAATTCATTCTAGACATTGCAGGGGGATGACACAGATGGTCCTATTTCGCCACTGATGAATTATTTGCGGCAATCGCTTCAGTGTTGCGAACTGCAGAAACGCACTATCTTTTCAATTATCATCGTGAAAGTGCGCCAAAATGATGCCTATTGATTCGTTATCAAATTTCCGTGTACTGTTACACTACTTTTTTAGAAAACTCATCCGAGACGCCAATATATGCGGGACAAATTTTATTTCACTCATAAAATAACTTATCCATTTGTGTCACTTCTGCTTGGCAGACGATAACTAACTGTTTCTTAGCGTCAATGTAGAACCTATCCGTAATTTTTAGCCGCCAATAGATATGTCAGTGTTCGTATTAAATGCCAATCATTTCTTGATCAAATTCGGTGACATTGAACGTATCTATCTATCTATCTATCTATCTATCTATCTATCTATCTATCTATCTATCTATTTATCTAGCTGCCTATGGTTTTAATGGGCGAGGCTATGTAAAGCGGTACCCCTTCGTCCCTTGTAGTAGTGCATAACGTGTATTAAGCTTTGACCTGTGAGGTGGTGCCGGCGGGAGATTTCTTTTGTGCGTTGTTGAACAATGAAAAATTTGCAGCGTGCGCATTAACTAAAGCCGAATTCTCCTGTCTCTCATTCCCCATTAGCAGCAATTGGCATGTACATTGAGCACTATCTGACAAAAAAGGGTTGCCACGTTATACTCGCTGGGCGTAACCTCCTTGGTTTTGGAAAGGTTTAGCGAGCGTTTGGCCGCAGTGCCGTGAATACAGTGAACTAGTATATAACGTGAACTCAAGGTGGTTAAAGGTGGGCATGGGAAGTAGACACGAAGCGCAAGCCGTAAGAAAGTGTGTGTGTGCCACCTCTCGTTTAGTCCTTGGAATGTCCGCTGGATGGCGGTGCATATGCGCAAGATATATTGAAAAGATGAGAGATGGTGGTACTTGGAGTGTTGAATAGATGGACGAACGGACACAGACAGATGCGTGGACGAACTCACGGATAGCTGCACCGACGGATGGACGCATGGACGGACGTAGGGGCGGATGCATGGACGAACACAGGGACGGACGCACAGATGGACGCACAGATGGACGCGCGGACGCTCGAACAGACGCACGCACGGACGGGCGAATGGACGCACAGACGGTCACACAGACGGACGCGTGGACGGACGGAAGCAAGAACGAATGGATGGACGGATGCTTCGCCCCACTCCCCATTATTCACTCCGTGAATATGCTGCCATTTTTTTGATGAAAAAGTGTACGATGTGCTCCATCGTAGCGTGCCCCATTTAGGAGTTTTCTTCTACTTTCTTAAATATTTTGTGAAAATAAATATTTATTAAACAAAAAACAGGTTAAAAACAACAACTTTTGCTAGAAACTTGCGCGGTTCAACGAGATATTGATGTTGATTTTTGGAATAATAGCGTTGTGATTTTGAAACACATTCCTGCTCTTTACAATAAACAAAAAATTGGCAAATACCACGTACTAGTGGGAATCGATGATATGCGAAGCACGAATGAGGAAGGTTTATATGTCAGTTTAAAATGAGAACAACGTTACGAGGTGGAGGTAATTTATGCCGTACATAACTTTCATGTCATAAATATTATGTTTGGACGTGCGGTTTACCTTCATCATCTATTCACACAACCTCATACAAAATTTGGTATATGTGGAGCTAGCGAAATGGCCGCGAGCGTGCTCTGAGCGTAGCATGTAGTCATGTTTTACATGACACGCATATCATGATTATCATGTTTGCACCAGTCACATACCTTCATTGTCCATTCACGTCCCGTAATAACGAACTTGGAATATATGAAGCTAGCGAAATGGTGGGGAGAGCATCATGAAGGGCCCAATGTAGAGCGACGTGACGTTGACGAGCGCACGCTGAGCCCAGTGACGCTACGCTAGCTAAACGCGGAAATTCTAAAGTCTGACGCCAGACGCGACCAGCGTCTGTCGGCGCAGCCCGGCGGCAACCGGTGCGAAACACGACATGCTGCATTTCGCACCAACGATGTTACCCAGAATGCACCGCATCTGCCTTGCTTCGTGACGAAGGGACGTCGGGCGTGCTAAACGCGCATGCGTCAAAGCAAGGCAGTGCGGCGCGAGCCTGCGAGTATATGCCAGGCAGATCGGCGCCTGGCATGGCATCACCGGCATGACGTCACGAAACGAACGTTGGAGCACACGCGCACTGGGTCACGTCTAAGTGTATTGGTGTCTTGAGTGTGGCATGTAGACATGCTCTTACATGACGCGCATCTCATAATTATTGTTTTTGCACCAGTCACACACCTTCGTCGTCCATTCACGAGACGTAATACACAATTTGGCATATATGAATCTAGCGAAACCACCCCGAGCCCATCATGAGTGCGGCATGTAGTCATGTTACATGGCACGCATGTCATGATTATCAAAATCGGACATGTCATTTACATATGTCATCCGTTCGCATCCCGTAATACTGAATTTTTGGTACATGTGAAGCTAGCGAGACGGCCGCGAGCGCATCATGAGTGTAGCATGTAGACATGTTGTTACATGACACGCATCACATGATTATCATGCTTGCACTAGTCACATCCCTACGTCGTCCATTCACGTCCCGTAATACCAACTTCGGTGCATGTGAAGCTAGCGAAACGGCTGCGAGGGCATCATGAGTGTGGCTTGTAGTCATAATGTCACATGACACGCATCTCATGATTATCATGTTTGCACCAGTCATGTACCTTCGTCATCCATTTGCATCACGTAACGCAGAATTTGGTATATGTGAAGCGAGCGAGACGGCTGCGAGTGCATCATGAGCGTGACGTGTAGTCACGACTCATGACTTACAAGACATGCATGTCATGATTTCCACGTTAGGGTCTGTCTCTTGTGTTAGCCATTCAGTCATGTCATACCATACCAGTTTTCCAACATGTCATGCGAACGAGAGCACCGCAAGAACAGCCAGACCATGAAATGTAAATCTTGACATTCATGACATAGATGTCACGATTTTCATGTTAAGACTTTTCAAATATGCTCGTCATACAGTCATGTTATGCCATACCAAGTTTGGTATCGATTCCATTATCCAAACGGCCAGGAGAGCTAAAAGTCGTAGGCGGCTAGATAGATGGATAGATATCTATGATATCTATGAGCCACGAGCGCATCATGAAGGGCCCAATATACTCCAATGTAGCGTTGACGCGCGCGGACGCTGGGCACAGCGACGCTACTTTAGCAAAACGTGAGAATCTTTTAGGCTGACGCCAGGCGCGACCAGCGTTCGTCGGCGCGGCCCGAAGGCAACCGGTGCGAAACGCGACATGCTGCATTTCGCGCCACTGCCTTACCCAGAAAACACTGCGTTTCCCTCTTTTCGTGACGAAGGGACGCCGGAAGCGCGGAAACTCGCATGCGTCAAAGCGAGGCAGCGCGGTGCGCACCTGCGAGTATATGGCTGCACCGGCGCCTGGTGTGACAACTCCGGCGTGACGCGACAAAATGAACGCCGGCGAGCATTCGCACCGCGGCACATCGAAATATATTGGCACCTTGACTGTAGCATGTAGTTTTATTCTCAAAAGACACGCATCTCATGATTATCATGTTTTCACCAGTCACATACCTTCGTCATCCACTGACGTGACGTAATACCGAATTTGGCATATGTGAAGCTAGCGAAATGGCCGCGAGCGCATCATCAGTGTGGCACGTAGTCATGTTGTTACATGACACGCATGTCGTGATTATCATGTTTGGATGTGTCATTTACCTATGTAGTCCGCTCGCGTAGCGTAATACCGAGTTTGGTACATGTGAAGCTAGCGAAACGGCCGTGAGCGCATCATGAGCGTAGCATGTAGTCATGTTACATGACAGGCATGTCATGTTTTCATGTTAGGCTCTGTCGCTTGTGTTCGCCATGCAATGATGCATCACCCTACCAGTTTCGCAACATGCCATGTTAACGAAACCACCGCAAGAGCTGCAGGACCATGAAAGGTATTGTTATGACGTTTATGACATACATATCATAATTTTCATGTTATGACAAGTCGTATATGTTCTTCATACAGTCATGTTATGGCATACCAAGTTTGGAATCGATACCATTATCGAAACGGCCAGGGGAGCTAAAAGTCGTAGGCAGCTAGATAGATAGATAGATAGATAGATAGATAGATAGATAGATAGATAGATAGATAGATAGATAGATAGATAGATAGATAGATAGATAGATAGATAGATAGATAGATACGCTCAAAGTCGCCGAAGTTTGCTAAAAAATGCTTTGTATTTAAAATCAGCGCAAAGAAAAGAAAACAATGGCGCACACTACGACCATTCTCTCTAAGGAGCCCGTTACGGCAGCATTCCATATTAGTTGAGAGTGTCGACACGCTTGCGTTCCTAATTGTTGTCAAGTGTCTGGCCTAGACGACCATGCATTGGAGTGGCAGCATGGGTTAAATTTCCTGCTTGTCGGGAACAGAGACTGAGTGGCCGTTTCCGGTGTTTACAGACCGTTTTCCGCAGCGGCGAACGGGCGCTGCCGCGTTTAAACACGTGATCTAATGGCCTCCTTCTTTCCCCTTTTTCACCGTCACCCACGGAGGAAGGAAAGGTAAGGAGTGGCCCTGACGTCACTCGTTGTGAAGCCGCGATGAAGCCGGAAGTCGGCCATATTGAGTAGGCAAATTCTCCTCTCTTGTTTACAAAGAATGCGAAGCAGAAGGCGCGACTCCCTCTCCGTCTCGGAAAGCACGTGGGCTGCGCAGCGCGTGTGTCGTGACGATCCGAAACTAATGGAACTGCGCTCATCACTCTGAGCCAGCGGGACACCTTCAGCGAAATCGCTTCATCCGAGTAATAACAGGGAGTAACAGCTCGCCGACAACGAAGCAACTACGAGAGAACGCGCGCTAGATGCACTGACAACGGCGAGTGCTTTCACGTCATTAATTCAGCAACTGTACAGACAACATGATCGGTCGTGCGCCTTCTACGGTTGAATTCCGCCATGCGGCCGACGCAGCGTCCTGCCCCTGTGTCCATGTTCCGCGTGAAACTCACCGGCGTCAGCATTCTGCGACCGTGGTGACTTTGAGCACGGTGCAAGTGACACTTGAACGCGGTTGCTGTTACGTTGAGATTACATGCAATGCTGGTGGAGAGTGTACCAAGCGGAACAGAAAAGGTGTTTTAATACGCACATGCAAGTTATTACTGTACACACACAAGACGAAACTACGTATGTGCACATGGTCCTCACGGCGCGTCTTGCTGGGCTCAACAGCGTCGTCCGTTGTCACAAGCAGGAGCACTGCTCAACCGTCACTGACCTGCAAGGCGTTCGTCGTCATTGAGCTTCGTCATGGTGCCCAACGAAATTTCGCTGAACACTAACTGCTTCATCCGCGTCATCCGCCGCACGACACATGGATATGCACTTGTTCCGCGCACTGTTGAAACCCCGTGATGGACAAAGGGATTTGTAAACGTTGCTAAGAGTAATGTAACAGCCAGGAGAACACTGCGTAACCAATAACGCGGCGCAGAGCACAGATATTGCCTGCCACGGCTCAGAACGAGACCTGGGGAGGCACACATTCCGCCGCCAGCCGCGGCCGCTCACTGCTAGACCAGCTCCACTGCGCAACACGTAACCATAACAACGCCGCCATTGTGCCTACTGAATATGGCCGCCATGATGTCATTTCCGCCACATTTTTTACGCCCTGCGCCGGCTGGGCATGCCCTCTCCTTACCTTTTTTCTTCCTCCGTGCCGTCACCGATGGCCGGCCGATTTGGCGCCGACGCTCCTGGGTTGAAGGCCAGCAAAGCGGGCGGTAGTCCATACCGCTAAATAAAATGAGCGGTAGTCCATACCGCTCATTTTTTTAAAATGCGAAGCATAGCGAACTTCGGCGACTTTGAGCGTATCTATCTATCTATCTATCTATCTATCTATCTATCTATCTATCTATCTATCTATCTATCTATCTATCTATCGAGCCGCCTTCGACTTTTAGCTCTCCTGTTCGTTTCGATAATGGTATCAATACCAAACTTGCTATGACATAACACGACTGCATGAAGAACATATTTGACTAGTCCTAACATGAAAATCATGACATGTATGTCATAAACGTCATGATTTACATTTCATGGTTCTGCAGCTCTTGCGGTGATTTTGTTCACTTTTATTAATTGATATGTGGGGTTTAACGTCCCAAAACCACCTTATGATTATGAGAGACGCCGTAGTGGAGGGCTCCGGAAATTTCGACCACCTGGGTTTTTTTAACGTGCACCCCAATCTGAGTACACTGAATTCGTTCACATGGCATGTTGCTTAACTGGTATGGTATGGCATGATTGCATGGCGAACACAAGTGACAGACACTAACTTGAAAATCATGACATGCGTGTCATGCAACATGACTACATGCCAGGCTCAAGATGCGCTCGTGGCCGTTTCACTGGCGTCACATATACCAAATTCGGTATTACAGTACGTGAATAACTGATGAAGGTATGGAACTGGTGCAAACATGATAATCATGAGAAGCGTGTCATGTAACAACATGACTAAATGCTACGCTCGAAATGCGTTCGCGGCCATTTCGCTTGCTTCAAATGTACCAAACTTGCTATTACGTGACTCGAACAGACGACATAGGTAAATGACTCATCCAAACTTGATATTCATGAGATGCGTGTCATGTAACAACATGACAACATGCTACACTCTTGATGCTCTCGTGGCCGTTTGGTATGTGTACTAAGTCTACTTAGGGCAGGTAATAACCGCAGAGCCGAACCACGAGATTAAAGTAACTAGAAGAATAAGAATGGGGTGGAGCACATTCGGCATGCACTCTCAAATTATGACAGGTAGATTGCCACTATCCCTCAAGAGGAAGGTATATAACAGCTGTATCTCGCCGGTACTTAGCTACGGAGCAGAAACCTGGAGATTTACAAAGAGGGTTCAGCTTAAATTGAGGACGACGCAGCGAGCAATGGAAAGAAAAATGGTAGGTGTAACCTTAAGAGACAAGCAGAGAGCAGAGTGGATTAGGGAACAAACGGGGGTTAAGGATATCATAGCTGAAATCAAGAAGAAGAAATGAACATGGGCAGGGCATGTAGCGCGTAGACAGGATAACCGCTGGTCATTAAGGGTAACTGACTGGATTCCCAGAGAAGGGAAGTGGGTTAGGGGGAGACAGAAGGTTAGGTGGGCATATGAGATTAAGGAGTTTGCGGGTATCAATTGGCAGCAGCAAGCACAGGACCGGGTTAACTGGCGGAACACGGGAGAGGCCTTTGTCCTGCAGTGGACGTAGTCAGGCTGATGATGATGATAAGTTTGGTATTACGTGACGTCAATGGCTGACTAAGGTATATGACTGGTGCAAACATGACAAGCATGAGATGCGTGTCATGGAACAGCATGGCTACATGCCACAGTCAAGGCGCCAATACATTTCGAGGTGATGCGACCCGCGCGCTTACCGGCGTTCATTTCGTCTCGTCACGCCGGCATTGCCACACCAGGCGCCCGTCCTGCCATTTACTCGCAGGCGCGCACCGCGCAGCGTTGCTTTGACGCATGCGCATTTCAGCGCGTCCGGTGTCCCTCCATCACGAAAAAAAGGCAGATGCAGTGTTCTCTGGGTAAACCATCGGCACGAAAAGCAGCATGTCGCATTTCGCGTCGGTTGCCGTCGGGCCGCGCCGACGCATGCTGGTCGCGCATGGCGTGCTCGCGTTTTGCTAACGTACCGTCGCAGGGCCAGGCGTGTGCGCGCATCAACGCTACATTGCAGTATACTGGGTCCTTCATGATGCGCTGGCAGCCGTTTTGCTAGGTACACATATACCGAATTTTGTGTCACGTGACGTAAATGGATGACGAAATATATGACTGGTGAAAACATGATAATCCGGACACGCGTGCCATGTAAGAACATGACAACATACCACTCAGCGTGCTCACGGCTGATTCGCTATCTCCACATATACTTAATTTGGAATCATGTGATGTGAATAGACGATGAAGGTAAACGACACATCCAAACAAGATAATCATGACACGGAAGTCATGTACGACAATATTTACTTCCACCTCGTAAGGTTGTGCAGATTTTAAAGTGACATATCAACATTTCTCATTCGTGCTTCGCATATCATCGATTCCCACTGTACGTGGTATCTGCCCATTTTTTTTCAAACTGAATTTCTATATATATGGCCCTGAAAAGAATGTGTAGATTGTAGAAAACACAACGAGAACACGTTTTATTTTTACTGTTGCTGCACATATTTCAAAGCACGCGCTTTACCTGCGCATGGCATCTCGCCTGGTAAAGAAAACAAGAAATAAGTTATAAAAAAGATGTGACATGTGCACACTTTTGTGTGCTAATTTAAAACGGCATACTACTTTTCATGCCTGTGTTACGTGCATTAAATTTACTTGTTGAAGTGTGCGTCGGTGCAACCTGAAAACTATGGCAAACCAAAGAAAACAAAACAACCAAGAGAAGACTGAAAGGCGTCGACGCATCTATCTCCCACTTATTATTTTTGTTGGCTGCTGTTCTTTTCGCCAAGGTAGCTTTAAGATATGTAGAACTCAATAGGTGACCCGTAAAATGGGCAATCGCAGGGAACTGTGGGATACGACGGCTTCCGGTTCGACGCACCGCGTGGGTTAGCAGTGGCACGCGCGCATTCTCGTACAGCTCGGTTGAAAAAAACACCTCTCCATGCAAAGTCAGTGCTGTAGAAGTTGTTTTTTTTCCTAACCGTGACTGTGACGATGACAAGCTACGAAAGCCATGAACGGCAAGGGAACTTTTTTATCGCACTGAAATGGTCTGCAATGTGTTTAGGCTGCTCGGGGGTACTGTCAGTTTGACTAGCAGATCAGTCGATACAGAAAACAGTTTTCATTGTATGATACGTTACTGCTGATAAAAAATCACCATTTTAAAGATCTCAGGGGATGAGAATGACTGTGGCAGTATGCTAAGAGTTTATTTTGGGATCCGACATCGTTGGTAGATCGGCATGAAGCGCAGCACTTATTGAGTGTGTTGAGGTATCTTCTGTTTCTAGCCTTCAGCACGCTATAAGATGTACATATTTCTTAGGCGAAGCCAGATGCTTATTTAAACGCTCATCTTGATCAAGCTACGCGGCACGGTGGCACATAAACAATACAGTCAGACATTGACGGTGCCGAATAATCGAAACCCTCTGCTTTTTTAACGGACTTCTTCCTTTGGGTGCCCTTCTGCGCACAGTTTGACCACGATAACGGAAATGAACTCGTCTAGCGCTTTGTGAAAACATTCTCTTGAATAAAGCTTTTGTGTTTTTGTCATATATATGAGTGCAATGGCCGGCGCTCCTCTCGTATGGGAAGTCAATTTCACCCGCGCGTTCTTATAATATATTTCCTAGGTGCTTGCGTGACAATTTATTTCTGAATATATTATTCGCAAGAAACTCATGCGTAAGCTGTTTTTTAGTGTGGAATGTATCTGTGATAAAATGGTTTTGGCACACTCTGGCTTCAACATTCCGTACTGAAAGGCTACCTGTCACTGTGGCTCTCTTCACGGCCGCAGCGCACCGTACACACCGTTTACCTTTCACGTTCGATTTGGAGCAGCCAACGGCTGCACAACTGACCATGATTTATCAGAACGAAGATAAACGGGCGACCACGCGTGAATCCCGAATAATCTGACGCTTGCGGCGAAGCGGTTTGCCGTCGTCTACGCTTCTCGAACCGGAAGGTGGTAGCAGATGGTGCATCCCACAATCCCTCGCTCTTTTACTGATCCCCTATTGCAGGAGCGATAAAAACAACAACAATAATAATCTGGGCGACAAAAAATAGCAAGGTTATTGACGTCGAACATTTGAATTCCAGAAATTCTGGTGCCATCATCTCCTGCGCTCTCTTCTTCCTGGTTTTCAACACACATTTTCTATTCGTGGGCCACGCCATCATGTTCGGTGACCATTTCTGTTGTAGCTTTTTTTTTCTATACAGCTCGGTAAGAATGTTTTTTGCTCGTTTTAAGAGTTCCTTGTCTTTGACTGCTACATATAGCAAAGGATGTGCTCTCGCATCTCGCATGCATCTTCTTGTAGCGTGCCGAGGAGTATTGAACGCACTTTTGGTATGCTATGAAGAACTTTATTAGAGTCCTGAGAATTAGTACAACACTGATGCTGGGTGCTGCAACGTCGGAACAGAGAAGCGAAGACCTTCTACCGCCACGGTGGCTTCGGTGGCGTTTCTATCTAGAGGTATGGGCTAGCAAGCTATCGCCTTTTGGCAGTAGTGTTCAAACATTTAGGTCACACATTTTACCCCTCTGTACTCCTCTTTATGAATGGCCTGGATACTACAGACGCAAGAAGGAACATCGGCATGGAAATACGAGAAGTAGGTGTCGAGACGTAACGCCTGTTGGTACGCCCCTCTTGGAGCATTAGTGGACGTCATTGTTGTTTGTGTTTTTAGGAAGATTTCCCGGGTTTTTGTCTGCATTGTTCATGATTTTATTTGAGCGTTAAATGGCATTTATCATTCATTATGGTTATTGACTGTTTTGCATTTTTTGTCTGTTTGGACTGCTTTCAATTCAGGTCATAATAATCGCATTACCGTTCGACATGAAATATTAATCTCTATGTCTTTCTTGGCTCTTTTCTTTTTTGAATTTCGTCGTGTGTACTCTATGGCGTAATACTAGTGCTTGATACATTACTCTGCTTAAGGCAGAACAACGCAATACACGTATGCAGTGGCCACAAATGCTAACAGAAAGTTTTTGCGTAGCCAATTATAAAACTGTACTCTGTCTGATCCCATAAAAGGCTGTTCGGCTCGACATTTAGTAATAAAGCTAGTACGGATCGGGTCTCACTTGAAACAGTAGGCACATGCGACTACGCAACCACACATTATACGTGCTCCACCGTATACGTGATTGCCCTACGTTGTGCTGAGTGTATTGGTATTGTGAAAAAAAAAAGGCAGCGATACTTCATACTGGGGCCTGCTTAGGCTACACTAATTATTTCCGGTGGAACAATTTTCCCGTAGCGAGCATATAGGAAGTAGCAAACTTTGGGTTCAATGGTGTACCATGCTACACAAATCAAAATTAGTGCGTGAGTTACCAATATGTGGAAACAGTTGCTTGTGGAGGCTCAATTTGAGCTTTCCTGTCTACAAATTCCTACTGCCGACTTGTTGATCTTGTCCTGCTGTACTAAAAATGCATAAAACTTAAGCTAATCTACGTGGGTGTAACAAACACATTGTTAAATATCTGCAGCATTGACCAACACGCTAGCCACACGAGGTGACTACTCGCGTTGAAAGTGGCTAAGTAGTGCCATCATATTATTGTATGCTGCACTAATCGGAACGTGAGATACTTCAGCACAAGTCGTTTGTGTTTGCGAAGCGAGTAATACTGATTTATTTTTTTCAGCGTCTTTTGTTTGCTTTACTATCACTCAATGCATCCATAAACTTTACACAAAGATGTTACTTGAACCATGTATCCATCAATCACGAACACATAAGCTAGCTGTAAGGCAGGCTAATGTGTGCAAGATGCCTGCGTCCTATCTTCTTACTTGGCATTGCTTATTCTGTTTTATATGTCGTTGGTTAGTGCAAATGTGTGGCATTCAAAAAGGCACTTTTCTGTTACCATATATCTCAGCTCTCTATCTCTCTTTCTCTGCCAATATTTTACGTGGTCATTGCATACTTCTGTCGAAACGTGATACCTGAAAACCAAAAGACGGGTTACGCTAAAGAACACATGCTAATTTGTGTTTTGTTAGCTTCTACAATTGAAATAGTAAACTGTTATACTTTGAAAGTGCATATTGTAGTCATTAAACTCGTTGTTTACTACGAAATGGGGGATTAGTAAGTTCTTAGGTTCATACAAGTAGTCACAGCGTTGCAACGTTTCTCACATTTTAGGACAAGTTGTATTTCTTGCTCGTGTACATGCCACCTGTATATATTAGGATAATAATCACCTATTTACGTAACACTGAGCAGATGATCTCATAGCTTCTCCGAAACGATACGAAAATCAGTACAGAGTGCTTGAAAATTTTATCCAGGCTTTGATATTTCATTTGCCGTATCGTTCTTTAAATAATTTTTAACTCCACAAGATCGGGGAGCAATACAACTGAACATGTGGCATTGCTGTCGAACTTATTGTTAACAGGAATTTTTTTTGTTATCGAATGAACGCTTTATCAAGTGATAAATACAGTCATTGAGATGATGAAGCACGATAAAGACTTTTGAGAAATAGGCTGCATAAATCATAGTACTTTTCCCAGCCTTCTTTTTCCCGCAGTCAGATGCGTGAGTGGTATATCGATTGAATGGCGTTTTGAAGCATGATAGATCGCACAAACGAATGTACTCCACCAGTTTAGTCACACGTGAAGCACAGCATTTGGAATAACTGCCACTGAAGAAACACAGAAAATATTAAACGAAAGTGTATGATTGATGGAAAACAATCTTTGGTATCATTTCCATTCTAAGAAAAAGTAAGGTTCAGTTCAGATGATAATTATACATGAACCACCTAAAAGAAACAATAGGAAAATCAACCAGTATTATGCAGAAAATATAGCTAGCACTGAAGCGTTAAACACATTTCAAAAGTATGTAGTTATCTTCCCAACTGGTACCTGACACGTTATTTCTATGTTTCTCAAGAAGGTCTGTATATATATGCGCGCTATGTTCGTTTATTCAAGTTTTGTTCTCTTTAAGCTTCGCACCCACATAGGAACAGTCACGGGAGCTGAAATGCCAAGGCTGTCGGTATAAATACTAAGACATGCTGAGTACATGATCGGATTTCAACCGTGCGCATCTTTGCGAACATGCATTCCATATGTTAAAACAAACCATGTGCGTGAACAACCTCAAAGACGAGAATAATTACCGTTTTTTCATGCCTACAAAAGATATCTTCAATAGAGCGCCGAGAAACCTATGTGCGAGAAGAAACATCTAACTGAATTTGGTCCTTGTACAACAGGAGTGGTGTACGAGATCCCGATGCCCTGTGGGGGCTCGTACATCGCCTAGATGGGCCGGTGTGCGAACTGCCTACGAGAGACCACACGCACAATCTCGAAGCGAAGACTGGCTGCGATTTGGGAATTTACTGCGCTAGGTACGGGTGTAGCCCTCATTTCCCGCAGACGAACCAAGTTCGCAGATACCGAGATTCGTGAGCTCGAGAAATGTATGTAGCCTTGTAGGTAACATTGAGTCAGCATGTATCAGTTCTTCTTTGATTATATTGCTGAGGTTGCTTGGCTTTATTGTCTGTCTACCTCCATATATCTTCTCATTGTGTTATTCCACGCGCTTTAGAGCATGTCTTATGTCGTCCATTTCTCATACACCTCGCATTTTGCCACATAAAAACGCTAATGGTGCCAACCTTCTCATTATAATAGTTTCTGAGGTTTAACGTTTCAAAACAACAATATGTGCAAGAGGCAGGCCATAAGGAGTGATCCGTGAAGTTCGACAACGTGGGGTTCTTGGAAATGCACACAAATCTAGGTATATGGGCCTCGAGCGTTTTTAAGTCAACAAAGTGCGTGTGCAAAAGCTGAGGAGCATTGGAATGAAAAAGCTGGGCCATACACTGGAAGTTCACGGAAAGATAATCAAGGATCACTGTGCATCAGATCTCGAATTCCACCGAAGTTCAATAAGCACTTTTGTAACTATTCTTACTGAAATAAATACGCGCTTTACATATGAGGGCAATAAAACAATGTACTACAATTTGGACAATAATTGACCCTGACAGCCCAAGAATGAATAAATACGCCACACGGTAAAGACGAAAAGAAAAAAAGAGGGTGAATTTCTGTAGTCACTTGTTTCTATTTGCCGTCATTTGCATCGGTGAAAGCTAAAAAAAACTAAAACTGAAATGCTTTAGCGTCGTATTAGCCACCAGTTCACATTCTTAGCGTGGCGTGTGTGTCATTTTTCCTTCGTCTTGTGTTTAAAGTAAGCGCCGTTTTGTATTTTTACCATGGAATCTCACCAACTATTGAATTAGCCTGTTTTCTTCATATTCTCCTCTCTTTTTCTTTTTTGGCAACATTCTTTGCGTAACGACACGCTTGATATTGCGAGATATTGAGCAGTGGTCAAGCCTAAGGTTCGTATGACAGTTGTTTTCCTGCGCGGCTTTTTGGATTAAAGTGCGTAGCAGTGTTAGCCTATTCCAGTTGCACAAAAATATACAATAATTTCATGTTGTTCATATTAACTGCTTTCGTTGCCTTTAATACTGTGCAATAAGACTTCTAAAAAAATATCGATGGCGGCTGAATGTAATATTTTCTGGATTTGGTGTCGTTGTAAAATACCAAGCTGTTCTTCATTGGATATCAACTATATGTGAGATTTTTTGTGCATGCGTATGATTACCCTGTGCTGCATTTATTTTTACAGCCTCTCAATTCCATGGCCTAATTAAGGATGAATTCTTGCGTGTGAGTAAAATCAACCAGCATAATAAACCGAAAAGCGGTGATAAAATCAAAAAAAGCTGATAGATGTTGCGCTTAGCGTCCTCAGTTGGAGTCGTGAGGACAGACTAATAAACCATGCAATAGGCTTTTAACGTGAGGTTTCAAAGGTTAACTATTAACAATCAAAAGAACAGTGAGAACACGTACGTGGCTTAGAATCTAATAAAAATTTGTACTGATACTGGCAGGCTTATATTTCATAATACATGGCTACCCGTCGGGGATTATTAAAAACACACAATGCATTCATTCGCTTCGGCTGTGTGATATACTTAAGCATTTAATTAGTGTAGAGTGGTTTCACAGCGATGACTGGATAAGTTCAGCAAGAGTTTTGCTCAAAACAAAAATGCATAACATGAGTTCCATGTGTTAAAAAGAACATGTTTGCGTATTCGACTATTTCTGCATGTCAGCAACATTTAAACCTCCAAGCCAATTTCTGTGACCCAGTAGTGCAAGAAAAGTTCAAAGAGGCTTAATTAGCCCTAGCTCGGTGGTCACATATCCCGTTGCAGTAATGAAGCCTCCAAGCAAAAGCCTCGGCATGGAAGTGTGACCTCATATATGTTAATCACTCGCTCTGTCATGCCATAATTATTTAAAAGGGTACAAACACAGTTGCGAAGCAGACAAAGAAGAAACACTCCGGGCTTAAGCCTTAAGAATTGAAAACTTTGTTCAACTTAAGTTCTACAGCCCGCTGAAGTCAGTTCCATCTCCTCACAAACTAGTGGTGACCGTCACTTAAATACCGGCTTGTTGATTCATCATTCACGCTCATATTTCGTTTTGTGATGGGAGCTCACACAAAAATTCGAAATCCATAATTGAAAGCTGTCTTTGTATTGTAAACTTTTATCAATTTTTGATGCATGCGTGTATGGCCATATGTTAGAACAGACGTTTTTGTTTTACCACAGTAAAATCAATCATAGAACTAAATGCAATAACTATATGGTGTTTCGATTATGGCGTTCTCTGCAGACAGGACAAAAGGCATTATTAAATGCGAACTTCGGCGACCTTGAGCGTATCTATCTATCTATCTATCTATCTATCTATCTATCTATCTATCTATCTATCTATCTATCTATCTATCTATCTATCTATCTATCTATCTAGCCGCTTACGTTTGGGTGCTCTCGTGGTCACCCCCTTAACTTGGCGTGAACCAAAATTAGCATGGGAGGGTAAGATGGTTTGACGAATATGACGCTCTGGTCAAGATATGAATAAAGTCACAAGCCCGCCACGTACGTCATCGAACACTTCCCGTGAGACAGTGGCACATACTCACGGGCGGATATGTGCCGCTGGTAAGCGGGTATGGGCCACAGGGGATTGCACTTAGTACGTACCCAGGAACGACGAAAACACAGATGGGCAATTTTAACGCGTGAGCGTTAAGCAATACCCAACATCGGTAGCGTCGACCCAACGAAGGCATAGAATAAATGTCAGTGTTAAGAAAAACCTGACATAGGCAGCGTTGGCCACCCGACGAATGCAAATAATAAATTTCAGGGGATTCAGCAGGAATTGAACCCAAGAATTCTGCGTGGCAGTCAAGCATTCTACCACAGAGCTGCGCCAGGTCTCGGAACTGCTTTTCAAATACATGCTAATCTTCGTGAAACATTAATAGTGGTTGCAGTGCTGCGTACCCCATTTTCTAAACATTAGATATGTACTACTTTTATACAGCCGTCACGTCGGGTTAACGTCAATTGTATGGAGGTGCCATGTGCCTAAATTGATTTAAGTAGCAGTGTCAAGGGCCAGCATCTTCGCGAGCATCAGTGATTCATATCAGCATAATAGCTTCTGGTGTTGCTAAAACACATTTCCAGCTGACATCTTTGTGCCAGTAGAAAACTGGTTGTATAAAAATCTACAACTCTTCAACATATGTCTCTGCGTGCAACATTTTTACATATATTTAGCGTCATTTATGACGTGTCGCTCAAAAAAAAAAAACGCAACACGGTCAACTTCCCTTCGCGTGCTTGCATAAAGTTAATTCCCAGGTACGTGGGATCTGCCGATTTTTTTTAAACACGAAAGTGTATTATGCTGGTGTCCATTAGGATTTCAGTGACAAATTTTCTTCATGAAAACTACGTCAAAAAAGTACGCACAGTTGCAAGACAAAGAAAAATGTTCTTGTCAACCGGAGTCAAACCATTGACCTCTGGGCCTGTGAAAACTAATGCCGGGCAAGTTTTCCACTAAGCCATAATCATATGCTTTGTGACGTTTGAATATACGCTTTTTTCCTGCCACTGTCATTTCGCAGTGTTCTTGCTGAAGTGCAGAAATCACCGCGACATCCATGATTAAGTCATTCGACATGTCGTTTCAAAGCGTCGCTCCTAATCGGCGCGTTTTCAACAGAAAAAGTGCAATCCAGGGGGCGGCCTTCCCCGAAACGTCGGCGCTACTCACAGTATTCATGCATAACCAGAATACTTCTGCAACGCCCGCCGGCTTCGCATGGCTTTAACTCCGTATTACTCACCCACGCTCATGCCGCGTAGTGCCACAAAAAAATCGCGGCAGGCCAAAGGGACGACAATACTCGCTTTGCGTTTCTCTCTGGTCGGGCAGAAAGTGGTAAATAAATCAAACATGCAACGAGTAGGCCTCGTTAGCCCAAGTTTGACATCCACTCAGCCACGCTCTTTTGGTGGTCACATCGCTTTTTCTGGTTCCACTCTCACCACTAACTACTATTGCTACCACAAGCCTCTGTGACTAAAATGATTTGTTAATAATTAACGATGGACGTTAACCGCAAGGTTGTAGATGTACGTGTGAAGAAGTGACAACGTGAACGCATCAACGTTGAGCGCTCCTGCATTTTTGAAACACCAAAAGATATTTTGCAAGCTCCCTTATAGCAATAAACAGTAAACAAAAAAAAACAACTTCTGTAACGACGTGCTTACCTTTCGTGTTTTACCGATTCCTATACTTGAGGGATCAACCAAGGAATTTTGGAGGAAAAGGCTGCACCTTTATTGATGATACAGAGGAAAATTCAAGGTGAACTTGTGTTCAAGGTAGGTATGCGCAGTTATGTTTTTGGGAGTTACTTACTCTGTCGAAAATTTTAAAAACTGCAGTAAGAGAGTGGTATATAAAAGCCTGTGATAAAACTTTAGTTTATACGACTGGCTCTATGTCACAGCTGCAGTATGGCACGAAACAAAGGACCACAGATAATTACAAACTGCTTGTGGTTTTACTCTTCACATATAAAAAAATGCAACTTTTATTGTGCTTGCTAAAATTTTTTAAGAATTTTGAGTACTTCGTACTCAAATGGTTAAGCAATAGCCAAACATATGCGCCTTTTTGGGCTGGTTGTCAACTTCGAAAGAGGTAATTTTCAGTCAAGCAGCAGCAAAGAACACGTAAGAATGAAAATGTTCTCAAAGCAGGAAGCGACGCGTATGTACACGTTTGGTGTGAAGCTTCACTATCCGTGCAGTTTGCACCCCACGTGGTATTTCATTAGAACTATGTGGTATCTAAGTTGTCTGGAGCATTGTTCACATACAATAGTCGGGTAATCTATATACAGATGACAGACTTTCTGCTATACCGAACGAAGTTTCTATGCACTTGTTTTGGTGTCTTTTGAGATTGGCTCACATATTCACGTCTTCTTGGTAAAATGACCGAACACCAAGACAGCTTGCCGGTTATCACAAGCGTCGTAATGCCGACAATCGTTCGTATCGCAATCCTGGTACAGCATTGGTGAAGATTTCATACTGTTCAATATTGAGTAGGCCTATATTGATTTGGTCGATATGTGGGGTTTAACCAAGGAGGTGTAAAGAAATTTTTTAAACCTCTTGGAGTTTAACGTTTCAAAACCACTATATGATCATAAGAGACGCTGTATTTGAGGGCTCCGGAAATTTCGACCACCTGGGGCTTTTTAACGTGCACCGAAACCTGAGCACACAGACCTGCAGCATTTTTGCCTCCATTGAAAATGCAGCCTCCGCCGCCGGAATTTGATCGCACGACCTGCGGGTCAGCAGCCGTGTACCTTAGCCACTGGACCACCAGGGCGGGGCTTGTGAGCAAGCATGGTGGTAATGGGTCATATCGACGGAGTATAGTCTCACTGTCCTAACAGCAGTTGAATAAATCACTGCCAAAATACAATAAAATGATGCGTACTTTTACCATTGACAGGTAGTTTATACTTAACGCCAGCTGCTGAGGTTAGTATAAAAAATTACACTCACAGAACATTTTCAACAATAAAGCATTGTCTGAATGCATGTAAGGATGTCACGTTAGAAAATTACTCGACTAGTGAGAGAAATAGGAAGAAGCAAAGTTCAAAACAGGCAGCTTGAAGTGCGAGGGCAATGATAACTCTGCTGGCTGCTCAAACAGTTGGTCTCAAGATTCAAGAATACTGTAGTGCTGCAGTGGTCCCATGAAGAAACTTTCCGGTCTACCACTGATTTGATAAGGCGACGTGGAGGCCTACTCTAGTCAGCCACATCCTGCAGGAAATACGTACATTCTGGTAGAGCGTTCCGAATGTATACAATGTGTGAGCGAGAGAGAGAGAGAAAGAGAGAGATATAAAGATGCAAGGAAAGGCAGGGAGGTTAACCAGACGCACATCCGGTTTGCTACCCTGCACTGTGGAAGAGATGAAGGGGAGAAAAGAGGTTGCAGAGCGATACGAAGGTACACACAATCACGAGCACACTCGGGGGAGCACACAAAGTATACAGGTGGTCGCTCAGGTTTATTGACTTTAAGTAAAGTAGGAGTGCTTTAGTCGCTTTCTGGGCAACTGAGGCAGATGCCCAAGGTCCTAGAATCTTCTGCACACAAAATGGTCTGGAGTCAAGTTGATTCAAAACCATCCGGAGCTGGCATCACTGTGTGTCGTAGCAAGTGCAGCTGCACAGGACGTGTTCAACGGTCTCTTCAGCTCCGCAGTAGTCGCATGTAGAGGTGTCTGCCATACCAATGCGAAAGGAGTACACCTTTGTGAATTCAACACCCAACCGAAGGTGGCATAACAGTGTCGCATCAGAGCGGGAAAGTTGTGATTGTAGCTTTATCTTGAGCGAAGGATTCAGTTCATATAATTGACACCTTTGGAAGCTGGTAGACGACCAGAACGTGCGTGTAAGATCTCGAGCCAGCAGGTGAAGTTGTCTTGCTGCATCATTCCTTGATAGAGGAATCGGGACCACACGGGTTCCTTCATGGGCTGAGCGGGCTGCATCATCGGCTAATTGATTTCCGGTAATAGCGATATGTCCAGTCAGCCATTGATATATATTATCATGCCTTCGTGCTAGAGCTTCATGATGGCAATGTCTTATTTCATGTACTAATTGTTCATGATTCCTCCTACGCATGTCAGACTGCAAAATATGAAGCGCTGCCTTCGAATCACAGAATAGGACCCATTTTTCTGGACGCTCTTGAACGAGATATCGTAAAGCAGCCCTTATAGCAGCAAGCTCTGACGCCATAGATGTAGTAATATGCGACAACTTATGTTTGATTGTCATTGCTGCAGCCTGAATCACAGCGGCACCTGATGAGCTGCTGGACGAGACAAACCCATTAGTGTATATCAACGTTTGGTCCAAGTACAACTCATGTAATAATAGCAGTGTTGCTTGCTTCAATGCTACTCTGGAGTGATTGCTTTTCTTTTTGATACCCAGAATTCGTAGACGTACTTGCGGGTGATCGAGGCACCACAAAGGACATGCCATTCTCGCAGCTGGCGTATATCCTGATGGAATGCTCTTTAGGCGCTTAGCTATGACGTCTGAAAACGTAGCACGTGGTCTTCCGGAGGGTAGAAGGGCCAAGTGGTGGTCGGGGACACGGCTAGCATGTCAAATATGCGGTCTGAGGCAATGCACAACTCTATATGTCCTGACCAGATGGTCTTTGGCAAGCACGATCGTGGCATAAGGAGAAGCGCATCGGGGCAGTCCTAGGTAGATACGCAGCGCCTGACCCTGCAAACTCTCCAATGAATGAGTATTGGATTTGCAAGTGTTAGTCAGTACCGGCAAGCTGTAGCGCAATAGACCCAGAAATAGGGCCCTGTACAGCTGTAGCATGGAGGCCATGAGTTTCCCATGCTTTCCCGCACATGAATTCCTTTATATGCAGAATAGCTAGCAATCTCTTCTTCAAGTCGCACAATGCGGGCTCCACAAAAGACTTCTGTCGATTAATCGACAGAAGTCTTCTGTCGATTATTCGACAGAAACGATGCGTCCGTGCATATTTGACACTCTGCCCATTGATGTAAACAGGGTATGGCGTCATTCGTTTGCGTGTAAACGCCATCAACGCACACTTCACAGTTGATATAGTTAGGCCTTGTTTCCGAAGGTAGGCTGTTGTGAGGGTTGCTGCCCGCTGTATTCGGCACGCACCTGAGGGCGAGTAACTGCAGCACTCCAGAGGAAAATATCATTAGCGTATATGCATAGGCACACCGACTTTGGCAGAACCTTCACCAGACCAATGAGGGCAACATTGAACAATGTGGGGCTTAAAACACCTCCCAGAGGTACTCCGCAGTAGGTGTAATGTACAGCAGTTTTACCCTCAGCTGTTAGCACAAACAAACCCCTGCCAGTTATATAATCTTTTATCCATTGAAACATTCGTCCACCAATTCGCATTGCTGCGAGAGAAGTGAGGATGGTATCGTGAGCTACATTATCATATGCACCCTTCACCTCAAGAAAGAGTGGCACTGATATACGCTTGAGACTTTTTTCTTGCTGAACAAATGTCGTTAAGTCAAGGACACAGTCGATGGAGGATCAGCCCCGACGAAAGCCTGCCATGCAGGAAGGGTATTTGGTGTTTCGTTCCAAGTACCACTCGAGACGAAATAGAACCATTCTTTCCACCACTTTTCCGAGGCAGCTTGCGAGGGCAATAGGGCAATACGCTGTCAAGTTTAATGGTGATTTTCCCGATTTTAAAAGTGGTATTGATTGCCTTATTTTGCATTCTCGGGGAACACTGCCGCTTAGCCAGGAGTTGTTGAAGCATGCTAAAAGTTCTCTTCTGGCTTTTTGTCCAAGGTGTCCCAACGCACTATAAGTAATATCATCAGGACCTGGCGATGACGTGCGCTTAGAAGCGACTTACGCATTTTCCAGTTCTTCCATGGTGAATGGAATGTCCATCTCTGGTAATTGCGTCTCAGGAACGATCACGGCGTCGATGCTCTTGTTCATAATATTCCCGGTAACTCTCGTGAAAAATTCTTCAGCCACCTCGAGTTCTGTTTTTCCATGATGGAGTGCCAAAGCTTTAAAAGGGTGCCGTTGTTGCGGAGAGGAGCGAAGACCAGAAACTGTTCTCCAGATATATGACAGCCGTTTATGAGAGTCTAGATATTCGCCAAATGCTTTCCAGCGTTCGCTCTCCAGCTTGCAAATGCGTCGCTGAATCTTTTTCTGGAGTCATCTTGCTTCCCTCTGGTCGTAAATTGATCTTGTGCGTCTGTATCATCGTTCAGCACGCCTTCGTATAGCTCGTACTTTTTCCAGTTCGATGTAGAACTGTGTTATTTTAGACAAAAATGGTAATTTACATTTGGACGCTTGCATAGCTTCCGCGATGGTATTTTCCAGGCTGCAGGCAAGGCCTTCTTGGCAAGCGTCCTCAACACGCGATGTAAACATCGACGAGTCAGTGCCAATTACAACACCGGAAGAGAAATTTTTTATAATACCATCGATCTTCACGTAGGTGGGTTCATTTCCATGAGTCTCAATATCGCTAAACCATTTAACTTTGTGAGAGAAGCACCATGACACCAATGTCAGGTCAAGGCAACTGCCATACGTGAGACCCCGCAGATATGTTGGGGTACTATCGTTCATAATGGAAAGGTCGTAGTTGGAAGCGAATGTAACAGTGTTCCGGCCCTTGGCATTCATCCTAGTGCTCCCCCAAAGCATGTACTGGGCGTTGAAGTCACCGGTGATGATCCAAGGCCCATCGATCTTCATTACGATGTCTTTTTTTCTGTCGCAGTCAAATCGCGATGACGGAGATATATATCCACCAATAGGTGTGAACGAAACTGACTTCTTTACACGAAGACACACGTACTGATTGTCGTCATTTGAACTTATTGGGTGCGAAAGATAAGTCAAGTCCGCGCGAAAGTAAACAATTACTTTGCTTCGTTCTTCGCAAGCGGCTGAACAAAAAGCTTCATAACCGGAGTATCTATAAGGCGTTTATACGTTTGGTTCACATATGACAAGTATAGGGAATGGATTGGCCCGAACAAATTGGCGAAAGTCCGAGATACGGGACTTCGTGCCTCTGGCATTCCACTGAAAAATCGACGCACTTTTAACTTCAGTGCGGAAGAAGAGATTTTGTTTAGCCATTGTGCTTATACGACGTTAGCAAGAACTGTATTCAGTGCATCCAGTATCGGTAGTGTACTCTTAGCAGACGGAGATTGTATGCTGCTCAGTAGCGTGCGAATCGTGGCAATTAATGATTGCACAATTGCAGTCACTTGCCTGTCTTTGTTGGAAAGATCTCGAACCGGGATCGTGGGCTTGCCGTCATGAAACTCCTTCGGTTCGTTTAGTGCTGCTTGCCTTTGAAGTGCAGGCCACTCTGTCGCAGTTAGGGTATGTTCACTGGCTTTGCCCTTTACAGACTTTCCTATGACATGTGGTCAGGGAGGTAAAGAAGATGGTACTGATGAGAGATCTGGCAAACGCATTGATGAAGTAGCGGCCGTCCTTGAAGACCGACGTCGACGTGAACGACGCTTTCTGACTTTAGCTGCGGCTTCTCAATGCGATGAGTGATCGCGCACCATCTTCTTCAAGATGGCAATTTCCTTCTGAACCCGCGGGCAGTCCTTCGATGTGGCTTCATGGGATTTATTGCAATAAGAGCATTTCTTGACTGTAGCGACGCACTTATCTGCTGCATGGGGCTCGGCGCAGTGGTGGCATACCACCAAATTTTCACAGACGCTGCTCACATGTCCAAGTTTCATGCATTTAAGGCACTGGAGAGGCTTTGGAATGAAATGCCGCACAACATGTCTGAAGTACCACACCTTCACATGAGAGGGGAGGGATGTGCTCTTAAACGCAATCTTAACACAGCGAGACTTGCCTAGCCGGGTGACATCAACAAATGGAGTATCAGTTGTTGACTTGACAAGAAATTGTAAGTCATTATTGGAAATAGCCACATCTATGTCGTAGATCACGCCGGTTACTACATCACATCCCAAGGGAACATGAGAGCGTGCCTGATCGCCGTCCAAGTCAGTTACACTGCGCAGAACGCCCAACGCGCTTGCGTGCAAAACGTCAACAGCCAGTATATTCTTTCTGGCGTTCACTCTTATGTCCTTGATCTCATTTGGCACGAGCGCTTCCAGAGACCTCGACACAGACTGTCTGTTAAGGCGTTTCATGCTGACGGTAGGAAGTGCAGGCAGAAACAGGATGGTATAAGTATTCGACTTTGGCGCTTCACTTACAGTTTGAATACTGGAGGATGAGGATGTCCTCATATTCCTCCTCTTCACTTTGCGGCTCAGCACAGGTTGGAAACCGCACTCTGAAAAGCCATCACTGCTGAAATAGTAAGCATGGGTATCTTCATTGTCACTGTCACTCACTTGTCCCATCCGCTTCCTGGGGGCGGCCGCCGCTGACGCCGCTGGTGCCGGCAGGCGTCCGGGGGGGGGGGGGGGTCTACATCCATCCCCTCCAAGGGAGCAGCGAAAACCGATCAACAGACTTAAATTACCACTGAAATACGCCACAGTTAGCAGAAGTACCTTCTATTCAAAACACCATAAGAAAGACAATTCTTAGTGTATGACACGTCTACCTGCTTCAAGCTGCTTTTGAGGCAAGAGCTACCTGATTTGTGGCCTTACTCTAATACATATAAGCATACATGCCTATACCAAAATGCCACCGCATATTCGTTTGTACCCAGCCATATTTACGCCATTTTACAGAATTCGGCACACACATGCTCGTAAGAGTACCACGAACTATGAGAAGTACCATGCAAGCTTACGACACAGATTGCGCCAACAGATTGCGCCAGCGTTCACTGTGCACCACCTAGACGTTATCGACCGTACAAACATGCTCGTATTGTGAAGAATTCGCTACTACAGAAAACCTAAAAAGTGTCTGTACACAATATGCTTATGAAATAAAATAATTCTCGGCCCCTACTCGAAAGTCGTCCATCGCCTATTTTAGACGATGAGGGAAAATTATAGATGACGATAGACGATGAGGAACCTGCCTACAGCCTTAGAATTCTCGGCCCTACATCTTTCATTTGGCAGTTTTGGCAGTCACAAGCCAAAAACAGTACCAGTCTCAAATCTACCCACTCCAGCTTTCCAATCAGTGATAATTTTGTTTGCTCAAGGTTTTCAAAGCTGTCTGCCATATTTCCTACCAAATGCTTCGGGCTTTCACAAATTTATTTTCTTTCGCATAATACCAGGCTAAGTAGCCACCACAACTGAAACACGACCGTGATCATGTTTAATATGTGATCACGTTTTCGCCATTTTGTAGCGATCATTAAACATCAAGAGGTCATTAGGCTTACTTGCGAAGACTTCATCATATATTTGATCGAATTAATTTGATTGCTTAGAATTCTTATTTCGTCGTGTCACCGCGACAGTGAAGCAATGATACGAGAGCAACAAATTGTAATATTACACGAAGTGAGGCTGGCAGCTCTTTTGAGTCTAATCCCGCGTGAATCTAGCAACCACTGAAAAAAAAATTGGCAGATCCCACGTACAGTGGGAATCGATGATATGTGAAGCATGAATGAGAAATGTCGATATGTCACTTTAAATTCAGCACAACGTTACGTAGTGGAGGTAAATGATGGCGACATGGCATCCATGTCATGATTATCATGTTTAGATGTGTCGTTTACCTTCGTCATCCATTCACATCACGTCACACCAAATTTAGCATATGTGAAGCTAGCGAAACGGCCGCAAGCACGCTATGAGTGCAGTATGTTGGCATGTTCTTACATGACATGCGTGTCAGGATTATCATCTTTGCACCAGTCATATTGTAACCTACTAGAAAAAGGTAGAGAAGAGAAGCAGAGGAAGACGAAGAGTCTTGGTACGACCGCAGTGTGCTGCCGCAAACGACCATCGTTCACCTCCTGTAAATAAAACCGTCTTATCACAGCTCGGTGTTACAGTTGTGGTGGACGTGCTGGGTAATCGACACCCGAAGACGGAAGGTGAACCGCAAGTTCTTCGACGGAGCCGTCGCATTGCTGGACTTCCACCGAATCTATCTGGTCTGGACATGTCCCACAACGCAAATGAACACCGACCCCTCTCGACTTCTGCGCCGACCAGTTCGGCTCCACAACTGAGAGATGCTCGTCCCTTTGCCGGCAGACCAGATGAAGACGTCGAGGCTTGGCTCATCCAGTACAAACGGGTGAGTGCCGCTAACAAATGGGATGCCGCCTCTCAGCTTTTGTACGTCGTGTTCTTTCTGACGGATACTGCATTAATGTGGTACGATAATCGGGAGGAAACGCTAACGACGTGGTACAGATTTGTTTTTGAAATCAAAGAGCGCT
This sequence comes from Rhipicephalus annulatus, assembly GCA_013436015.1. Lineage (NCBI taxonomy): Eukaryota > Metazoa > Arthropoda > Arachnida > Ixodida > Ixodidae > Rhipicephalus > Rhipicephalus annulatus. Next base: position 69,125 of record WOVY01013664.1, read on the forward strand.
TCGACGACCCAACAATGATAAAGAAAAGAGCAGAACAGACGCTAATGCAACGTGCTCAAGTGCCAGGTGAAACTTGCACGACCTACATTGAGGAAGTCATAAAGCTATGTAGGACCATTGACTCCGAAATGTCTGAGGAAGACAAAGTCGGGCACATTCTAAAAGGAATCGCCGAGGATGTTTACAGTTTCCTCATCGCGAAAGACACCTTGACATCTGTCACCGATGTCATTCGTCATTGCCGCACTTTTCAACAACTAAAGACGAGACGCATCACGCCGAAGTTCGGCAGGCTACCCAATGTGACGACCATTTCGAGAATAGACAGCAACCAGGCGCTTGATCTTGCAACAATCCGGCAGATAGTACGTGAAGAACTCGGCCTGTACGCGCAAGTGGCAAACCGCCCAAGCACTCATCCCCCCTATCAGCCACCAGAGTTCGAGCGAAACGTTGCTTCATTCTCCTCGCACCGAGTGGCGGAGGGCTTTGAGGATTCTGATGCCACACCTTAGTATCAGCCACGTCTATACGATTGAGGCCCTGCCTATGACGCACGATCACGACGAGCACAGCCACATTCTTATACTCAGGGCTCTCAGCCAGACAACGTTCCGCTGCGGGAAGGACAGTACCAACTCTATTACAAAGATGTAACTTACGACGAATACAATGAATTCCAGAGAGTGGCAGAAACCCGTTTTTCGCGTGATAACGAACTTTCTCGCCGACAGCAGCGGCCCAAGATTCGTTCCAATAAATATAGTATAAACCGTGACCCTCCCGTGTGCTACAACTGTGGTTTCACTGGGCATATCGCTCGGTATGCCCCCAACAACTCCGCCAATCACGAAAGACACCAGCCATGTCTTCGCCACCAAGACCCGGTGCTTTATATGACCTGCGGACAACCGACTTGTTTCCAAGGGACCGTTTTTCGCACGAGACCAGACGCAGTGATTCGCCAGCATCCGAGCGGAGTTTGACACCACCATCCAACCGTTCTTTTCGCTCGCCGTCTCCTCTGCGTCGTTCTTCTCCGCCGCCGGGAAACTAGCATCCGCGGTCAATGGAGGTGATGTCGCCGGACGGTCTTTTCAAGATATACCTCTGCCTATTGTTATGATCAAAAACAAAGTGAATGTGTTGATTGATGGAATACCGACGATGGCGTTAGTTGACACTGGGGCGACTGTGTATGTGATGAGCCTCGCCTTCAGAAACCGCTTAGGTCGCAAAGTTATGTTTTCATGGGACGATACAATCACCTTTCATGGTGTAGGAGGCGAGTGGCTTAATCCTCTTGGTATATGTGTTGTCAGTGTTTCATTGGCTGGAAAAGTGTTTGTATCGGAATTTCAGGTTCCATCTCGTTTTTCGCACGATTTCATTCTTGGTATTCATTTCCTGGAGCAATGCGGTGCTTCCGTTGACTGTGGTAGTGGGGAAATATCACTAAACAATTTGTTTATACCGTCGCTTTCCGAAGAAGACTACCGTGGCGAAGACAGGAACACACTTAGTGGGATTGATGAAGTGATAGCACCATCTTGGTGTCTGACACCCGTTCGAGTCTCTTCTACAGCGGTTGATGATGCTTGTGTTGACCTCGTAGTGGGGCCTCTACGCAAGAACTGTTTTAAGAAGGACATACTTGTGCCTTGTTTTGTTGTGTGCATGACAAAAGGAGTAGCAACATTGTGGGCGCTGAACTGTTCTGCCACGCCGGTTGTGCTTCCTCGCGGAATGAAGATAGCGCTCTTTGATGAAGCCTCATGCAACTCGATAGCAGCAATAGCTACGGACCTCCCCACCTCTTCCTCTGCTTGTGATATTCGCCATAATGAAGATCTAATGCTCGCTATGATCAGCAAGACTCTCAGTACAAGGGAACGGCAAGCGCTGGTGCAGGTCCTTTCCCGGCATGTTGCTGCTTTCGACTTCGAACATAGAGATGCACCCCTTCAGTTAACCTCGTCCCGCGCTCGTCACAGAATAGACACTGGCTCTGCACACCCCATCCGCCAAAAGCCTTACCGAGTGTCATCCTCTGAGCGCAAAGCTATTGCCGAACAAGTAAAGGACATGCTAAACAAAGGGGTCGTGCAAGAGTCGTCCAGCCCGTGGGCAGCCCCGGTCATTCTTGTCAGGAAAAAGGATGGTTCCTGGAGATTCTGCGTAGCTTACAGGCGTATAAACACTGTGACAAAGAAAGATGTATTTCCCTTACCGCGGATTGATGGCGTATAGATTGCTTGCATGCCGCTTCCTAATTTTCAACGCTTGATTTGCGCTCAGGTTATTGGCAAATACCTATGAAACCCAGCGACATAGAAAAGACTGCTTTCGTAACTCCGGACGGCTTATTTGAATTTAACGTCTTGCCTTTTGGCCTTTGTAATGCTCCAGCCACCTTTGAAAGATTTATGGACACAGTATTACGTGGTCTAAAATGGGAGACATGCATGTGCTACCTTGACGATGTTGTGATCTTTGGTCGTACGTTTGAGGAACATAACAACCGTCTCAGTCTTGTTCTCGACTGCATTGAAAAAGCTGGGCTGGTTCTGAATTCTAAAAAATGTCGCTTTGGCGAACGTCAAACTCTCGTGCTGGGTCACTTGGTCGACAAGGATGGCGTCAGACCCGATCCTCGCAAGATAGAAGCAGTGAGCTCTTTCAAATCACCGCAGTCCGCACGAGAACTTCGCTCATTTGTCGGCCTATGCTCATATTTTCGTCGTTTTGTTCCACGATTTGTGGAGATCGTGTATCCGCTGACAAACGTCTTGCGACAGGATGCAACCTTCAACTGGACACCGGAGTGTGACGCCGCATTCTAACAACTTAAGTTTGCACTAACGTGAGCACCACTTTTGTGTCACTTCGATCCATCTTGCCCGACTGAGGTCCACACGGACACTAGTGGTATCGGTGTAAGTGCGGTGCTTGTACAACGTCACAATGGCGCAGAGCATGTCGTGGCATATGCCAGCCGTTGCCTGAGCAAATCAGAACGCAATTACACAGTTACGGAACAGCCTGGCAGCTGTTTTCGCCGTACAGAAGTTTCGTTGTTATCTTTACGGAAGGCCATTTAGGATAATTACCGATCACCATTCGTTATGCTGGCTGGTCGGTTTGCATGACCCCTCTGGCCGCCTCGCACGTTGGGCGCTGCGACTTCAGGAATACGACTTTACGGTGTCGTACAAGAGTGGCCGCCGTCACGCTGACGCATACTGCCTCTCCCGGATTCCTCTTGCGACTAGTGACTGCGATGCTGAGAATTTTGACGACTGCCTTGCTGCTGTTACAAGCACGTTCCCCAACGCGGCTGATTTCCAGAGAGAACAACGCAGCGATCTCAACTTGGATCCTCTTTTTGCCGCCGCACGTGCCTCCCAACACAGCGGTTGCTTTACTCTCCGAAACAAGTTGCTCTATAAAACTAACTACTCCCGACCTGGGGCACGTTTTCTTCTAGTTGTCCCCGAAAGCCTTCGCTGCGATGTTCTACGTGCCATGCATGACGATGCGACGTCTGGTCATTTCGGCTTCATACGAACGCTAAACCGCACGCAGGAACGCTTTTACTGGCCCAAAATGTACGAAACGACGAAGCGTTACGTCACTAGTTGCGAGACGTGTCAACTTCACAAGCGCCCGGCCACCGCTACACCAGGTCCCCTTCAGCCATTAACACCACCCAGCACACCTTTGGAACAAGTAGAAATTGACATTATGGGTCCATTTCCGTTATCTAACGATAAGAAGCGTTGGAAAATCGTCTGCGTAGATCATCTTACGCGGTATGCCGAAACCGCAGCTATTCCCTCTTCTACCACTGCATCCGTGGCGGACTTCTTGCTTCACTCCGTGGTCCTTCGCCATGGCCCACCGCGTGTTATTATCAGCGACCGTGGCCGCCAGTTCACTGCCGATGCCGTTGAAGAATTACTACGCATGTGCACAACACAGTTCCGTCATTCCACACCGTATCACCCGCAGATGAATGGCCTTGTTGAACGGACAAACAGAACGCTGATCAACATGCTTGCCATGTACGTTTCCTCCAATCACAATAACTGGGATAAGGTACTGCCTTTTATCACGTACGCCTCCAACACGGCAAAACATGAAACAACGAACTTCAGCCCATTTTATCTGTTGTACGCCAGGTTGCCACTAAGCCCTCTAGACACTTTCTTACCCTTCATTCTACACAATGACTCTGTATCTGCGAGCACATCATGAGTGTGGCATGTAGTCATGTTGTTACATGACACCTATGTCGTGATTATCATGTTTGGATGTGTCATTTACCTATGTCGTCCGTTCACGTCGCGTAATACCGAGTTTGGTACTTGTGAAGCCAGCGAAACGGCCGCGAGCGCATCATGACTATGGCATGTAGTCATGTTGTTACAAGACACGCATCTCATGTTTATCATGTTTGCACCAGTATCATACCTTTGTCATCCATTAACGTCCCGTTATACCAAATTTGGTATAACTGAAGCTAACGAAACGGCCGTAAGCGCATCATGACCGTGACATGTAGTCATTTTGTTACATGACACGTATGTCATGATTTTAATTTTAGGGTCTGTCGCTTGTGTTCGCCATGAAATCATGTCATACAATACCAGTTTTACAACATGTCATATGAACGAGACCACTGGAAAAGGAGGAGGATTATGAAATGTAAATCATGACATACATGTCAAGATTTTCATGTTATGAATAGTTAAATATGCTTGTCATACAGTCATGTTATGCCGTACCAAGTTTGGCAGCGATACCGTTATCAAAACGACCAGGAGAGCTAGAAGTCGTAGGCAACTAGATAGATAGATAGATGGATAGATAGATAGATAGATAGATAGATAGATAGATAGATAGATAGATAGATAGATAGATAGATAGATAGATAGATAGATAGATAGATAGATAGATAGATAGATAGATAGATAGATAGATAGATAGATAGATAGATAGATAGATAGATAGATAGATAGATAGATACGCTCAAGCTCGCCGAAGTTTGCTAAGAAATACTTCGCATTTAAAAGATAGTCTCCTCTCTTGTTTTTTAGTCTTCTTATACTCGTTTAGAACGGGTTGGATCTTTGCTGCCTGCTTCGGCACCAGGATTCCCGAGCGGGGTGACGTTATTGCATTCGCCTTCCAAGTGACAGAGATGGGCCGGTCCGTTTGACCTCTGCTACGGCTAGGTTTATCACCCCTGCTCGCACACTTTTACCCATGGAAGAACCTAGTATGCGTGGATATAGTCAATTCTAAACTTATACGGAACATCACGGCGATGGTGAAAACCCGGTTATAGTGTCTATTAAATTCTAGCCGCAATAAAATAGATATTTGAAAATATGACTTAAGCGTATTCACTTAGTAGAGCAAATGCAGAAACACAATCCCAGCGAAATTCAACCATTCTGCCATCATTTGGTAAACTGGCTTCATTGCTGTAACCATTTTTACCAAACAAAAAAAAGAACGGAAATGTAATTTTACGCTCACACTCACAAAATTTTATTTGATTCTTCATTGCTTATAGCTCACAATTAATGATTGACACCTCCATTTATTATAGAGTATGCTGCTACAACTTTGCCCCCCTTCAATGCTCTTATAATGCTACCTTCACATGAAAGCTTACTATAGGTTGATATACATTCTCTAGTTGGCACCAAAGATATTCATTCTGTGATGACTGAGATTTTGGCGAACACTAAGAGATTCTCAGTCATGATCACCAGCCACAATGCTAATGTTTGCAGGCCTCTTTTTACAGCGAAAGCTGTATACGACTAGAAAAAATGAAAACCACCCGGAAGCAGTGTCACAAGCGGTCTCCATTGGCTGCGTAATTAGTTACGTCATTCGTAGCGCCATACCGAAGCACACGTGCCGTTGGCTGCGTTGTGACTGACGTCATTGATGCCGTCCTATAGTCGTGACCCTGAGCACACGCGCCTGAGTTCTCTCGTGAGACATTCTATATGGGTATGCCACGGACACCTCTAGGAGAGCACGGCAATGAAAACGTGAGAGAACTCGCATTTGCCGTGCCGATGGCGAAGTCCCGGCACAAAAACAAGCCCGGGAGGCCCAGTACCGGCAGCAGCTGCGTACCGAAAATCCGTCAGTCTTCCAAACAACGCAAAATCACGAATGGAAATGCAAGCACCAGCGCCCCCTCTTCACATCGCACGTGTTTATGTCTTCACATGAACAAAATTTCCCAGAATGCAAAGCAAAACCGTCTTAGTTACTCTGTGCCAACTGTAGTTGTGCCGAACTACGCGAGGGGCGACGGCATCGCCCATATAATTTATGGACGTGGCTGCCGCATTTCGTGAGCACCCCGCCATGTTGGGCAAAACGCAATTAGTGGCCGCACTCAGTCGCGACGGCTGGGCTTGCGGCATCCCTCGTCTCCATTTCCCCTGTGGTGGTGATAATTTCGCCGGGAACAAACTCAGCACAGTGGTTGACCATTCTGTGCATTCCCTCTGCATGTTCGTTATTCGGCCACATGCTGCGGTATTTTGACGAGAACCCACGCCACATTAGCATCTCGCTTGCAGCCTGCGATGCACCTATCATATGCGTGGCGGCGTCAAACTTACGTGTGCTTATCGTTTCCTGGAATTGCTAAGAAAACGCGCATGGTACCTCGTTTGGCTCATTTCTTGCGGCAAAACTTAGGTCACCACCGAAAAGCGAAGGCCGGCTAGTGATTGGCTAAACGATAGTAGGTGTGTGTCTGTGTGCGCATGCGTTCGGATGCCACGTTGAACTGTTGAAGATTAAGCTCAAGGGTACCCCGCTTCTTTATTTTAACAACACTTCATTAATTTCATTGAGCTTGCCAAACTAAATATTAAAGGTTTTTCTCCCATGGATGTGAACAAACCAAAGGAAATGTCAAATAGGGATAGCTTTTTGGGAAAGACAAGTAATTATCACTAGTACAATTATTCGAAAGGCAGTTTACTTCCCGCCGATTGCTTTTTATAGCCATGACCATTTAAAGATCATGTAAAACACATATTTCTAGGCAAATTTTACATAACCACTGAATTTTCACACAATAAGACAACAGGAAGGAATATGTAAACTCAGAAATTATATAAAGAATAGGAAGACACAAATACTAAAGCAGTCGGCTAGTGCTTGCACGCCACCTGATATAAGAAAATTTGCTTTGTCGTTTTTGATGGGCCTTGTCCGGCCAGAATTTCGCTGTTTGACCAAGCTTGCTTCGTGCCCATCGTGGAGAGATCGTCGTACGTTTTTCGCTGCTTCGGATGAAGGAACACTGCAACGCTGTCTCTTTGGTCTTGGCTTGACAAGTACTTTAAAAACGTATGCAGGTAGGTCCAGTAACAGCGTTGGCACCGCATTTGCAACGAGAGCAGGCCTTCTCCGGGAGATTCGCAGCTACCTCCGATACTGTGTACGTAGTCGAGAATAACAAGATGTTCAGCGAAATTTTTTTCACACATCACAGATGTCTCAGCCAGGGGTTTGTCCTTCCCTGTGAAGTTCCGCTCCAAAACCTTCCGGCGGTCTTCGTAGTGACACTAAAAACAACAGAATGGTCCATTCGTTTTCTAGGCGATTACCGGGTTAGCCTGTCTGGCTACGCAGAGTAAAGCAATGCGTGTCCGTCTTTGTCTTCTTATCCATCAGAATACAGGAAGCTTCATCGCCTCCAAGTGCTAAATATATCACATGCACACCATATGACCTCTGAGATGGTGGGCGCGCGATGTGTTTCTCTCCGGTCGTCCCAATCGCCGTGCTCCCCAGCAAAACCAACAAGTATCGCATTGCGCGCCCGGCTACCGCGAGAGTTCCGGCGGTGGCTGAGACCATGGCATACAGCAGAGCGCACGGGATTCCAGCATGTGCATGGGTTCTTTTCCCGCCTACGAGCCAAAAGCACTGCCAGCATATTTTGACTGAATTGAAGGAAAATATTTTTTTTTCTGTAACTGCATTTATTTTGGTCTAATTTGCGAAGAAATGCGTGGAAACTGCTGCATTTTCTGATAGGTAATTGTGAGAAAGTATTAACTCGTCTATGGCAGTACAGTTAAACCCTTTTATAAGAGGCATGCTCTGGGCAGCGATTCTTGCCTTTTATATGATATGTCTCTTATAAGCAGGGGACCTTGTATGCATGTTTCTATCTCCCGTATTTTACTGTAGACATACTGGTGTCTCTTATACCCATTTGTCTGTTATATCAGTGTCCCTTATAGAAGGGTTCGGCTGTATTACTCTTTTTTCATTACGGTCCGTTTTGTCTAGGTTCGAAGTACCTTGATTTGAAAAATATTGAGGCTTTCTAGTATTCCTTTTTTCCTCTGGAGACATGTATAGGGTAAAACTGGACTAAGTATCGTCATTGAATCGTATTGCTCTCATATCCTGACTCATCATTTTGCTATTATATCATGTACGGATATTTATGAGGTGGCCAACCGAAACGCAGTTACGCTCTAATTAACTGGGTCCCTGGTCATTTTATTGAAATAAAGTATGTGTGAAATATTATTGCCGGAATATTGTATAAGGTTTCGATTTCGACCTACAATCACTTCCCAAGTCTTCCACAGTGAAAGTACCTTGAGTTGTAGTCGTCTTCTTTATCGTCATATGAATTTTGATCATGTTTTGGTTGCACAATGGCAAAATCAGTGCCATGTTCACTTAATTAGTGTACTCTTGTTCCACTCAAATCAACCGGTTGCACATGTAGCATAATGGCATCTTTCTAAAGAAAACTAAGTATTCGCCCCCTAGGGAGGCTACAAAGAAAGAAAAAAAAGTGTAAACTGTCACTTCTATGTAACAACCAAGTGTGTCATGCTTAGTACATCAATCTATGAAGGTATGTTGCATACTTGTTGAACAAACAAAAACATTTTGATGTTAGTTCTTACATTGCCTAATGTATCCACTGAACACCATAAAATTCACAGTGCGAATAGGCGACCGTAAGGCGACCGTCTAGACTTACTCTAGATGCTGGCAACCGCCGCTTCTGCGGCTCTACGGGACGATTCTTGAAACGGCGTTACAATAAAAAGCAGCGCTAGTTCCATGAAAGGAAAGAAGAAGCAACCCTTTTAATCGAGTGTAACCCATTATCATAGAACGCGGCACTCTTCTGACTTAGCTTGTTGATCAAGCTGTCTTTTTTTTTCGCCAGGGTCTTCAATACTATGAAGCCTGCAAACTTCGAGGTACAGTAAGTTTCCAGCACATACAGATCTCTTGCAGAGACATCACAATGTAAGTGCTCTAATATGGGTGGCGCAAATCTACAGCAAGAGAAAATGTTCATTTGAGAAGATATACGCTTAAGCATTGGCTTTGCCTCTCGTACACCTTGGCCCGACAGTTTTAAATGAATATGAAGCTATATAAAATGCAAAACCATTGTTTCCTCGCCACATTCAAGCTTTGTCAACAGTGCGGCAGTCTTTTTGACCCTACGAAGCAGCGCCGTGGCGCGAAGAGTGGGCCACACCCACCTCTGGAAACTTGTTTTCTCCGTGCGATTGGGACGGCTGGAGAGAAACCAGCTTCGCGCCCGCCATCTCGGAGGCCATGTACACATACGGACACACACAAATGGATCACTACGAAACAAAATTCACTCGTAGCGGTTACTCCCAGGTTGAGCTGCGTCGAGCACTCCTTTTTTTGCACGTGTTGCAACCTGTTTTTTTCCTTGGGGCTAGCTACAGCAGCGCCACCCGCAGCCGTCAGCATTTTTGATCGCAGCTGCCCCAAGGGCGATAGTTTTGATCTTGTCACTGAAAAGCCTTTAGGACACTGTAGTTTAAGTAACTAAACGTTCTTACAGTTCATCCCGTTGTCGCGTCTATTCCATTGTCGATGGTTCGTCGAGTCTGTCGTCAGCGTCCTCCTCAAGCTCCTACGGCCATCGTCGGTAGTTTCCACCCACCGTGAATTTTGTCTTCGTTGCTAATGTCCCGGTCTCATCCGTCATCTTCGGCCCACTTAGTCCAGCCTAATTCGTAAATAGCCTTATTAATGACTCCCTCTGACCCTACGTCGGTGGTCTAGTGGCTAAGGTACTCGAATGCTGACCCACAGGTCTTGGGATCGAATCCCGGCTGTGGTGGCTCCATTTCCGATGGAGGCGGCAATCTTTTAGGCCCATGTGCTCAGATTTTAGCGCACGTTAAAGAACCTCAGGTGGTCTAAATTTCCAGAGCCCTTTACCACGGCGTGGGGGAGGCGCTGCGGTCACTGAGGTGAATGGACGCTTTTCACGTCGGCTCCGTTCTCATAGAATGATTTCGCAGCGAATACAGCCAGGCAACGCTCGGATTTATATACCATCTGATTCTTCTCGTCACCGAGAATCCGAAGAGACCATATTCTAAGGTGGGTGATCATTTTTTTGAGATTTTACGACCGAAAACCAGCCCCCACCAAGTAGCGTCTACTACTCCTACGACCGGCGCTCCGCGTCGACTGGGGCGGCCTCACGATAGCCAGGCCTCGGCGTTCGCGCCATACAGGCCATAATCATCAATAATGGAGGTATCGCAGCAGAATGAAGACGCCACCCGACGGGAAGACGAAGACGTCACCCAACAAGAAGATGACACAGGCAACGGGTGGACAGAAGTTCGATACAGAAAACGTGCGAAGAACGGTAGCCAGGAACGCCGTGGTAGCCCTAGCCCTACCCGAACACCTAGAACGCGCGGTGCAAACCTGGTATCCCGGATAACCAGAGCCAGCAAAATGCCAAGACTGCCGACAGGTGACTTCAAGATAGTTATAAGGCCAAGAGGAGGACTGCAGCTATCCAAGCTCAGCTTAACGGAGCTAGACAAAGCTGTGTATGAAGCGGCCGAGATCCCTTATGAAGAAAGAGAGACGGACACGATTTGTCCGAATAATTTTCAGAACATCTTGGTCGTTAGCACCCCAAACCAAGACCATGCAGATAAGTACCAAGGCATCAAGCACATCAAAGCCAACGACAAGTTGTATGAGGTGGGAGCATACGAGACGGCCCCGGAACTCACTGCCAAAGGTGTAATCAAAGGAGTTCCTTTGAACGAAACCCCACGGGACATCACCGCAGCTATTATTACAGCCCGAAATCCTACGGCCATCGCAGCCAAACGTCTTGGCAACACCACGACAGTGATAGTCCTTTTTGACGGCAGCAGAGTCCCGACGCACGTTATGTACAGAGGAGTGCTCACACGCTGTTCACTATACAGGAAACAAGTTGACTTTTGCAAACAATGCAACAGACTTGGGCACAGGAGTGACGTGTGCTGGAGGCCAAACGACAAGCTATGTGCGGGTTGCGGAACGCCTGATCCGAGCGAGGACCACCACTGTCAGCCACAATGTCAGCTGTGCGGCGAGGATCATCCCACGGCTGACAAACTCTGAAAGGCCAAGTTCAAGACACCCTACATCGTAAAACAACGCCAGTGGTTCCGACAACTTCAAGAGACGCTCGAGGAGAACTACCCCCCTAACACCAAGCCAACCGAACGCGGGAGGTCCGAATTCCGGACGAGGGCAACGCCTGGGTCCAGATCAAGGTCCTGGTCCTGCGCAACGCCCCGCGGCCACACCACCCAGTCTCCGGCACCGAGAAGGCGCACTACATCCCGTTCCAGATCCCGGTCTAAGCCAAAGGGTGACAATGGCCATCAAGGGAACCCGGCATTCACGGCGAGCTGGTCAGACGTGGCTAAAGGGACGCGCCCTGAGCCTTCGGGGGAGACTGCGCATAATGCCAGTGATATAGCAGAGCTGAAAAAAGAAAACGCTGAGCTTAGAGAATTGATATCACAACTTACTCGGGAAATTCAAAGTCTTAAAAACTGCACAAATAAAACTTCTAGTCAAATGCGTTCCGCGGCCCAAGAGCGCGTCGAAGAAATGCCAGATAACCGAATGGACGAGGACAGTACCCCGCCACCTCTTAAAAGGAAAGCTCAAGTGTCTAATGACAAAACTACGGCGCAAAGCTCGAACATTAATCAAACATTGTCCGAAATACAGAAAGCAGTTAAGGAACAGGCAGAGGCAACCAACAACCTCTCGCTTGCAATATCTATGATTATGAATAGACTAGATAATCTCGAAGCTAACGTAGCCAATCTCAACCCTAGGACACCTCCGGTACTTCCAGCTACCAACCTTCCGATAAGCACTGAAGGAAATTCACACTTATCTCAGGGCACCGCATCAGTCGCTATATCAACTAATTTCATGAGGCCTGCCTCCTTTCACCCTCCTGCCTCTTCGATACCCAACTCAAAATAGGGAAGCCGAGAAAAAGAGACTTAATTATTTGGCAGTGGAATTGCAGGAGCTATGAGGGGAAGAGAGCAGTCTTGCAACAACACCTTAGAGACAAAACCAAACCGGATGTTCTAATTTTGCAGGAAACCCATGCTTTAGCTAAGCTACCGGGATATCAGGCGATCGGCCTCTCAACAGGGCATATTAGAACACTAATCACTCTAGTAAGGAAGGGACTCGTAGCAATCTGCCACGACACCCACATCACAGAAATTGAACATATACTCGTACAACTTGCCCCTAAAAGAAAAAAATCTCCGAGCATATTTATTCTGAATTTGTACAGCAATCCCACACGCATACGACAACGCTTCCTTCTTCTCTTTAAGAAGGCCGTAGATATAGCGGGACCCAATCCACTCGTCATAGGTGGAGACTTTAACGCTCCACACAGTGCTTGGGGATACGGATACACAAGAGCCAAAGGAAAAACGCTATGGCAGGATATTCAAGAAACAGGCTTAACTCTCATCAATGACCCCGACTCCCCTACGCGTATGGGAACTGGGCTTGCAAGAGACACCACTCCAGACTTAACGTTAGTTCGTAACGCGGGGACCGCTAAATGTAAAAACACATTCGATGATCTGGGGAGTGATCATCGAATATTAGAAATCAGGATAGAAACCATGGCTGCCGCAAAAATTCAGAGACAGATTAGATGGACTGACTGGGATAAGTTTCGGAAAGTCAGAAACGCGAAAAAACAAGACCCTATCAGCAATATAGAAGATTGGATCAAAGATGTCAATAACGACGTCAGCGAGGCAACGCGGAGTATCACTTCAAGTCCACCCCTAGAGCAGATTGATAGCCGTCTCGCACACATGTGGGAGGCCAAACAATCACTGCAGAATAGATGGCGGGGACAGAGGCACAACAAGCCCTTGCGCAAGCGCATAGCCAAGCTGAACAAACAGATCGAAGAACATTGTAAGCAGCTAAGCAAACAGCAATGGGACCAAATTTGTAATAGTCTCGATGGCCAAATGAATGCTGGTCAGACATGGCGCATGCTCAAACACCTGCTAGACCCAGATAACACCAAATCAGCACACAAGCAAACCTTGCGTAAACTGGTGCACCAGTATAACGGCAGTGAGGAGGACTTTATCGCTGAGGCTAGCAACACGTACATTCCCGCCATGCCTGTCATAGAGCACGGACCATATTCCGGAGGCCCGAACGAGCTCTTAGATGAGGAGTTTACTGTGGCTGAAATCAGGGCCGCGCTACAGAAGCTAAACACCAAATCTGCACCGGGACCAGACGGGATCACTAACAGAACACTACGGAACCTTGACGACCAAGCCATAGAGAACATCACGCAATATATTAACGAGTGCTAGACCAAGGGCACTATACCAAAACAGTGGAAAAAAGCTAAAGTAATCCTCATCCCCAAGCCTGGGAAACCCTCCGATCTATCGAATTTACGCCCCATATCACTAACGTCTTGTGCTCGGAAGCTGATGGAACACGCTTTTCTAGACAGAATCAACACTTATCTTGAGGAGAACGAAATCTACCCAGATTTCATGTTGGGGTTCCGCACACGGCTCTCCACGCAAGACGCCATGCTGCAAATTAAGCAGCAGATTCTAGACAACAAAACAAGAGCTACCCGGGCGATCTTAGGGTTAGACCTTAAAAAAGCCTTCGACAAAGCATCGCATACGGCTATCTTACATCAGATCTGCCAATTAAGTTTAGGATCAAGGGCGTATAATTATGTCAAGGACTTCCTAACAGACAGAACGGCATCTATCGTAATGGGAGAACTGAGATCTGAGGAAAGGCCTATGGGCAGTGCTGGTACCCCGCAGGGTTCGGTCATATCGCCAATGCTGTTTAATCTCATAATGATAGGACTCCCGGCGCGGCTGAACTCAATATACGGAATACATCATTTTATATATGCAGATGATATCACCATCTGGGCGTGTGAAGGTAGTGACGGAGAGATAGAGCAGAGACTACAAGAGGCCGTCACCACTATTGAGGAGTATCTTGATGGTACTGGCCTCGAGTGCTCGCCAGATAAATCCGAACTCCTCCTCTATCGCCCCACACTTAAAGGCAGACCACCCAAGGGATACAACCGGGACCGTGCTTACGAAGAGATCCAAATTCACACCAAAAACGGCAGGACTATTCCTATAGTGCAACAAATCCGAGTCCTTGGACTCATCATAGAGTCTAAGGGTACAAACGGTGAAACCGTCAAGAGGTTAGTAACTAAAGTCACCAACGCAATACGGCTAATCAAGAGAGTCACCAACAAACACCAAGGCATGAAAGAGGCTAACGTCATCAGGCTTATTTATCCATTCGCCATAAGTCACATTACATACGTAGCGCCATATCTAAACTGGTATACAGCCGAAAAACTCAAAATCAACGCACTCATACGAAAGGCGTACAAACAAGCTTTGGGCCTTCCAGATAGCACCAGCAACGAGAAACTGTTTCAACTGGGCTTACATAACACTTTAGAGGAGCTGATAGAAGCGCAGCAGATTGCCCAGTTGGAGAGGCTAGCCAGCACGCGCACAGGACGGAGTATCCTTGACAAGTTGGGGATAAATTACCATAGGCAACAAGGAAGTAAAGTGTCGATTTTAAAGATGATCAGAGAAAAGATCCAGGTCCCCAATCCGCCCAAAAACATGCACCCCGAATTTAATCAGGGCAGAAGAGAAAGCCGCGCTAGAACTCTGCTTAAGGCCTACGGCAGAGACAAGGAAGCGTTGTTCGTAGACGCAGCGGAGTACCCTAGTCACAAATCCTACGTTGCGGTAGTAATAAACACCGACCGCAAATGCATAAACGCGTGCTCCATACGCTCGGATAATTCAGAAATCGCGGAAGAGGTGGCTATTGCACAGGCCATAATTTCCCCAAAGTGTAGTTATGTCATCAGCGACTCGCAGTCAGCAATCCGTAACTATGCACGAGGAAGAATATCTCCCGAGGCAGCCAACATACTCCTCCGCAAGGCAAATCTCATATCACCCGAGGAATTCGAAGAAAGGTATATTATATGGTTCCCAGCCCACACCTCGTGTGCGTCCCCCATTCCCAACCTCAACGAGGAGGCTCACCGCGTAGCGCGAGGTCTCACCGCACTCGCAATGGAGCTTCACATGAGGTACTGGGAGGAGATGAGTGGTGGGAGAGGGACAGAATGTTTAGGTTCTGCGACATTATCCAATTCTACCAAAAGTCTAGGCGCAGATTTCCACCACCTAGCACCACATTAGACAGATCTCAGGAGGTTGACTGGAGGCGACTTCAAACTAGAACATTTCCCAATCCGAAGCTCCTAAATCGCATCTACCCCGAACTATACCCAGATGACTCGTGTAAACTATGTAGCATGAGACGCGCCTCCTTAGAGCACATGTTATGGGAATGCACACAGATAAAGGACGCCAATGCAGTCTCCCCAGAACAGCTTGGGGCGCGGTGGAGAGCCGCGCTGATCAGCTCAGATCGCACAGATCAAATATGGGCCATCCAGCGGGCACGGGAGGCGGCTGAGAGAAAGGGTCTCTCCACCGCCCCTGGTGCGGCTTAGGCCCACGCCTCAATCCGCTGGTTAAATAAAGTTTGCTCACTCACTCACTCACTCACTCACTTTACCACGGCGTCTCTCATAATCACATGGTGGTTTTGGGAAGCTGAACCCCACATATCAATTAAGCATCAATGACTCCCTCTGATGATTGGTGTGGGCCACATTCATTCTGGCTCGAAGTGGAAGAGCTGTAGCCCTCCCAGGAACTTCTGTTTAAGGATGCAGCAAGTCCGGTCAGCCTCACTCGGGACCTCCGAGGTCGCCAGCCACTTTTTGGGCCTCTTACGCCGACATCCTTAAGAAGATGGCTTCAGAACTATAGCGACGCTGACCTTCGCAGTTCAAAGCTCCACAGCACAGTGCCAGTTCATCTTCTGTGATTTTCCATCACAGCTGTGCTCGTGTTCCTCGAGCCTTTTTTTGACCAATTTCAAACGAGAACGCGGCCCGAAAGCGCACCATTGAGGTCTCGCGCATGGACGCCTCATTTCAGTGCCTGACACGTGCTTCCCGCCCTTTTACTTATGACACAGCAAAAAGCCTTCAACCAGCTGGGCCAGCGTCTCCAAAAGCCACCTGCCCTCGGACACTTTGACGATGACGCCCCGACAACGGTTCACGTCAACGCCAGCAATGTCAGCTTAGGAGCTGTGCTTATGCAGTGGCACGACGGCGCCGAGAGAGTCATCGCTTATGCGAGCAGAACCTTTGCCAATTGGAGGAAAATTATTCTACGACAGAAGTGTCTTGCGGCAGTGTGGGGGGTTTTAAAGTTTCACCCATATTTGTATGGCCGTCCTTTTAATGTTTTCAGTGACCATCACTCCCTTTGTTGGCTGACGAGTTAAAAGACCCTTCAGGACGGTTGGCACGCTAGACTATGCAAAGGAAAGGAAGAGAAAAGTTCCGCCCGTAACTGTCTATCCTTACGATGACACTTCAACAGGTCGGCACTGGGATGGGTAGTGGGAATAAAAGAGAAAGGTAAGAAAAAAAGTAAGAGAAGGAGAAAAAAAGTCGCGTCGATCTGCATCACGTACGCACGTAAGAAAACACGCACGAAACACGCAACCGACCAAGAAGACCGCTTAGAAAGCCGGGGGCACAGTGATGCGCACAGTTCAACATAGGAAGGAAGAAGAGTGGGGACGCCAAACTCACATGGGAAGTCAGCTTATCCCCGCTGCTTGGAGCTCGTTGGAGGCGTAATCCGCAGCAGCAAATTTTCGTTGCTCACAGTTTAATGGGAGTGGCGGGGGCACAGAAAGTATTCATTGCACCAGCAACTTAATTGTGGTGGCTGAGAAAAGGCTGGGAGGGGCCGGCGGCTTGGAGGCAGCGGGCGGGCACGCTGGAACCTCAAGCTTCAAAAATTCGACATCAGTAATGTCTACAGGTCGGGAAAGCGACATTCAGACGCTGATTGACTTTGTCATGCGCAATACGAACTTGCGAATTCAGAAGATGACGAGACAGTGTTTGTAGGAACTCTAAACACGGCTACTGTTGCACAGCTACAACGAGGCTACCCGGAACTGTAACCCATCATTCGTTTTATGGAAGGTCGCACTTCCGCTGTGCTAAAACTGTTTGCGAGAGGACTGTCATCATTTTTCTTGCGCAACGATGTCTTGTACAAGGTGAATATGTTGAACGGAAGCGACTACTTACTTGTTTCAACTTTGTTGAGGAGTGAAGTATTACAGGCATGTCACGATAAACTAACATCCAGCCACTTGGGTAACACGTGAACGCTATGCAGAGTGAGGCAGAAATACTACTGGCCAAGACTGACCATGGCCGTTCCAACACTACGTCCGGACGTGCATTGACTGCCAGCACAGGAAAGTCCCACTCGTCAGACCAGCGGTCCTCCTCCATCCTATTGACGTACCGCGTGCTCCATTCGCCCAAGTCGAAATGGATCTCCTGGGTCCACTTCGAACCTGCTTGGTAGGTCACAGATGGATTATAGTAGCCACCAACTACCATACTTGCTATGCCGTAACCAATGCTCTGGAGAGGGGCACGGCAAGTGAGGTAGCTTGATTTTTTATTGAGAATTCGGTGATGCGGCGTGGCGCTCCGTCAGTGGTAACAACCGTTAGGGGAACTCCGTCAGTGGTAAGAACCGATAAGGGAACTGCGTTCACAGCCGAACTATTACAAACAGTTATAAGACTTAGTGGCACATGTCACCGGTGAACAACAGCGTATTATCCGTAAACCATCGGTCTGACAGAGCACCTCAACAAGACACCTGCAGATATGATTTGCGTGTACACCAATGTAGAGCATAAAAACTGGCATGAGATCTTGCCATATGTCACGTCAAGTTGCATATAACATGGTACAAAAAGAAACAACACGAATGACGCCATTTTGTTTCTTCATGGTAGTGAAGTTACAAATATGCTAGGCGTTACGCTTCCACTTGAGTTCGAAGGTGCCGAAACGGATGCTGATTACATCACTCAGCTTGCTGAAGAAGCCCGGCAACTGGCTCGCATACATATCCCTTGCCAGTAGGACTACGATCTAAGATGTTACAACCTTCGTCACTGACCAGTCTCATATGATGCCGGAGAGAAATTATGGTTCTGGACTTCAATTCAGCATCGCAGCCTCTCTGAAAAGCTGTTAAGCTGATACTTTGGGCCATATAAATTTCTGTGAAGCCTCAGTGACGTTAACTATTAGGTCATTCCCGATAGTGCTCAAGGCGTCAAAAACATGCACTAGAAGTCATGCACATGGTTCGAAATGAAACCGAACTTGTCCAAATGAACTAATGAGCTGCCAATGAGTACAAACCTTTATGTTTATGAAGCATCGGTACCATAATTTTTTGAAGGGAGACTGATGTCATGGCTAAAAGCCAGCAGGATGGCAGAGGACAATGAAGTGATGAGCATGAGCAGCAACCACCGCTCAGATATGAGGAAGGCCAATCAGCTTAATGTGCATTCTCTACGAACTATTCAAAAAAGTAATAGCTAATAGAATAGAAAAGGCAGGGAGACACGACTTCTTCAATGCTATTCATCGCGTGTTTACAGAAGGTTTTCAGGGCCCTAGATTGGGAAGAGTTAGGGACAGGAGTTAATGGAGAATATTTTAGTAACCTGCGATTCACTGGTGAATGGCCATGATGAGTAACTCAGGGGACGTATTACACTCATGATTTCTGAACTGGACAAGGAAAGCAGAAGAATAGGTTTTAAATAATGTCATGATGGAATGGTGAAGGCAACCTTTATTAGGCCCCGACGACACGATGAAGCGACCACAACCGAGACACAGAACCCAGGCAAGCCAAGTTGCCGCACCAGATGAAGACGACGACCACTCATGATGATGAACATGTGTGAAGAAAGTAGATAGGCATAATGAATGCCCGCACTAACCCCCCCCTCCCCCATGTCAAAGTGGTCATCCTGACCGCAGTTCTTGGCCGCCGTTTAAAGCGAAGAAGAACGCCGTATGAAAGGCTTCATGCGGGATACACGGACTATTTCTGCTGCCTGGCAGCGGTGGTTCGTTGGAAGAAGAACGGGTGCCATGTGATAATTGACAGGAGACATTTGCTCCAAGACAGTGTAGGGGCCAATGAAGCGTAATTGAAACTTGTCACACAGGCCATAAGTGCAAATCGGTGTAAGGAGGACTTCGTCACCAGGGCTGAAGGACACGGCAGATGAGAGGCATAATATTCAAGCTTGTGATCCTGTTGCTTAACTTCAGTGCTGACGCGGGCCAGTTGGCGGCAATAAAGTAGACGAAACAGGCATTCTTCAATTGAGGATGAACATAGTTTAACAGGTGTAGAGAAGAACGATTGATTGATTTGTGGGGTTTAACGTCCCAAAACCACCATGTGATTATGAGAGACGCCGTAGTGGAGGACTCCGGAAAATTCGACCACCTGGGGTTCTTTAACGTGCACCCAAATATTAGCACACGGGCCTACAGCAATTCCGCCTCCATCTGAAATGCAGCCGCCGCAGCCGGGATTCGAACCCGCGACCTGCGGGTCAGCAGCCGAGTACCTTAGCCACTAGACGACCGCGGTGGGGCTGCCGAGAAGAACGAAACATCGAAGAAATAAGAGAGGAAGTGACCGTGGACTAGGTAGAATGGCGAGTAAGCGGTTGTGCGCTGTACATAGATATTATAGGCAGAAGTTACAAATGCCGAAATGACGTCCCAGTTTCTGTGGTTCGGTTCGATATACATGGCTACGATATCTGACAGTGCGCGATGAAAGTGCTCAGTCAGCGCATTCGTTTGAGGATGGTAACTGGAGCTTGTTCTCTGTGTATTGCCGGATGCCTTGAGCACTTATTCGACGAGTTCTGTAAGAAATACTCTTCCACTGTCGCTCAGGATTACACGAGGAGAACCGTGACGAAGGAAAATTGCTCAAAGGATAAAGTCAGAAACTTCCGAAGCGGATGCAGAAGGCGCGGGAGCTGTTTCGGCGTAGCAGGTCAGGTGGTCGACAGCTGTATCTATCTATCGATTGCCCGTGACAGTGACAGCAAGCAGACCATACAGGTCAACGCCAAGTACCTAAAATGCTTGCAGGGGACACGGAAGCAGTTGTAATTCTCGGCTTCGAGTTGATGTAGCGAGCTTGCGTCGCTGACAAAGGGCGCATGAGGCAACGTACTTCACGACACTGGTGGACAAGTCCGGCCAGTATAAGTAGCATCTTATACGGTCGTACGTTTTCAGGAAGCCCATATGTCCAGCAGACATGTCATTGTGATATGTCTTCAGAACTTGTGCACGAAGAGAGCGAGGTACAACGGGCACCCAGCGTTGACCATCAGGGTGGTAGATATGACGGTACAGAACACGGTTGCTGAGCTTGAATTGCGTCAGCTGTCGGCGAAGACGGGCTTAAGGGGTCGACAAGTCCCATCCCGACGGTGCATGATGCGGCGACAGTAAGGGTCAGCACGTTGGTGAGGTAACAACAAACCACACTCGTTTAGAGAAGTTGCGTCCAGAGTAGCGAAGGATGAAACATGTGGGGGAGGGATGGCCGAAAGCTCTTCAGGTGCAGCACTGATGCGTTTGTTAAGTGGCTCTGAAGGGAGCGGGCAACGCAAAAGTGCGTTGGCGTCTTACTGTATTTTCTGTGACTTGTATGTAATACTGAAGTCATATTCTTGAAAGCGAAGAATCCAGCGACTAAGGCGGCCGGAGATGTTCTTGAGTGTCCAAAGCCAGCACAAGGCGTGATAGTCCGTAACCACAGTAAAGCAGTGGCCATGGAGATAAGGTCGAAAATTTTGTATAGACCATACGACCGCTAGACACTCCTGTTCGGTGATGGTATAATTCTTTTTAGCAGGGGTCAGTGCATGGCTAGCGTATGCGACGACCCTCTCACGTGAAATTAGTCTCGCTGCAGGAGAATACCACCAATGCCATGACCACTAGTGTCCGTATGCAGGAGCGTAGGCGTGGTTTCATCGAAATGACAGAGGACTGGTTCGGATGTGAGTGCACACTTCAGTTGGGAAAACGCCGATTCACATTCAGGAGACCACACAAAGGTGACAGCTGATCCGAGTAACTTGTGCAATGGCGAAGCTGTTGAGGCGAAGTCCCGAATGAATCAGCTAAAATAAAAAGCCAGGCTGAGGAAACTGCGCAAATCTCTGGCTTTTTCAGAACGCGGGAAGTGTTGGACAGCGGAAATCTTGTCTGGATTGGCACGAATACCGTCCTCGCTTACGGTGAGGCCTAACACTTTGTCTTGCTCGCAAAATGGCACTTCTTGGTGTTCAGCTGAAGGCCTGCTTTTGCAAGGCACGTGAGAGCTTCGTCCAGTCATTGCAAGTGCTGGGGGAAGGTTGACGAGAAAATAACGATATTGCTTAATAGGACAAGCACTTTTTCCATTTCAAGCCTTGTAAAACTGTGTCGATCATTCGCTCGAATGTTGCTGGAGCATTTCAAAGGCCGAATGGCATGGCGCTGAATTCAAACAGCCCAAATGGTGTTGAAAACCCTGTCTTTTCTTTGTCGTCTCCGTGCATGGGTATTTGCCTTTAACCAGAACTCAGGTCTAGGCTTGAGAGGTACTCAGCACCCTGCAACGGATTTAAAGCATCAACTATGCACGGCATCGCGTAAATATCCTTGCAGGTACTCTTATTGAGTGCCCTGTAGTCTACGCAAAATCGCACGGAGCCATCTTTTTTCTTTACTGAAACAATGGGAGATGACCAAAGGCTCGTAAAGGGACGTATGATGTTCCGTTGCATCACATCGGCAACATTTTCTTCAATGACTTCGCACTCGGATGATGACATGTGATATGGTCGACGGCGTAGGATAGAAGTGCCATCAGTCTCGATACGATGCTTGTTAATGGAGAAGAGGAAAGGGCATCGAACAATCTCTTACGGTTCTGTAGTGAGGCTAGCAACTCCTCTTTCTGTGAAGAGATCAGCTCCGGACTAATAGTTGTAGCAAGAGCAGAAACGCATTTTGAGCTTCTGATAGAAGGAAGGTCAGAACACGCTGGCATAAGCGAGACAACAAAGACACACTGGGATTTGGTTACGCAAGCCATTGTGGTGCCTTTAGGAATGAGAATTTTCTGAGAATCTGGTTTGTAGCGTAGAGAAGTCCAAAGCCATTGTGTAACCGCACTAGACCTCACTCTTAGAAAAAAGGTTGTTGGACTTGCTAGAAAAACCCTGGTAGTAAGCGCAGTTAGTAACGGTGAGGGTGGTAACAGTTACTACCCTTGCTGTTACTACCAGCAGTTAGTAACTGTTACTACCCTAGCCATTACCACCCATGGGGTTGTAACTTTTAGAGATTTCAAAAAAGTAGTTACTGATACTACCTAGTTCATTGATTTTGATATACTTCACTGCTAATGTTGATTTGTTGGCTAATCAATGCCTTATTACTAAGTAAATTCGGGTAAGAAGCGTGGTGCGCCATGAATTTGAAGAATGCACAGACCAAACAAGTTCACTATTTTTTACGTACACATGCACTGAAAAGAGAGCGTGGGGTATATATAGCCCCTACTACGCAGGGCATGTCTGGCACCGGGGACCACTTGCGCTTCAAGATGAATTATAACAAATATAAACCAATAGCACTGTATTATACTACCAGGTTACTTGTGTTCTGTGACGTAGCACAAGACTTTTAATCAGCCTTACTTATAAAAAATTATGTGTAATATTTATTTATTATAAAATGGCCACAAAAAGGCATTATGTACAGTGGCCGGAACAAGGTACCAAACTCATTTTCAGTGCATTTGAATGCTTCACACGACTAATATATTAGCATTTAAAAGGTAATAATCGTTTTGCGGGTTTGAGGCGCCAAAACAATGATGATATTTGGAGACACGCCGCAGTGGATTAACTGTGACTGTCCTAGAGGCTAATTGTGACCATCTGGTTATTTTCATTTGCCCGACTTGTTTATGTTTGCTGTAGTTTACTAAGTTTGTTGCAATTGTCTATTACGGCGCGTGTAGCACTTGATTATTGTTCGTTAACTTGTACTTCTCCGTTTCGACAATATCCGAATAACGTTTACATATCTCGGTTGAGTAATTCAGAACGAAATGTATTTTCTTGATCTATGTATACCTTCTGCGTCATTTTTCCGTTTAATGATAATACGTCGAGACGATCGATCGATTTCTCTCATAAATTATCAGAATGGCATTCACGCACTATATTATATTAGATAGTCAAAAGCAGGGTAGCAAAGAGGTAGTAACGGGGCAAGAAAGGTAATGACAGCTGAAGTTACTACCTCTTTCATTTCAATTACTAGCTGTTTACTAACGTAGGTAGGAAAGAGGTCGCAAAGTGTTAGTAACGGTAGCAGATAGTAACTGTTTACTAACGTAGGTAGGAAACAGGTAGCAAAAGGGTAGTAACGGTCGAAGAAAGGTAGTAACTGCAGCAATTACTACCTATTCGCTTGCAGTTGCTACCTTTTGACTAACTTTTTTTAAGAGTGTATACCTCTTGCGAGACAGCGTGCAGATGGTTGCACAAACACGTCACTTGAGTCGATCACGTTAGAAGCAATGGTAACTATTCGCTGATTACTAGATGGTAGCTCGGTATTTTCCGCAACGAGCAAGCGAACGGGCTTGTCATTCGCATAAAGGGCAATGTCAGTTTACATCATACAAACAACATTTTCTCGACAGCAGAAGGAAGCGTTTGCTGTAGACAAAATACCAGCCTAATATAAGCTGGTTTGCACACGAACTCAGCACGGCGAATTGTACAAAGTGGAGAAGACCAGCAATGAAAACACAAGCGGTGCACATAGCGGCTGGTCTAATGGCATCCCCTGGAGCAGCGAGCAGTGTAGGTCTATCATAAGGGGTGGTGACTTTTCGCAGACGTGAGCACTAGGAACGATCAATCACAGACAAACAAAGACCCATGTACACACCTTCTATTAAAACAGATATCGTATTATATGCACGAACTGAAGGAATTTTGTATTTTTGTTCGATGCAGTTTTTCCTCCAAAAGCTGGAGAGGTTCATTTTCCAGGCGTTGGTTGATGAATTGCGAGACAGGTTGCAATGGAGACGTAGAGCGGTGCAGGGGTGATGGTCAGCGGCGTCTAATAGAGTGCTAAGAAGGAGTCGTCTTGGACGTTGCAGTTGGCGACGAGGAGCGACGTAGCGGCGGATCATAAGGATGGCGTTGGAAAGTGGCCCCACTTGTCCCATCATTCTGTTTGTAGGGGTCGAATTCATGACGCTCGTCCTGCTGACGCTTCCGACAGAATCGTGCAGTGTGGCCCCAATAGCTGCAGTAATAACAAATCGGATGAGGTGGCCGCCATGGGTAGTGAAAGGGCTGACTAGGTGCTCTCGGAGTCATCGAAGCCAGGGGTACAGGCGTCGAGTGTGCAGGCATCGGTTGTACAACAGGTGGTGAACCAGCGAAGACTTGTGCGTACGTCAGCTGAGGTCAAAGTACCGGAGTCTACATACGCTGGCACGGTCATGGAAGCCAACCCCGCTTTGATAACGTCGCGCAAAAGAGTGTAGAAGGGGGGAGGTGGACTCGGGGTCACTGAGAGGCCGAAAGATTGCAGCTCTTCCTGTATAATCGCCTGGGTCATAGTACGCAATGAGGGATCGGTTTTGGTGGTGTTTTCAGGGTTGTCCAGAGTCATCTCCGACCAGGCGTTACGTATCCTGCGCAAAGCGGACCCGAGTGCCCTGAAGCACCACATTGTCTTCTGGTTCCCCGCCCATCTCGGCCAGGTGCCGGGTGCTCTATCCAACCTCAACGAGATCGCCCATGATGCAGCGCGCGCACTTACCGACCGCACCGCCATAGGGCAACCCCATCTTGCTGAGTTAGATACCAATGGGGATGCACCCATTACGTACAATGACATAATAAAGCACTTTTACCTGGAACGCCGCATTTTTCCGCCCCCAAATCCGAAACTTAACAGACCACAAGCATTAACCCTACGCCTATTACAGACACACACGCACCCAAACCTTGCCACGCTTCACGTTTATTATCCTCATGCATACCCCAGCGACACATGCCCATCATGTGGACACACAGCGACACTCGCACACATGCTCTGGGAGTGTAGAACAACTCCTCCCGACTCTACCTCAAGCAAGTGGGAGAGGTCCCTCAGGAGCTCACTTCTCACCGACAAGCAATGGGCCGTCCAGCAGGACCACGAAGCGGCCGCCAGGTACTTACTCCCTGTCGGTCCCTACGAGGGAGACGCCCACTACGCGCTAAGCACGTACTGCGCAGGCAGCACGCCGCCGTTGGACCAATCTTGGACCAACATCGGCTAACATCGGCACCGACGTCGGGCCGACGTCGGAAGTGCAACTTCTTCCAATGTCGGGCCGACGTTCAAGCCAATGATGGGCCGACGTTTTGCCGATGTTTTAGCCAGTATGCAACCAACATTGGGCCGACGAAGGCCCATCGTATTGCCGACAAAGCTGCCAATGTTCGGCCAACATTGGGCCATATTTCAGCCAATCACATGCCATTTTTACGCCGATGTTTGCTGCACGACGAATATTGGCTACGGATGTACGACCGACATTGAACCAATCCAGGGCCACATTGCAGCCAATCAAATGCCGTTATTACACCGATGTTTCCTGCACGACGAATATTGGCTACTGATTGGCTTGCCATTATGTAACCATTATTAGTAGGGAATTTTTCTTACCGGAAGATTTAAACAATATGCCTCGATGACCCGCTCTTGTAGCTTTGCAGCCCTGTATACTTGGGGCAACAGAAAATTGAATGCTGAGAACTGAAAGCAGTTACTCGATCTATTTCATCTTTTATACCTCATTCCCTTTGCTAACACTAGATGTGTAGTTTATTTTTTTACCAATTTATCTTTTGCAATAGCGAGTGCTTTATTTGGTACTGGTATTTGGTACAGCAGATCAAAAAAGTCGTTAGGAAGTAAATGTTGAAAGCGTATGTCCCCCACTTGCAATCCCCACATATGTCGCCCACATGGTAATCGAGAATATTCATAGTTTAGAGCATTTTTTTGTAACTAAAACATGGTGATGGTGCTTCCGGATCAGCATAAGCTAGCCGAACAGTGCACCACCGACAGTCTGCAGACTATTTATTCTTTGTTTTTTTTATTTATTTGGTACAACAAAAAATGTATACATTGAAAAATATATATACACAACCAAAAAAGGCCCGCTCTACTGCAGGTCAGGTTGCGTTGGGGGCACAGTGACAGTGGTGCTGTCAAGGACCTGGCTGCTGTGGCTGGGCAGGAAGCCAGCTGCCGCGAGCAGCCGATCATCTGCACTCTGAGAGTGGGGATCATCGGGCTGCTCCACAACAAATGCTTCTCTGAAGCGCCGCTTCCTGCCCCCACAGCGATCACCAGACCGTGGCAGCCACCTCTTAATAAAGTTGAGGGCCTCCGCCTGGTCGGACCCTGCTTTTTGGCAGATGACATCTGCATACAAGAACAGAAATACCATAGTACACATGAAGCACTGCAGTACAGAGAATACACAAGGGTAAACACACATAAAACAATGAACAAGTCTAACCTGTCACTAATCTACAGAGCCTCAGGTTCACAAAGGCCCTTTTCCCTTTTCTGCCATGAAGGCTGTACAGCACTTGCACGTCATGTGCCAATACAGCCTTCATGGCATTCACACCAATTTCTCGGAGGCCACGTCCCCCAATCTGCAGGAGGTGCTTGCGCTGTAAAAAAATGCAAGAAGCATAGATGGGGTAAACGCAACAGCACATCGAAATTTTTTCATGATAAAAATCTGCAAGAAGAGGACACTGAAAACAACAACTTGAATTTTTGGGCATCACAACATTTCATTGTTTTTTTATGCTAACTTCAACTCACTTGACCTAAAATGGTTTCCACATCAGCCCTCTCACACTCAGTGTGAGAACCTTTCAGAGTCCTTCTCTGAATGCAGTTTCGCTGTTATGAAATCAAATACAACACTGTTCTAACACTTGATAAATATTGATTCTAGCTATGAAATAGTATAATTACTTTGTACAGTGCTCAAATTCCAATACACGTTTCTTCGAGGTTACAATGTCTTTGCCTGAATGTTGACCAGGAGTAGCTTCTACAGGTGAAAAACGATAAAATATGTGGAATTCAAAAAGAAGCTTGGACATGTTTTTAATCAATGCATTGTAAGCAGAGCACAACAAGATAAATGAACATGATCAAGGCGTACTAAGAGGCAACCTTAGAGCGACCAAATCTTGGTCATAGATGAAACTGATAGAAAAATAAAGGTCGCAATAGATGGTCGCACCATTTGCTGTTTATATTTTTCTGTGATAGCCAACAAAGAGGCATGTCGCTATAGAAATATCATCACAATAAACAAAGGTGCATTTTTCTTCACACTGCGAAATTGGGTGCGTGTTTGTTAGATTTTTAAAAAAGTAAGAAATCGGCTAACACAAGGCAGGGTGAACTGTAGCTCATAGTAGAGAGAGCCGCAGCGGACACGAAATAGGGTGATAAATGAACAAAATTACTGAATGTCTGTTTTAAGCAGGCTATTGCTAGTCACTGCCCATCAAACACACGATGCCGCCTACATTGTCTGCTAGGTTAGGACCGTTCACTCGGACTTCACAGACTATAGTAAATACAGTCGAATCTCATTATTTCCAACACACTTAATTTGAACTGACGCTGTGGTCGTATCAAAGCTATACCGCGCTCCGGAAATGCTCTCAGCATCCCGCCCAATCCTGCGGTGGCACTTCAGACACCTCATCGCTGTGCTTGAAGAAGAAAATGAAGAAAAGGAAAGAAAAGACTGCGGTGGAATGTTTGCCAAATGCCAATCTGCTACATTCCTGTGCCCCGCTTCGGCTTTTTCCGTCCCTGCCACGTACGTAGAGACCCTTCTCCTCTTAACACTGCGCATGAAGAGAAAGAGGGGGAAAAAAGCTGTCGCAGAGAGTTGGCTCTCTCATGCCGATCTGCAACGCGCCGGTGTCACGCTTCCCTGTTTTTCGTTCCTGCTATGTAGAGACTCTTCTCTTTTCAACACCGCGCATGAAGAGAAAAAAAAAAAAAAGCTGCCACGGAGTGTTTCTCTCTCGAATGCCGATCTGCTTCTCTTCAGGTGGAGACGCTCCTCCATTCTCATCATGTGCTGGCCACGCTCCGGCTGCAGCGCAGATGGTAACAGTGGAAACACAGTTGTCTTCGAAGAGTGTCAGCACTGGACATTGCCGCGCGCAACTTCTTTTGCCAGGAGAATACTGAAGCCCAAGTACAAATGCTTTGCAAACTGCACGCAAAACTTGACTCGTTGCAAGGCCAACGTGTACAGACATGTATTGACTACTTTAATTAATGACGGATGTCCTGTAATTTGTGAATAAAACTTCTCCATGCACATGCATCACTGCATGGTGAGCCCTCCGCTCGTTTACCGTATTTACTCTATTCTACCGCGCCCTCGATTGTAACGCGCGCCCGATTTCCACAACAAAAAAAAAAAAAACTAAGACATCGGTTGCAACGCGCACCCCTTTTTCTCGTTGGCCCGCTTGATCACACCTCTCGCGAAAACGACTCTTTTTGAGAGCGTCTTCTGTTTAAATATGAAGTACGGGGGAAGCTTATGTCTATCTGACGTGCAACAGAGCATTGCTGTCACTCTAGTTTTACCGTGGCCCGATGTCAGTACACAAACTTGCTTCGCCCCATTCTCCTAGACGGTTGTGGTGCCAGGCATGTCGAAGTAAAGAGGCGTGTGATCGGCATTCCCGATTTGCCCAAGCAGGTAGCCGTTGTTGTGCCGCAAGTTTAGGAGGAACCTCTGAAGACTCTGAAGCTTTTCTTCGTACTCCTCCGGCAACTTCCGGCATATGCCCGTTCGCCTTCGGAGGGAAAAGCCTTTTCTCTTCATAAAGTTCGTTAGCCAGCACCTGCTCGCTTTAAAATGGCTCTGCATTAGCCCTTTTTCTAAGGCTAACTGCATAGCCTGCACTTGGAGCAGTTCTGTCGTCACGGGCCGCTGTGCCGCTCACTGCTTAATCACATACTCGCCGAGCAGCTCTTCAATTTGTGGAAACCGACCCTGCTGTGGTCCACTGAAGCCTTTGCGTGAACCTTTGCTGTCGACAATATTCTGCTTTTGTTTCCGCCAGTCCTGCACGCACGTTTCGGGAACTCCGAATGACCGCGATGCGGCCCGATTTCTATCCGTTCCGGCACACGCGACGACTTTTCTTTTAGAAGCAGCATTGTGGTGCACTCGTCGAGTTTTTGGAGTCGGCCCTACCATGCCGTCGATGCTAATGTACTACAAGATGACGAACTCCTCAGCACACGTATGAAGTGCCGCGCATGGGAAACACATAGGCAGAAATGACCGACGCGCCATGCCGACGCACGTAGGGGGCGGCCCTTTTGTAAGTGGCGATGGCAATAGAATGACCATATTCATTTTTTTTTTCGTACTCAATTCCAACGCACATGCGATTTATGAACTCTCTTAACCGGAAAAAAGGTGCGTGTTAGATTCAAGTAATTATGGTAACTTTCATTATTTTGAACTTCTTTTAATTTGAACAAATTTTCTGGCCTCTTTGAGTACGAATTATTCATATTCGACTGTAGTACAGTGGCTCATGAGATAACCTGACTAGTTTGTTTCCCGAAACACAGTATCTTAAAGCAGCACTAAATTTCTGCATGTTACATAGGCATATTAAAAATCAAGAAATATACACCAAAGCCGCAGCCACAGCTTTACTCTGCACAGCTGCCTCTGCTGCCTCCACTTCTCCAATTGTACCAGCAGGCAGCCGGGGAAGGTCAGAGGGGCGCTGTGCTGGCTGGGCGTGCTGAGGCACGGACAAGAGCCGTACCTTGTGCTTCAGCAGTCGCACCTCCTGCAGAACCTCTCTTTGTTGCTGCTGGATGCCAAGTTGGATCCGCAGGATCCGTAGCAATAGAGCTGAAACATACAAGAGTACATACCATATTTACTCGCACAATTTGCATCCTCACATAATTTGCTCACCAGTATAATTAGCCAGCCTGCTTTACTACAAGAAACTTTTTGCTCGCATACTTTGCCTTCCCCAACCAGCCCGAGCCACTTTGCCAGCACACACACAGACACATTTGACTTCATGATGCTCTGGTCAGGCACATCTCTTGTCGAGCAGGCGAGTGCAGTCTTACACAAAATGGACTGAGTGCAAGGTCCCTTCTTCCATGAACTTTTATGCTTTCCCTAGAATATCGAACTTGAAAACTGAAACCTGTTTATGTGTAGTCCGAAATGCCTAAAGGTTTGCCTCCTATCTTCCCACCTCTTCCACGGCAAGAATGTATTCCCGAGACACAGCACAGATGTTGAACGCGTGCAAGGACCTGTCACATCAACTGGATGAGGCAGGTTTTCGCACTCATTTTTTTTTTTCGGTTTCGCCATCTGGCCATTGCGCTTTTACCGTTCCTTGTGATAGGCTACAATAATTATATACGAGGCAGATTGCAGTTATAAAGCTTACCGAAGAAAACTGAAACCGTGCTACCGCTAAGCACATCAGCGTGGAGTTCTTCGACATGCAATATTCAGTATGGGAGCCAGCAGAAGAGTGCGTTGAATAACACTTAGCATAGAAGCTTGGGTGTGTTGGTTAGATATCGGAGGGAACACAACGCAATAGAAGACTGGGACAAGGAATGGACACACACACACATGAAGGGCGACACACACAGCTCTGTGTTGGCATCGCGCTTCCTTGTCTGCATCTTACTTTACGTTGGGTTCCCGACAATTATTGGAGAGTACTTATGTTCTCTGGCATAACCCTGTCGTGGGAACTGGTTTTCGTGAGCACTGTTCAGAAGAACTTCAAGAAAATGGGGGCATTTGGACAGGCTTAGCAAACAAATGACAATCCGCTTTGAGACAGCTGTGACAGCGCCTGCAACATATATTCCCAGTTGAGCTTTTAGGCCAGCGATTCCTACTAGCTTCGCACATGACCGGATTGACAAAAAAAGTACACATAATACGCGAGTATATACCGCATTTGACTCTGTAGCTTTGATGAACCAGGCAGATACACAAATTTATCCAAAACTCCATTGATTCTGTTGCAAAATTATTCAACAAACAAATTGCGATGTTATCCATGTTACTATACGATTGTGGCACTTTACCATTGCAGCTTTCCAGGAGGCACACATAGTGCAGCGTTAGTTCACCACTCGCAGTTAATTGTATGCAGTAGGTTGCTCACAGCAACTGACAGCATGCAATGGTGAACATCTTGCATGCTTGCACCGCTGTTTCAGCATGCTGGCTGCTTTCCATATGGCTATCAATTGATGTTCACAAAATTGGGAAGATGAAGAAAGACTACACAGTGCCCCCTGGCCACCCTATACTCCAAACCTCCAGCCAACAAACAAACAAAAGAAACAGAAGTATGCAAATGAATATTATTGCTAATGCAGCTGGAATGGAGTGTAGTTTTCACCAATTCTGTGTGTTAAGTCAATATGGAGAGAGTTAACTCCATAAAGTAGCTTTTCTCAAAACAGTGTTCACTCTATTGTAACACAAGGAGTGACTTCATAGCATCTAGAAGGAAAAATAGAATCTTCAGTATTTGATAGAAATGTGAGGCTCTACCTTAAAACAACAATAATCTGGAAAAAGAACTCATTACATTCGAAAAAAAAAAAGGTAGCACAGTTGATCCCCTTTACAAGAGACACTGATGTAACAGACAAACGGGGATAAGAGGCACCAGTGTGCAGGCTGACATTTGGCCCATCATGCATCAGGCACTCCGTAGATGCGCCTGTGCAGCCGGGAGCCCTGCAGTCAAGCATGCTGAGCAAGACTGTTGACCACTGTACAATGACACATTGCCACGAAATTTCAAAACTTCATTTCACAGACTTCTGCAAAAGCTTCTTACACTCTTGCATAATTTTTGCACAAGCTTCTCTCATTCTTGCGTGATTTTCGTCAGAACATATAAGTGTTGGAAGTTGTATGTCCCCAAAAACTTGCACAATACAAATAGCATACAGTAAAGTCTATCACTTAATACGTGCATAGTGTAAAAATGAAAGGAAACTCACGCATGGTTTGCTCCGAGCCTTCCCCGTGCGGTGCCTCCTTGAGCCTTGGAGAGCACTGTACAGCTAGAGCAAAGTAGCATCAATCCAGTGTTAATGGCAGGTTAACAAGACAACAAAACTAACCCCCATATTCATAAACGCTCCCCGACTCGACTTTCACCCTTCACTTGACAGAGTTGAGCACTGTGCCGCTGCTCGTTTGAAAGCGACGCTGCGCTACTCGAGAATCACAGCAGATTATTGCTGACATGCAGCAATTTTCTCTGCTTAGAGACGGCGCTCCCATCAGCCATCTCAAGTGAAGGTGAAGCGTTGAGTGGAGGGACGTTCTAGAATACGGGGGTAAGATTGGTTGCAAGAACACTACAATAGACACACTTAATTTTTACACTTCATCTATATTGTACAGCTACACACATTCTGCATCCTTATAATGCAACATATACATACAGGCTTATAAAGTAAACACTGTAGGCTGCTCAAATAACACCTACACAAAAAAATTACCCAAAAGTGGCCATGCGCAAAGTACTTTTATTTGAAACTCACAAAACTTTTGCGGTGATGGAGAATAAATAAGACAGGTTAGGCTTGGAGGCACATGAGACCTTCGCAGCTTTCATAAAGTACAAAAAACAATATGGTATGTGTGTGTGTATGTACGCATGAAGCTTCAGCCTTTACATACGGTTTCTTGAAAGAATTGACTATGAATTTTATGGCACCTGTGTCCTTCAGCGCAATTGAAAGCCTGCTGATCAGTGTGTGCAATTGTGGAATAGTTACATGGAAAATGGCGTGAAACACCTAAAACCAAATTTTTCTAGCTCGGAAATATGCAGCTGTGTATACACAACACATGCTGCAAACAGTGGGAGGTGACCACAGGAGTGATTTGAGTGTAAGCGGCAGTATTCCGCATTCATGCACCCCGCAATTTTCAACTGTTACCCAAAAGCAGCACCACTTCAGCGTGCTACTTTTTTTTTTTTACATCATAAACAGCACGGAATACAGCGAGGATAAAAACAACATATGCAATTAAATTTTGAGCACTATTTATGGTGCGCATGATTGATTGATTGATATGTGGGGTTTAACGTCCCAAAACCACTATATGATTATGATAGACGCCCAAGTGGAGGGCTCCGGAAATCTAGACCACCTGGCGTTCTTTAACGTGCACCTAAATCTGAGCACACGGGCCTACAACATTCCCGCCTCCATCGGAAATGCAGCCGCCGCAGCCGGGATTCGAACCCGCGCCCTGCGGGTCAGCAGCCGAGTACCTTAGCCACTAGACCACCGCGGCGGGGATGGTGCGCATGAAAAAAAAAAAAGGCCTTTGTACAACGACGAATTCATAATTTGCCTTCACGAACCTTCTGTTAGGCTGCACCACATACAGATTTTTTGTGGCTTTCAAAAGAGATTTGAAAAAAAAATAATAATAATAACCGTGTTTACTCTCGTCATGAGCGCACTCACTAAGTCACCCTCATTTCAGTCGGCCAAAATTTTGTTTTTTTTTTTCTTCCACATATTAAACACACACCTTACGTTCATCCGCCAAAGTCCCACGGGCTCCCCCCCCCCCCCCTTGCCGCCTTCGCTCCCTGCCACGTGCCATTTTATTTTTGTTTCTATTTTTTCACGGAACGTCCCCTGTCTTTTTTAATTATCTCTTGTAACATATGTGGCATTATCTTGTTCCCGAGGTGCCACAGGTGCTCTGCTATGTAGATGCACCATTAAACTAGTATTTTTGATCAACTGTGCATTTCTGATGTTTACCTTGCAAGTACGTAAAACTGGCATGCTTCTTGATCTACGATACACATGTGGCTTGTCTCACTTTGAAGGAAAAGTTAGCATACAATGGTGTAAATGCTTAGAATTTGAAGTATTGAAGGCAGCAGCACACCGGAGATGATCATACGGTAAAGAACAAGTGCTGCCTTATTACTGGCAAGTTGTCACTTATATGTACAAATAAATTTTGCGAGCTAAAAAAACTACAAAAGCACAGCGAGGCTATGATGTGGTTCAACCTGTGGATTCGCTTCATTTATCACACCATATGATGAAGCTTCCTTTGGTAAAACTGCTCAGATAAGAAAAAAGTTTGCTGTCCAATACAGCAACTATACAAAGTGTGCACGTGCATCTCGCAGCGCCTTTTCGTCACTTCCGAAATGCGCCACCAACATGCCCGGGCACCAACCGAATCTATCGCCTACAACTGCCATGTTGTCTCCTCGTGCTTGCACCCGTTAGTTTTGCCTCACGATGCAAGTTTGAGAAATTATGAGCTGCTAGTGAGGCAAGTTGATTTAGTAGTCCACGCAGAGGGAGCAGAGCTTAGGGTGTTTCTTCGCTGAAAGTTATAACCTGAAATCGAGAACGCACATTCCGATTTTCCTAAAAGTACCAGCGTATTTGGCTGGTGCAGATTAACAAAAGCTACTTGAAGAAACTTTGCAATATTTGCATCTTCAGGTGCAACTTCATTACGGGTAAGTGCCATAGCCAAGTATTTACCTGCAAACAGATATAGCTTACCAAGATACTGTACATACAAACTTGTCCGCAGTTAAAATCATGATGGCGAGGAAGGCGGTTAAAATCGTGATGGCGATCGCGGAGATTTGGTATTGCATTGAAACAAACTATAAAGAATGGGAAACAATATTAGTTCACTTTGAAGTATAGCCGATCGGTTTAAGTTGGGCGTCAGGATTTTTTTTTAATTAGTCAATTAATTCTATACACGGTCTCTATCATGTTCAGTGACTCCACTGTACATTAGCGTACAACAAAAGCAAATACAAAGTGAAAAGTGTGTTAAAGCATACGCGAAAAATAAAGTGATGACTGGCATTACCGCGGCACACACCATGCAAAGTCGCTATCTGCCTTGTATCATATTTTCCTCGACTATTTCCACAAATTGTGATCAAAGAGGCTCAAGCTCAACATCAGCACTGTTTAAAACACTTGGGGGGGGGGGGGGGCATTGCTACTTTGGTGGCGTAGGCCGTGACAATATATTCATAATATTATATCTCTTGTAAACTTGCCTAGCTCTGCACGACTAGTTTTTCGATGGGAGCAGCTGCGCTTCGCACATCCACTCTTAAAATTGCGGCTCGAGAGATTTTGAGCTTTCACTTGTTTTTGGGCCAGGCAATTTGTAGTGAAAGCAAGATAATAGGCCCTCATAGGTTGTGGCGGGCAGCCGGTGTACGCCGTGGCTGGTGTATGTGTCACACATCTTGATTATCTGGTCTTGTATCGAGTGAACGAGCGAGGCCTTCCTAATCCAATGAGCTCGTTAAAGTAAGACAACAAAAAACCACAATGCTTCCACATCGTTCACAGCAACAGATGACGAGCCCCCAACAAACCGCACTGCAGCACGTGAACTGCCGTAGGTACCCAGGGAGTTACCCGGGCATGGCGGGAGAGGGCGACAACGGCAGAAGTGACATCACAAGAACACTATGTATAAAGGGACATTTAAAGACTTTTTTCCCATTTTTAAACTTCGTGCACTGTTCTGTCACAATTTATAGCTCAGAATAGTTGTATTTGAAAAGGGCACGAATTCACTAAGCCCAATGATTCGAGGATGGGTGCATTTAGGGGGCCCATTCTCGTTTTACTTATGCCCTTCAAGAACTTGCTTACAGGGCCAAAGTCCTGTTTCAGAAAAAACACGCTAGTGCGTGGCCAGCAGTCCGTCAAGCATTAGTGCTGGTGAGATTTGGAAATGCAGCGCATGAGCATCCTCATCTGCTACTTCTCTGCTCATGCTCTCGGGGCTTACTTGCGAGGCACGGTCCTTCGCACTTTTCATTTTCACACTGTAAATCAACTGATACCAACTCTGCCTTCCATTATTTAATAAACCATATTTCATGGTCACGAGGACGAGCTTAAAATGTTTGCTACATCAGACCTGAACAGCATTTTGAGTCATCGAAACTTGCTAGTTGCAGCGAGCATTATGCGAAAAATATGATGTGCTTTAACGGTGACAACTTGCAAAACACTGCAGCAACGATTAAAATCATGCATTTTTGTGCTCACAGAAAATCCCTGAAGCAGGAGGCACTGGGCTAGATAAATTGCGCAGCTAAATACGGATGCGCTTTCCAATGCTGTCATGCGTAACAGGCGGAGAAAATGAAGAAATGGCAAAAACACAAAATGGGCGCACCCCGATTCTATGCGCATGCGTCCCATTCACAAGCCTCGCTGCCAGTTAGCACCACATGCTCACTGTCCATGAGCTCGCTTGTTTCCTGTAACAGTGGACTATACGGTACACCTATTAAAAAACGAGGATAGAATGTATATAATGCAGCATCTGATGAAGCCATGACGATGGTGTTGCTGATGAAATCTGGAACTCTAGTTAGTACCTTATTGTTTAACCACGCAAAAAGATTTTCGACTGAAATGATGTCATCGACACCTGCCCTTAAAGGGACACTAAACAAAGTTTTTGCCGCCGAGATTTCAGCCAAAGCAATAGATTGGGCCATGAAATTCATAGACAATAATTTCAAGCAGAAGAGAAGAAACTACGAAAACATACTGAATTTAATGAGCCTTTTACAAAATGCCGCGTCTAGCTCTTAGACACGGCGTTTTCTAAAAGTCGCGACATTTATTTTTTCAGTTTTTTTTGTTATTCAAGACAAATCTACGGTGCATTGTTCACAGAAAACAAAATTGCCTCGGTAAGATTTCTTTGCGAGAAGCTTACTAATTTAAGGCAGGCGCGTTGTTGATTCGGAAACTGAAGGATGCGAGTGATCGATCTTGCCTGCTAGTGGCTAGGCGACAAAGGCTTTACCTCATGTCCTGGTGTG